>WAAD01042092.1:5381-19112 GCA_013389945.1 Fregata magnificens
GAAGGGGCCCGGGGAGGAGGGCGGGGAGCGGCTCTCGCCGGGGAGAATAGCGGGCGGTGGCGGAGGCTTGCCGGTGATTCATGCCCGGCGTTTGCAGCTCGCTGGTTACGTTATTGAACCTTCACGCCGGAGGAGAACCCCGAGAGGGACGGAATTTTTTTCAAGAGCAAATGAGCGGGATGCTTTTGGGCAGGATCCCATCAGGCGCTTTGCCAGGCCGGAGTGGGCCGGGGCGGGAAACCACTTGTACTTTCATTCCCCTCTTTGATCCCAGCCGGTATGTAAAAGAATTGCAATTACACTTAGGCAGCACCTTTTACCCCACAGCATCCACATTCAAATACAAACCTGAAGATCGGCTTCTTCCTTTTTCTTTTTTCCTTCCCTTTATTTTTTAAGGTCCTGCAAAAAGTTATCGGCTGGGCGCTCTGGCTTTTCCCTGGTCCTCCCTTTGCGATCTCCCTTTGGTTGGTTGTATGGGCTGAAGTCCCCTGGGTGGCAGCCCGAGCTACTCATTCATCATCATAACAACCGTTTAGTGTAAAATTAACAACAACTTAACTACTACAGCAATAAACATGGTCCTGCATTACCACAGATTGATGAGGATTACTTAGTTACAGTCAGCTGGGGCACAGACAGGAGAGGAGAAAGGCTGCCAAATCAATAGTTTTCCCAAAGTTTAAAATTTAACCTCCTCCCTTTAGCGTTGCTGATGCTCGGGGGCTTGCTGTGGCTGGGTTGGGAGGAGGAAAAGGGAGGGAGGGGAATTTCCTTCCACCCCCCCGGAAAGTTGGCACTTAGTGTTTGCTTTGTGGGGAGAAGAGGACAAAGTCTATTTCTTAGCGTGTGTATCTGTTCACACACACCTGATTTCTTCAGCTTGTATCTTGAAAAAGGTCCGATTGGTTGATTATCTAAATATATTTTGCCTTTAATTCCTTCACCGTTTAAATTCGCAGCTTAATCTTCTAAAATGCAGCAGCGGACCCCTAAACGAGCTGCCAATCGATACCACAACAACAATGCATGAGAGAGAGACAGGCCCTAGGGCAAATCGGTCCGGAGTCCGACTAATACAGTATGTTGGGTATCTGGCTCTTATTTCCCATGTAAACTCTGAAACGCTTATCACAAGAAACAAAAGACAGGGGGAAAATAGTTAAGTACACCTAGAGCTGCATCCAAACAAAAGAAGAAAAAGCCTAAACAAACCCAAGGTTTTCTATTTCTCCCTGAGCCAAGTAATCCCTTTGATTACATCTAATACCTGCCAAAACCCAGATGGTATGCCCACCCATCTCACAGTGTGATAATGCCACATTGTGAAATCTACCCATTAATATTAATTGTCAGCTAGAGAATCTGTCTGAACTACTAAAGCTCGAGGTTGCCTTGAGAAAGCAGGGCATGATTTAGCAGGGATTTTAAGATAATTCTTATTCTTTCATTCTCTATCTCGCGTACGTAGAATGTTAAACAACAGCCCTAGAATGCGATTCCTATTTCTGCCTCTTGCAAATCTGGTCTTAAACCACTGTGTACTTGGGGTTTCCACCTGCTGACCAAAATATTACCTTAAATAGTTGCGGGTGTGCAGATTCCACATAGGTATGCTGTATGGCACTGATTGAATCCTGACTCCCTGCTCAAGACAGGTGTGCCCTACTATGCATGTGTGACTTTTTTTCTTCTTTCCTTTCATCGCTTCCCAAATACCCTCTCAATAATGGACTTGGTAATCCTTGAGAATTACTAGAAAAGTCTTTTGGAAACTATTTTTTTCCATTTATTATACATATTGCAAACTCAGTGGTTGAAGATGGTGGGAAAGGAGAAAGAAAAAGAGTGTAGGAAAAGAAGTGATAGGGTAGCAATGGAGCTGCCCTCCTCAAATTTTGAGGAACTACAGCTGCGGTTGAGACAAAAAGGTTCCCCATATCCTCTGAAAAGAGAGAAAGATAAGTGTGAGTGAGAGGAGGTAGAATGAATATGTATCACCGTACATCACGTTAGCTCTTGCTGGCTCATTTCAAGCCCTGTTTTTAGAATAATAGGAGTCGCTATTTGTTGTAATGCCTGGCTCTCGTCATTCATCTGTAGGCCTCAAAAACAGCTTTAGACTGATTGTGGCTCTGCTGACACGCAGAAAAGTAACTATCGGATCCTGCTGTGGCCCAGACACAACCCCAGAGAGGCAGGTTCTGGTTCCGGACAGCACTGAAGTGCCTGGGAAAGCAGTAATAAATTTTGATGTACGCTGTTCTCAAAATGGCAGCAACTCGTGGCCTGTCACTAGATATCACTGATTTTACCTGGATGAGGCGCGAACTCTAAATGCTGGACCTGAAGACATAAACATTTGTGTTTCAACCCCTAGTCAAGCTGCTTTGTTACCAATCTCTAGCAGAGACGCTATATGTACTAGTGGCTTGACGTAAGCTGGCGCTTCCAGGATAGAGTAAAAACCTATGCAAACAAGACTGTAGCAAAGCTACCGAGGCCTGGAAATTCAGGTTCCAAAGTCTGCTATTCCGTCCTTCCCTCATTCCTTTGCATCTGGCAATTCTGTAGCAATTTAGGTAATAAGGCTCTTTGAAATGGGAACAGTCAGACTTATAAATATATGCATATGTAAATCAGATTTGTATTATCAGAGGTTCATATCAGTATAGGTGTGCATGAGGATGTGTTTCTTTCTTTACTGTCTTTCTTCCCACCGAAAACCTTTGTGGCTCATTTGTGTCCTTGGAGCGGGGGGACCTGGGGGTCTCGGGACCCTACCAGAAGAGCTTTTTGGTCATATTTTGAGAGTCACAGCTCCTCAGAAAGGTACAAACTGCACTTATCCAACACCACCCAGAAAACACGTTGGCATGGGCTTCACAGAATGCCTGAAAATCTGCGTTGCTTTCTGTGCTGGTTTAGGCTGGGATAGAGTTAATTTTCTTCACAGTAGCTGGTATGGGGCTGTGTTTTGGATTTGTGCTGGAAACAGTGTTGATAATGCAGAGATGTTTTTGTTACTGCTGAGCAGGGCTTACACAGAGTCAAGGCCTTTTCTGCCTCTCCCCCCACCCCACCAGCGAGGAGGCTGGGGGGGGCACAAGAAGCTGAGAGGGGACACAGCCGGGACAGCTGACCCCAACTGACCCAAGGGGTATCCCACACCATATGACATCATGCTCAGCGTATAAAGCTGGGGGAAGAAGGAGGAAGTGGGGGGATGTTCAGAGTGATGGCGTTTGTCTTCCCAAGTAACTGTTAACGTGTGATGGAGCCCTGCCCTCCTGGAGATGGCTGAACACCTGCCTGCTGCTGGGAAGGAGTGAATGAATTCCTTGTTTTGCTTTGCTTGGTGTGCACAGCTTTCGCTTTGCCTATTAAACTGTCTTTATCTCAACCCACGAGTTTTCTCACTTTTACTCTTCTGATTCTCTCCCCCATCCCGTTGCAGGGGGAGTGAGCGAGTGGCTGTATGGTGCTTAGTTGCCAGGTGGGGTTAAACCATGACGCTTTCCCAAGAAGCTGCCACCCCCCAGCTCTGTCATGAACAGCCAGCCTGGGCCTGCTCTGTGTTACCTTTGTATCCTCTCTCTGGTACCAGCTGAGCAACACCAGGAAGAAAGAGATGCGAGATAGAAAGTGGAACAAAGGACCCCTTTCCTGCCATTGGTGAAGCTGATGGCAAGAGTCCTGATGACTTCAGCAATACTAATGTTGTTAAGAATAGGTCTATGCTAAATTCACTGTTGTGTCTGCAGCCCGTGTAGACTTATGTTGACTTACAATGTGTGTGCACATGCATGGTGAGGGGAAATGTACAGTTTTTGGCAATTGAAAGTTTAATCAAAAGGCCACTTTTCCCGTCTGTTATTTTTGGGCCCAGCCTCCCGAGGGTCAGTTTGATGACATTTCACGCTGCTTCTAATCAATTTTATACCAGAAAGCAGTGTGAGAGCTGACTACCAGAGAGCTGGAGTGGCATGCAGCTCAGCACTGGGAACAGAGCTGGAAAAATATGTTGGGGATTTTGGGGCATAAACAAATGTTTCCTAATCTGGACTGCAACTCTGTCGGGCATGTATCAACAAGCAAATGTCGATTGGAGCTGAAAACCAGCAGGTTCTACTACAGTGTAACCTGTAAATCCACATCTTGACAGGCATGTTGTGGTACGCAGAGCTATAGTCTCCGGAATATAAGGTAACATAGGAATCAGATCATGGAATCAAATAGCATGATTATCACTGCTTTTTTTGCTTTGTATAGCCAAAGGAAGTAGGTAGTAGTTTGTACTTATTATTTCCTATATGGCTGTTTAGATCAGACTTGATTTTTTGGGGGCTTGCAGCCCTGGAGGATTAAATGATTTTGAAGACAGACCTCTTTTCCTGGCCTGTTTCTCTCCCATGTCCTTTCCATCCTGCGGTTGTCTCTTCTGTGGCTGGGCAACCACAGATAGGTATGTACTCACTGCTAGGGGCTCTGTTCCTCACTCCACACACCTTGTAAAGAACCACACGGGAACCACATATAAGAAGAGGAAGAACTAAGAGTAGTGGGGTCAGAGCTCGAGCAAGACTTCTCAGCAGGGCTGGCAGGACTGAATTTTGCTGCCTCAGCTGTGAGATCTTGGGACCAGGCTTGGTGACCTTGGCGCTGTCAGAGGTTAGAAGGTAGGGAAAGACTGCTGCTGTCAGCAGGGAGCTGCTTTTCCAACCTGGGCTGCAGCAGCCACCCCAAGTACTCATTCTGTGGCAGCAACAGCAGCAGTAACCCTGGCTTCGGGGGGCTTGACAGACCCTGACTCGTTGCTGTTGTAGTCAGCTGCTGGTCTTGTCCCTTGAAATACAGGAATCTGTATTTATCTGGAAGAGCCTTAAAATATCCAGAAGAATCTGCAGGAAATACAGTTGAGCTTAGTGCTCATGCTCTGCAGTGTGCTTTTGGCAATGTGAAACTTCTGTTTATGGGGATTTCTAGCACATTTGCAGGCCGAAAATGCAAACAGCACAGCTCTATGGGCTGCACTGATCTCTCCCTTTCAAGTAGATTACTCCTACACAGTTCTTAATAGAGCCTGTAGGCTTGTAAGCTGAAGAAGCCCCATTAAAACAGCAACATATAGTTTCTATTGCATGTAGTTGTGACTCTTCTCATGTCCAGGACTGGTGCTTTTGACCAACAGTTGTTACTTTCGGAGGACAGGTTTCCCTCGGCACAGGCAAAACTGTTAGGGACTCTTACTGCCTGTATTGGCAGTGAGGGATCTGCAGGATGCCAAGTGGCTGACTTGATCCCAAAGCTTGTTTGTGGGGTAAGGAATGAGCTTCTTGAAGAGTTAATAGTGGGCAGTTTGGGATGGAGCTCATAATGTTGCATCTATTTTGAAAAGAAACTGTTTAATCTGACAGGGAAGAGGTAAAACATTAATTTTTATTTTAGCATGTAAATTCTGCTCTTAATGGTATATCTGGGGAGTGTTATCATTGTAGGCCACCCTGGAGGGCAGCTCTTTAACGATGCGACTGGCAGAGTTCTGATGGTTTGGGCTTTTCTCAGTTTAAGGAATTACTGATCTGTCTGCTTCTCTTGCAGAGCAAAGCTGGGAGAAAGCACCATGTTCCAGCATTTCAGCTGCTTCAGTGCCAAGTATTAGACCAAACTTAACCTTCATCAGCAATTTAATCTAATGGTGTGGTTCTGTAGCTGATTTAAATCTGTACTGCACTGGTTTGCTCTCTTCTCCGCCCTGCAGCTGTGTGCTCTTGTGTGCTGCTTCTGGTGCTCACCTCTCCCTTCACTTGCTCGATAGAGCTTGCTAAACCAGCAGAAAACCGTCTTGGCAAAAGGTAGCAACTATTTTTTTGTTGTTGGCTTAGAGAGCTGAATGAGGTCAGCAAGGTGGCAGTGCCAAACCTAGGATGGAAGCATCTCTTGTGCGGACAGGTGTGATTCCACAAGGCGGGTGAGCCACCCTAATAGCTCACCGCTGCTGGGAAAAGTGTTCCCAGAAGTGGTGTGGTGCTGCCCCTGTGGATGGTGGACTTGGCTGGCCTGTGGAGTTGCAGCTTTCCATATGCAGATTCCCAGAGGATTCCCTGTTGTGGGCCTCGGTGACTTGCCCAAGATTACAAAGATGGATGGTGGCAGAGCCAAAATCCCAAACTAATTGCTGAGGAACAAAACTTCGTTCCTTTCTGTAGTTTAAATCAAAGTTTTATTTTGATTAACAGAAGACAAAAAGGAACTCAATGCACTTTAGAATAAAGGTACTTGGAGAGCAACATCCTGGACTAAGACCTCTTTTTCCAAGCACCTTTTGTTTGGGTTAAGGTACAACAGTAAACCGCAAAACGCAGCCTTTTAGCCAGTGGGAAGGGATATGCAGTTCTCTTGAACCTCCACTGGGCTCCTCTGCTGTTACAGTCAACAGAAGTGCCAATTAAATGCTTCCTAGTCTGAACCAAGCTAGTTTCCAGTTGAGATCCCAGCCTGTAGACTTGGTATTGTTTCTGTCCAGAGATCTGTATTACCAAAACTGACAAGTGTCACAGGGGTTACTCTGTTCTTAGTACTATTTTGAATTAAAAAATCCTGAAATATTAAAAAATTATCTGAGGAAAGGTGTTTCTAAGATATTGGAAATCCTGTTACGTGGCACCGTTCTGTTTTCCAGGCTGTCCAGATGATAGGTTATGGGTGATACTGAAGCTCAGAATTATACAATTACTATTGTGTTAGACTTATACAACGACTACAGTGCCCTCCGATTGAAGCATGTTTCTTTTCCTATTCATGTTTATTTTATGCCTAAGTGAAACAAGACCTTAGTTTTATATATTCTCGCTATATAAATATTTCTCTCTTTTTTTAAGTGTTCATGAAAAATGTGACGAGATGTCCACCAAGGTCACAAATGTAAGCATAATAGCTGCAATTTAACATCAGTAGTTAGCAAACAAGATACCCTCGAGGTAAGGAGGCTGATAAAAAGTGGGCAGCGATGTATTAAAGATGCATTATTTGGGGGTCTATGGATATAATTTAGGCTTCACAATAAGGTCAGACTGATTTAATTCTTTCTGCAAAGGTCAGTCCGAGGCCTGGCTGTACTAATCTCTGTGCTCTCCATCTGTCTGCACTCGAAGCCAGACACTTTCAATAGGTGATTGTGTGTTCATGACTGGCTACAAACACATTGAAATTACCTCCAGGTCTAGGCCTCCGAAAGTGTTTACTTGGAGCCACCGCTGCCCCTGGAGTAGCTGCTACCTATGGAACTTTACATTGGGCTGCTGCTTTGAAGTGTTGCGAAGAATATCCGATATTTGCGATTTCCTACTGTTGCAAGTGCTGATGAGTATTCAGCTTCATAAATGCATCGCTGTAGTGTCATAAACTCTGTATACAGGTTTATTCTATGGCCCTTGAAACGTGATTTTTTTTTTCCCCAGCACTGACAAAAGTATAATAAAGTTAAGGGGAAAAAAACCCCACCCCTTAGAGCATTCGCTTTCTCCAAAATGAGGAAAAATGAAGAAACCAGTGTTTGTGGACGTTTTTATTTGATAGTCGAGGTCTTTTAAAGATCTTCCTCCATAAGCAGGGAATTCTTTAAAAATAATTGACAGGACAAAATAAATATGCAACGTGCTGGTATCTGTTAGTCATTTTGTTGCTGCTTTTTTTCACTTTGTGCTAAACATTTCTGAATTCTCTTTTCATTTTAAGCAGTAAACGGGTTTATTAATCTGAATGCAACAACTAGAAAAATGAGGCCAGTGAGTGCTTTGAGCTTTCAATAAATATTTAGCTCACTGAAATAGCCACACACAGCAAATAGCACTTGCTTTTATGAAAACAGACCTGTAAGTTAGTGGAAGATATACTTACTCTTTTTAAAATTAAGAGTCCTGTTTTCTACGTGTATAATTTGGACTAGAAGGTTATAAATTGATATTGCTTGCATTTTAGGGAGAGGGTATTATTACTAATGGTGAAATGGTATAAAATGGTGTGAAATAATTGAATGTACTATGCTAAAACAAACAAAAAAGGCTCCCCACAGTGCTCTTTCTCTCTGAGGTACTTCCCTGTGTACAATGCTTATATACACCTGGTTTCAGTAATTATTTTACATTCATACAGCAAACAGACGGTTTCAAAAGTAAAAAAGGGGGATTTGTTTTTGAACCAACAAAATCCAAATCAAGGAATTCAGAGCTTAGGATGCAGCTCTCCAGAGTATCTAGTCCTGTGTTGTCTGGAGCCTGCCTACTGTAAAGTCACGTAAAGAGAGAGAACTGCAAGAACAATGATATAGATCATAACAAAGTAATGTTAAGTCAGACTTTCAGATTTCTGCCTATATTCCTCAGTTGAAATAACATCCTGGTAAACAAATTATGATCTTAAACGATAAAGACTTTTTTTTTCCCAGGTATCTTGCGAAATCAGCTATTGCTCTTGTGCATGACGTGCTGATGAATCAGAGATAGTATTTGGCTCTTGAGGCTGTTTCAGTGGCCCTGCTTTTTTAAATTAGATGAAGGCAGGGAGAGAATCTGTGCAGAGATCACAAGAAGTTTTAGGAAAGTGGTACAGTGTAGAACTTTTTTTTTTAAATTAGAATATTTGATGCCTGACCCCACACCCCCATGCACACACATGTGAGTGCACACACGCCCCTGCACATGCTTCCATTCGCGTTCTAAGAGACCGCACTTGTCACTGAAAATCCACACTGGTGGCCAGTTCACCCTTTCACTAGGTTCAAGGGTTGCTGGAACACCTCTTTTGGAATATGTGCTGGTGTGCTTGGATTAGCTATGGGGAATCGCTGGGGAGTGATGCAAGAAGTCACCCCCCTGTGAGATGAACACACAGCCTCTGCGGGGTCCTGTCTCCCACTGGCCGAAGGAGCTGGTATGTGAACTTGGGTTCTTTTCACTGAGTGGGTATGTTTAGAGTAATTACTATTTGTAGTATTGTTGTCTAGCTACAGGAGTATTAAGGTATTCATTACACCGACTGTTTGCTTTAAAATACTTTGCGGGTGAGCTTTTATTGCTTAGGAATGGCACCGGATGGACAGTCCCGAGGAACAAAGTCCTCACACTGTCTACAGAACAGGTATGGCACAAGCAGTGGCACATGAAGTTTTCCTCCTCTATCTCCCTCTGCCACTAGCCTGATCTCAGGAAGGACAAGCTCAGGAGGAAGAGGGCACCCCCAGAGTCTGTGCCTCTTCAAAGAAACCAACATCAGGGCCACCTGCTGAGATGGTGGATTTGGAGACATGGTATCTGACATACCTCCACTCCACGGGGCTTTTCCCAGAGGCTACTTGGGATCAGGCTCTTGGCAACTTCTTAAAGCATCCGCTTTCCTAGAAGCAGAGGCAATTTTTGGAGCAGTTGCTGCCTACTACATGACTCCACACCAAACAGGCTTTACAAAGGTTTCTGATTCTGGCACCTAGAGCTGTAATATACCTTTCTGAATCGGTTCTATCCCTTCTATTATGGGAGGGGTGCAGCTTCCAACAGAGATTGAGCACTGGTGAGGAGCTGGCAATGTCTGTCCTCCTCGTGTCAATACTGTAGCCATTCAGGCAGAACAAAATACCTGTTGTGCATGGTTCCTTAATGACAGTCCCTGTGCTTTGTTTGCATCTCACTTAGAGTGGCATACTGCTTATCAGATGGCTATTGTGGACTGCTTTGTGACACAGAGGCACTGTCATACACACTTTCTATGCCAAAGTCTGGCTGGCTTCTTGCTTTCCTGAAAAAGCCACCGGTTCTGTCAGCTCTCAGGAGGTGCGCTGTCTACCTGGCTGACACACTGTTTTCCAGAAAGCCTTAGTGTAGGGTCTAGGCTTTAGCTGCCGCTAGCAGAAAACATGGTTTTTTGAAAGCTGAAATGCTTTCCTGCTGTAGCAAAACAATCCTTCCAGACCAGTGTCCCAAGGGATGTGGGACTGTAGGGTGAGCATGGCATTGGAGGTGCTGGGCGCCAGCATTCTGGGAGTTGGACTGCACCCGGATTTGATGTGTGCTATCAAACAAGGTTGTCGCATACCTGTGACAAACTCACATGGCTTAAGTGAATCAGTTAGATATTAAAATTATTTCCTTACAAAAGCTCTGCAGTCCCTGGCTTTATGCTGTGGATCCATGACCTGGAAGAGATTCTGTCATTTCCACAACTTGAGAACACCTACGCAAGCCTCTAAAACCAACACAACCCTCTTTGTTCCTACATTTACCTAGTTAAAAGTAAATAAAAAACTAGATAGAAGATAGGTGATTTCTCACCTGTAATAGAAAACTACCTTCCCCCGTCTAACGCAGCCTGAAGTTATTTTAATATCCAAGAATAAGCGTCTTAAGTTAGAGGCTTTAGAATGAAAGCGCTGACAAATGCTTAATATGACAATATTGGCAACTTCTACATTAGGGTGGTGTTCTGCTGTGGCAAATTTTTCATCAGGGAAGGACCACTCAAAATACAGCACTGCTACTTGTGCTTTGCTTACGTTCTGCACACTCGAACAGCAAAACAAAAAAAAAATCCGGGAGTTTCATAAAAGCACGTGTTTCTCAGTGTAACAGGGAGTTCTGCTGTATGGATTGGCCTCGTGCTGCGCTCTTAGGGGGCCGTAGGAGCTAGTTTAGGGTTCAGGCTTACCTGGTCTCAAAGCTCACATTTTGCCCTTTGAAACAGAAAAATCTTATGCCACAAAAATGGGCAGCTACTTTTTGATCATGCACTTGTAGCATTTTTTCACTTGTGAGACATGACATGCTCTGTCAAGCCCCTGTATTCAAACTTCCCCTAATATATTTCATTTTTATTAGTGACAAAGGACAGGTGATTTGAATCAATACTACAGGGTGATCTGTATGTGAGCTGTAGAACACCTAGGCGTGCGCTGCGACACAGCTATGGCAATGAGCTTGCACACTTTGCATGTAAATCTCGAGGCGGTTTGCTGTGCCCAGCCCTCCTAGGGGCATTGGTGGAAATTAAAGGGGTGCAGGCTGCTTTTATGCTATTGTATTTCCCTTCCCTATTGTTAAGTTTTTGATTCCCCTCTTCCCTTACTGTGTATTTATTCTCCTGCCAAGTTCCAAGGGAGCAGAAAAGCTGCTCCTTGTATTGTTATTATTTTTAAGTAGCGCTTCTGAGAAGTCAGTCTTTTGGGGAGGAGAAAGCATCAGGCATTAGGCAGATGAAGACAATTTCTGCATTGCAGAATTACCGTCTAACACGTGCTTATCTTGTGGGATGGAACCGTAACAATTCACAGCTCCTCCCGTCCTCGTGCTCCTTGCGAAACTCACTCCAAGTCAAGATCTTCCAGTTCACATCCTCCACATGCCTGAACCTGGCCATTTGGTTTGAATGGCTCCCTGCACTCCAGAAATGCTCTCCTCTCCTCTCCACTGCTGGTAGGAGCAGAGCGCTTAGGGCAGGTTAGCTGAGCTGCTGTTAGGCAAGAAACGGAATAAACAGGTTAAAAAAAGTCTGGGTTCCCAGGTGCATAAAGCTGAAGAACAGCAAAGAAATAACTCCAGCTAAGGGGGGGGGGGGGAGGAGAATGGGTTTTTTTGTTCTTTCTGTGGTAGTGTTTGTGTGGTGAGCTGAGTCTCGGGCAGCGGCAGCTGCCAGTATGGATGGTTTTCCTAAGTGCTCGCAGGGAGTCCTGCTCCCGGCGCAGACCAGGGCAGGCACTGCCCTGCTGTGGGGCCTTTCTCCTGAGACGGGTAGAGGCCTCCCTGCGCTCCGAGCTGATTTCAGAGCCTTGCCCCCACAGCACTCGGGGAGGTCACCGAGTTTGCGGGCCCTGGAGGAACGTGCTTTCGGCATTGGCAAAGCTCAATACCAGAGGAAGCAGTCCTATTTGGTTCCTCAGATTTTCCCTGCAAAAAGGGGGCAGGGGTAGAGAGAGGACAAAGATTAATTTCTCTTGTGACGGATGCTAGTGATGCAAAGCGCTATATAGAAGCTAGGTAACATAAACTCTTCCCCTCCCACGCAGAGAACCAGAACAAGTTGTGTATGCTGCTTTACCCATATTTTGACGTCTTGAGGTGCGCACACAGATCTCGGGCTAGCTCTCTATCAGGGACAGTTTCCAGAGTATGGTGTGGGAAGCAGGATCAAACTTTTAATCCCTGAAATTAAAAAGGACATCTTGTTTAACGGGGGAAAAAACCCACTTTGGGACATTTGCAGATAATTAAAAGAAACAGCATTTAACAATATGGACAAAGTCCTGACCTGAAGCATGATGAACTGTACAAACACCTTTCGTACAGCTAGAAGTTTATAGTGTTCTGGAGTGTTGTTTATGTTACTATAAAAAAAGGTGAGAAAATATATTCAGTTACTTTCTGTTTCCCCCCATTGAGCAGATGGCAATTCATAGCTCAAATTGTTTTTTAAGTCATTTCACATTTTACTAATAAGTACAATATGCTTCTCAACAACAAACCACGCTTAGGCGCTTCTGCAGAGGTTACGTGATTGCTCAGGTAGCTCAGAAAGTAAAGAGTAGTTTATGAATCCTGTTGCATTATAAGGGCGAATGTTTTCCGCTTACTTCTCACGTGGTGGAAAATGCAAGCTAAAAACTCTCCTACTTCTTGTTTCAAATTATTTCTAATTTTGGAGGCCACAAAAAATACGGCGTGCGTACTTTAACTGCCTAGCTCTGAGGTTGTTTCCACCAGCTATGTTCCTGGTAGAACAAACCACGCTTTTTAAGGAGCTGAAGATTATTTATATTTTAAGTGTATAATAACATGTCCATGGGGAACAGCAAAGAAATATTCAGCAGTTCTATTTTGGGAAGTTTTGGTGCTTTAGAATGAAAACTGTTAATATTGCACGCGTTGGAAAATTCTCACCGTTGCATCCGTGGTTTTATCAAAACCTGTTAAATTATTAGAGTGCAGAAATAAGGACGAGTGGTTTTTGTTATTAATTGACACTCATTTTTAGCTGGCATGTGGTGGCAGGTCCTCCAAACAAACCCGAGACACAGATTAGAGCTGAAAGTTTTGGAAATGTTCTAAATCTTTGTAGCATTGCAGAAAGGAAGTGTAATATTAAACTGACAAATTGAATATGTCTATTTTTTTTGCAATGTAATTCACAGTTTCTTCCTATTATTTTTTACTACCCGTGGAGATAAAGCAAAACAAATTCCTCAAAACAGAGAGAAATATATTTCCGGATACCTTTTCCCATGAAGTAACGTATCTCTCTTATACGTACGTACTGCCACATATCTATCCGTTCCTTTTCTACGCCGCGTCTACAGCCAGGAGCGTTGGCTATGCAAATATTGCAGAACCTACTCTTAGCATATGTGCTGCGTGCCTAGCTATAGATACGCAGGAACCTCTGTATAATAATTAAGAGTCTGCATATATTATCTTGTAATTATAATTTTACGTAATCTGTTATATAATCTCGAGGCTGGTATGCGACGAAAAAAATGTGGTTCTGTCAGAATTCTTAGGAAGAAAAAATAAAATCGTTGCTTGTAAACGTAAGCGAGCGTCCTGGCAGCGGAGGGGCACGCGAGGATATTAAAGCACGGAGCGTCTCTCAACGATAAAATCCACGCTGGCTGTTCTTAAAAATTGAACTCGCCCCCTAGGAGGGAGCAGGAATACCTCGGCGGCATCGCTGCTGCTGCGGAGGGAGGGA
>WAAD01042099.1:5119-15517 GCA_013389945.1 Fregata magnificens
ACTCTAAGAGCAACTGAGAGCCTCCTGGGCCTGATCCAGGCTTGACATGTTTGATTCACCACTTCACTGTGGCATTTCCTTGGCGTGGGAGGATTAAGCAGGCGTACAGGCTCTAGCTACTTTCCTCATAGCCTCAAGAGGAAGGTGTGTGTCTGGCAGTGAGGTACAGCTGACGCAGTATTGTATATGCTGTTCCAGCTACTTCTGACAGACCAAATTGTTCCTTGGGGCTATAGAGAGCTGTAGAGAAACTGAGGCAGTCTAGCTGCACTTCTATGCACCAAAGGAGACACCAGTTGGTCCCACTATTAAAAAGATGCAAGAAAAGTCTTAAATCACTAGTATTTTCCATCTCAGGTCCAGCCCAAACTGTGGCAAGCACAAAACAGGGGGCTGGGAGAGCGCTTAACCAAATACTGTTGCAGAAAAGCAAAGAGATGCTAGCACAGACCCAATTATATGTCTTAAAATATTTCTAGTTCCAAAGGATAAATCTAGAGTTGTTAAAAAAATCCCATATTCAGGGACTTTATTGCATATTTAGCAAGAACAGGGAAGCAACTCTCAAGGAAAGAAGAAAGGGAGTCAGTCATGAAAGAACAGGGTCACAGAACAGCCTTGACAAATGAAGTGAGCAGCTCTTCAGAAGTCAACTGGGAGATCTCAGAGTATAGTTGCAGCAGCCTCACATCCGTTATGAGTGTGTATTTAGTTTTTCAAAGTCTGTCCCAATCCCAAATATAGTTCCACAATCAGAATAATTTGTAAACATCACCCAATTTTGAAATCCAGCACTGCGAAGACTGAAAGTTGGGCAACCTACCAAATTTATAGGCTTGTGTTTATATTTTCCTCTTCTTACACAATAGTCTAAAGATAGACATTAATTACATAAAAAACCACTGGACATCTTTGTCCATTTCAGTTTCAACTTCACATTATCTAATTATAATGGGTATATCTAGCACACCCAAGTATATATGTTGCAGATGTGAAATATTATCATTATGATGTGGAGGAAAAACACATAAACTGATTGACAACACCATGTGAAGTAATTAAATGGATCAGATACACTGGAGGTTTGCTGTTTTCACATCTTGTTTTCCAATTTATCACCAATGTCAAAAGATCTGTATTATTTGTAACTTTTTAAAAGTAGGAAAAATCAAATTACTAGCTGCCTGAATACTATTAATGATGAGGTTAGCAAAAGTTTAATACTCACAAGAAAATTATAGTAAGGACTTCAAGGACTGCAGTATGTCTGCAAATTACTTGTAATACTCAAATTTAAACACATTTTTAGGGGGGGGAAAAAAGCAGTTCAGTAACCACTGTTTTACTTTACTTTTTAAGACCTCAGGCACAGAAATCAAATCAATGTTCATACAAGTACTCACAAAATATGGCAGATATTCCCTTGCCTATAGTGTGCAGGTACCTGCTTTTGGAATATTATTAAAGGTTATTGATACAGTGTGAAAAAGGTCCAGTTTTTCAATCATCCATCTAAGCATCCCTCTCTCCCAAATTGCCTTTGACCAATTTAGCTTTAATTTTATGACAAGTCTTCTATAAAGTCTTCTACAAACTGTATCATCAAATAGACTCATCTAATGCAGTGCCTGCTTTATAGCAAAGGAGCAGAGACTCTCTTGCTGCCAGGTAAGTCCACCAGCACAAAACCCAGGGCCTACTGAATACTATCCTTCATGTTCAAGCTATGACTAGCACATCTGAGCCACCTGAAGTGGTTTATTATGCATGATACTATAGAATACTTTTGATGTGTCCCATATACTTTCCAGACAGAATTATTACAGTAGAAATTGTTTAGCTTGACATTAATTGTACACTGCACTTCAGCACAGCTAACCAGATATGATAAACAAGGGTGATGTTTCAGAATAGTGTTAAGAAAAACAAGCTATACTCTGAACTGAATTACTCATGGTATGTTAGACAAGAACAGGAACAATTTCCACAAATGATGAGCTTTTTTCTGCATGATTTTTACTGGCAAACTGAAAGATACAAATTAATAGCCTGAAATGGATTCCACTGCATGTGGAATAATCCCATTAATTTAAAACAAAATTGAAATAGCTAATTCTCTTTATCTTCAGATTCTATCAAATTTAGCATTGCAATGAAGTGTCAAAGGCAACCCTATGTTCCTGCAGTCTTAGGTCAGCGAAGAGCAAAATGGTTCACTTTTTCCAAGTTAGAGTATTGCATCCAACGTCTATAATTCTCTGTGATCAGTCAGATTGTATAGCCCCTTCACACCTCTGTCCGTTGTGTTTAGGGCACAAGAGTCAGTATTTGTCTCTGTCTTTCTCACTCATATATGCACATGTCAGAATAGGTTTTCATTTGTCTCACAGAACGTTTGTCTTCCTGATTCATGCTGCTTCTGGTATGTTCTGCTTTAAGTTGGCAGTTTGTACTACATTGATATCACACGCTGGTAGACCTATGTACCAGTTCATAATTTATTTATATAGAGCTGGTAAAAACAAGCAATCAAATAATTGATTCTTTACAGTTCTCAAAGTGTAGAAGAGATTGTTTGATCTAGTACTGAAAGTTGAAGAAGACAACACTTAACTGTTACTAGTTTATACAAAACCTTGGTTTTAATTATCAAGTTCCTAATTGTTGTTGTAGCCAGCAGCTTGTACTGCCCTCGATTCTATCATCAGGCTCAGGATGATATTTGTGGAGTCCAATTTTGTTTTATTGTACACAATTCAAAGGACCAGATGTGTGAACAAATAGAACAGAGTATCAGTGCTCCCACCTCTACAGTAACCCTGACAGAAAACACACTGACAGCCCTACCATACGAAAGCCCTTAAGCATTAGGAACATTTTGTCACTATGAAGAGCAACGCTTGACCACTTTTTAGAAGACAGGCAATCCTACCTGAAAGAAACATGGTACTGGCTTAGACTCCCTCTTAGGCTTTGCATGTGATATGAATTTCAGGTCTGTAATTCCCAGCATATCCAGCTCTGCTCTTGAATCCATAGCAAGTAGGGGCCAGCTGGCAGGACGTGTGTTCTGTTTGCTAACTATCTTGTGGTAAGTCCCTTATGTGCTCCCACCACTGCACATGCTCTCCCAGATGGGAGTTCAACCTCTAAAAATATAATTTGCATTCAGTACGATACAGCCTGAAGCTGGGGACACTCAGCCTTAGTTCCATAGAACTGATCTTATGTGAACTTTCTTTACCCATAATATAACTGTATCAGTGAAAATCAGATGTAGTCCTGGAATAAGCAAAGTCAAAATACAGATCTTGCACACTTGCCTTGATTTTGAAACTTGAAATCAATGAAATTTGTGCAGTGGTTTACAAAAATAATAACAATTAACAAAATAAAGTTAACAAAACTACGTCAGCTGTCCACAGCTCATGAGCAGACCACCCTCTCTTAGCAGTTTCTGCTTTGCAGTGTATTTGCTTAGCTTATTGATCTTCCTGTGTCATGATTCTACAGAGATGAAATTTTCTTTTCAGTGGAGGGCTTGCAGATTTCAAAATTCCTTTCCCAGAGAAATAATGGATTTTCACAACTAATGAGGGAGAAGGTGGGTCTTAACCGAGACATCTCCCATCAACCCTATTCTTGAACTCAGGAAGGATTTGAGAAATATGTTCCTCTTTCTCTTCCCCTCCTATTCCAAATTTTTGAAAGAAAACCAGCAGAAAATGGCAGCTTTTCAATAAAATATTTATATATTTCCCTGCTTTTGCTGAAAAAAAAAGAATACTGGAGATCTGTAGAGCAAAAAAAATTAATTCTCTTAAAACTGAGGTATGTGGACCTAGCCTCACTCAGCACAGGTCTTTCTTCCTAGTAAATCTGCTATTCAAACTATGGATGGTAGCTGTACTTCTTCACATACAACAGAACGGCACTTTCCCTGGATGCATATATAAGCAGAGTAGAAGTGCTGAAAGCCCAAATGCTGTACGTAGAAAAATAAAACCAGAAAACCTGTCCAAACAATCTCTGGTATATCCAGCATTTGAAATATGTGTTTGACAGGGTGGGGAAAGCACCTTTATGATTACTTCTATGTGGATTTACATTTCAGGTGCAATAATGATTTGTCATTAATCCTTGCTCTCAAAATCTAGCTCCTGAAATGAAAATGTAGGCAACACTCACAAAACCATTACATGGGAGGCTCTCCTCTTCTGCTTTGGAAAAGATCCATTCTGCCATCAGTTGCTACATAATACCTTGGCATTTGATAGCTTCAATGTCATTTATGACAAAATGGTCTAAGCACATTAGGAAGACTATAGGAGGAGGTAATGCTCTATACTAGAGTAAGAAATATAGTTAGGTACTCAAGTTATTTGAAATGAAATATGAAATATGAAGGGATTTACCAAATAGCTTTATGAAGAGGAAGTAAACTGCAGACCAGTCCTCCTCCCTTTGCCAGCTATCAATGCTAAGACAAGAACTATCCTTGCATGCACAAGCAGCCATCGAAATTGATTACAGAAAAGGTATTTTTTCTGTTGTTGTTGGATTTCTTTCTGGTTTGGTTTTTTTTTTTTTTTTTTAGTGGGTAGGGACTGCAAGGAAGATTTGAAAGGGACTATAAATAAAAAGGAAATAGATTTATTTTCCTACTGCCATTATGGAATCATCAAATAAGTCCGGCTGCACTTCTCCACAAAAAGAAAATGAGGAAAATTAGGTTACCTACACTTGCCTCTCTGGATTTTTAATTTGAAAACTTACAGATGAAAATTTCAAAGAAAAAATCCACCTACTATTTAATTTTGCCTGCGTGAAACAAAACCCCCAGAAAATAACCTCCATGACAGCAGACTTCAGGCAGTTGAGCTTCCAGTGTGATCCTCACATTGCAAGAAAATACACTTGGAATTACCGAACAGTGTTGCTGCGAAGGAAAGAACATAAGCCAGCAGTGTGCCCTTGTGGTGAAGGCAGCCAACCACATCCTGGGCTATATTAGCAAGGCTGCAGCCAGCAGGTCCAGGGCACTGATATTTCTCTATTCTGCACTAGGGAGTCCACGTCTGGTGAACTGTGTCCAGTTTGGGGCTCCCCAGGCATGGCTATACCGGAGCAAGTCCAGCAGACTCCAAGCTGAGCAGCAGGTTGGAGCACTCGATGCATGAGGAGAGGCTGAAGGACCAGAGTTTGTTCAGCCTGGAGCAGGGAAAGCCCAGGTGCGACTTTACTACTGCCTACAGCTGACCCCACTGGAGGCTGCAGAGAAGACAGAGGTGCACAATGGAAGGACGAAAGGCAATGCGCACAAGTTTCAGCATGGGAAATTCAGCAGGATTTTTCTTTTTTTAAGCTGAGGACGATCAAATCCTTGAACACGTTGCTCAGAGAGGCTGTGGGATCTCCATCTTTGGAGATATTCAAAACCCAGCTGGACACAGCCCTGAGCAACCTGATCTAACCAGACCTTTCCTTGTCCTTTTTAACCTTTGTGATTCTGTGACTCTGTGTGTTTATCAACAACTTCTGCTAATGCTGCTACTAATGTGCATGTAAAAAAGAAAAAAAAAACAAAAAACCAAAAAACCCCCTTTCATGATCTCTGGAGTTGATGCATCCTTTGTTAGCATAACTCCATACTTCTCAGACACTGTTTTTGTTCTATCAATCAAGAGAACAAATGGGTCTTTTCCAGGGTTTTGTTTTTACATTATGACAGCCATCCAAATATACAACTGTCATGGAGAGGAGGCACAAGGATTTTTTACTGAGAGTTACATAGACTATAGAGAGTGCTACAGTCCAGAGGGATGGGGATGCTTGTGAGGTTTATCCCATTTAACTGTAAACTCTGTATCTTGGTCATCAGTACCAAGTGTCGACAAGGGCTGCTGAACCTATCCAAGATCTGTTTAGTGCTGAGCCAAAATGTGCTTTTTAGGGCTGTGGCTAGACTACTAGAAATATTTCATCTTGTTACTCCAGAGTTTAGTTGTGTTTTCCTACACAAATCGCAAGCACAGTAGACATACCGTATAAGTCTACGTAATGCAGATATAGATACAAACTCCACAATGAAGGGTAGAGGAGTGATTTCAAGTAGACATACTGAGATAGCAGCTATTATGCTTGTTTATATTAGGATTTTACGCTGTTTGCGGTCTTCTTAGAAAAACGTGCTCCATACATTTTGTCGTAGCAGTAACTGCTTCAGGTAATACTGTCACATGTTCAGTTGTATGTGATTAATCATGTCTTTCTTTACGTAAATGCATTGGATTCCTTTTTGCATTTATGCAATCAGAAAATTTGAGTCTTTTGATAAATCTGAGTTTGAACAGGTCAAGAAGCATTTCAAAGCATGTACACTAGTTTCAGCCCACTGAAGTCAAGGGAGTACTTACATACCCGAGATGATAAACAATTTTTTTAAATGTACTAACTAGCAGTTGTGAATAATTATTTTCTAGACACATTGGAGACTTCCTAGACTTGATATACTATTCTATATGGTATTTCTACATTATCTATTTGTTTTAGGCAAGAACTTTCTCCATCTGTGTCTTAATCTCCAGGATATATTTAGCAAATTATGACTACGTTTATTATTTCTGTGTCTGCTGCTATGTAACCAGCAAAACACGGACAAACCTGTACTTACTATCAACCAAATTCCACAAAACTACACATTGTAGTCACCTCAAAACTTTCATTTTAATTATTATATACATAAGCATTCTCCTACTTTAATAACACCCATTTTCGATATGGGCTAGAGAGAAGACCCAGAAAAGTAGAAAACATTCCATCATATAGTGACTTCACACTGTGTTACAATAATTGCTAGTGAGATGTGTAGGGTCAGCATATTACAGTACATCAGGGGAAGAAACTGCATTTTTGTGCATGACCCAGTCACATTGTCTTCTGAAGTTAACATCAATTAATGGAGGTGATTGGTCCATGTTTACAGTAAGAGCTGCAATAACTAAAAATAATACTCTTGACCAGGTAGCGCGTAGGTCATGGGGATATGGAAGACAGAGATAAAAATCACAATTCTTCAACAGCTTTAAAGCTCTGATTGATTGTTGCAATTCTTTCATTGTATATTTTGTTACCTTGGCCACGGCAGTATGTCTTGTTGCTTGATTTTACCTGGAAATGACCTTTTCTGGGAAAAGTAAAGCTTTGGCAACAAGCAGAGGCATCCAAGCTTGGAATCCCAAATGCAAGGAAGAACTACAGGAAAGAAAACTAAGGCAGAAAAGTCTGAAATGACAACATAGGGAAAGAAAAAATGATCTTAAGCCAATAATTTTTAAGAAAGAGAAGCAGCAATGTGTAATGCAGTCTCCTAACACCAAGAAATCCAGATGATAAACAGAGGACATGTCTCATTTTACACAACTACCATATACACAGTAATGTTTTATGGCCACTCCTTTCTGGTTATCAAACTCTTTGCACTCTGCTGTTCACCATACAAGACAAAATACAGAAAGTATTAGCAAGATTTTTTTTTTAGCAGCTGGTTAAACTTTACATAAGTGAAATATTTTGTATCTATCCAAATTGACTAGAAACCACTAGTAAAAATGTTCCAATAACCTCAAATCAAGATTCTACAGGAAACAGGACAATTTTCAAGTCTTTACCAAAAACTGTCTAAAGCATAAACAAATAAAAAAGCAAAACAAACAAACAACTCAGCCAGTTGTAAAACCTAACAAAAAATAGAGTGATAGAATAGAAATGGTGCTATCAATGGTAAATTTAATGCCTGTTTTATGAGACTAGCCCCTTAACTAGCAGTCAAACACCATGAATAAAGATATATTCTATCACATCAGAAAGCCTGTGAAAGCATGTTATCACCATAGTAATGTTATGGCATTTATAGGATCTGTTAAAGTTTAACAACCAATGATGTTGCTCCTAAAAACAAGTTGATAAAAAAAATTGACTGCACATGTATTAAACATCAGTGAACCACTACCAATTCTTTGATGCAGCTGTATGTGTTTAGAAATTTGGAGCCCAACTCTTGGTTACACTGATGTAAATCTAAAGTAATGCAGCTGAAGTCAATTACATCAAGCCAAAGCTGTGGGGAATCAGCTCTTAAGAATGTGACCCTCCAACTACAAAAACTTCATAAATATGCTTCTTTTGCTGTTGCAAGGATACTGTGACTGATGTCACAAGATTAAAGATCTTTAGGTCTGCTTTGATTTTCCCTGGAGTCTGAAGTGATCACCAGCATCAGCCATGGGATTACAAAGATGATGGGCTGACATTATGTGTGAGTCTTTCTCCTGTCTTACACTGAGGGTTATTAAACATACTTTACTCTAACATGTAATCCCTAGATATTCTGACTCTGGCCTTTGTCATTTTTTTCTCATACGGAACAGTAAAAAACCTGATTTTTTTGCCGTGGCTTCATTGTGTGTAAAGCAGTTGTCTGCTTAGGTGCAATTCTCAATATCACTTTTCTGTGTTTAAACTTCTAAGACCAATTCTAAGAGGCAAGGTAAGATTTTAAACCAATGTAGGTAAAAGTAGAGAGTCTCACTGAAAATCAGACTTCCATATAGTCTAGTTCAGGCACTGGTTATTAAGTTGCTGGGACAGCAGCAGTGTACCAAATCCCCCAGTTCCCTTGCAGATCTTGCACTGGTCTAAATAGCAGATTGGGTGCAGCTGCCACACCACTGATTCTCCCACAGTAAAAAACAGAGCTCATACAAAGCAGAAGGAAGTGTGATAGGACTTACTATGTTTTACAGTTATATCAGAAGTGAAGGATGCATTTTCTACTACCCTGCTGACTAGTACAGTGAGTTCAACATGGGACAGAAGCCTACGCTTTACAGATCCTGCCTTAGCACTGACAATGTCTTCTTTGTCTCTGCCTTGAAAAAGACCTTTCACTCCTCGCTGCTCCTTGTAGACCATGAAGATAACAATGTAGACATCTAAGGGTGTGATGGGGATTGATTAGTTAGTGTGCCAAGAAGGAAAAAAGAAAAATTGCGATAGTGTCAGCTGCTTTTACGGCGAGGCTGACAAAAGAACAGGAGCCATGGCAGCCTCACATATCAATGCTGCAGAAATGACACCAAATCTATGTATTAAAAAAAAGTCCAAAACTTTGCTGCGGAACTCCAGAAGCACTGAAAACAGGATGTGAAATGTGGGAAACCAATAGCTTTATTTTCATGCAAACGACATCAGTATGAATAGACACTTGCACGTTTTACAGACTAAGCATTTTTCAATAAACCAGGATGAAAAAAAAAGAGATTTTGTGTTGGAGACAATTCAGGTCATGGCCACAGACCCAGTCATGCTGTAGAGCAAAGGTTTTTGGCTTCTTTCCTATAGTTCTTGGGGGTCTGCGGGCTGCTTCTCAGTGGTCGTTGCCCTGGGCAAATTTGTTGATCTTTGCACCAAACTGAGTATAAATTCCTACCAAATAGTCTACAGATCAGAACAGAGGTTACAACTCCTAAGCTAGACTTCTTGAAAGTGTCCCATGAGTCCACATCTCATATGTGTAGCTCTAGCATCTCTGTGTAGAGCTCCAAACCTGCAAAATCTCTGTGTACCAATTCCATTAGGCTCACAGGGCCATGTAGCCACACATCAGATACCTCCAGGCCTTCTTCTGGGGGCATGTGTGGTAAAAGCTGACTAAGCTATGCTTCACAGACCACTTTGTCAAAATCAAGCGTTATGCATTTGCTCAGAGTACATAGCAAGCAGAAGAAAAAGTAAGAATAAAACAAGTTTTTATTCATATTTCCTCTTATTTACACAAAATTCTTTTCTTGGAAACTCTAAAGTCCACTCAATTCCATAAACCCATCTGTGGTGAGGGAGAAGTTTGCCCTGCTGCCAACTGCATCAGGCCTTTGATGGGTTCTTTTTCTCTCCCATTGCGTACAACTGTGCTGCTGGATCCCAACTTCACCTGCCTTTGAAAGAGAGCTCAGATCCTACTAGTGGCATGGCAATGGCAGATGCATTTCACTGCAGGTCCAACACACATGTACATATCCAGCAGTAACCCCTACATGGCTCTTGCGGAGTGCACAGAGCTGTGGATTTCTGTGGCTGTATCATTCCTGACACCTGAGCTACTTTAAAGGTAGTTCATGCACATACAAGCTGCACTCAAACCTCTGACTGCAGTGGTGAACCAACATCCGGGCTGTTCACACAGATGTGCACCCCAGACGTCACTGAGAACAGAATCCTACCTCAGCTCCATGCTGTTAGGCCAGCACTTCCATTTAAGGGTCATGACTGAGATATAAAAGTCTTGAAATCCTCATTGGAGTAAAACAGCTTTACTCCCTGGTGCCTACCAATAAAGAA
>WAAD01042099.1:21826-39555 GCA_013389945.1 Fregata magnificens
CTGAGGGTGCACTCAATCCCCTCATCCAGATCATCGATGAAGACGTTGAACAAAACCGGCCCCAGAATTGAGCCATGGGGAACACCGCTCGTGACCGGCCACCAACTGGATTGAACTCCGTTCACCACCACTCTCTGGGCTCGGCCAGCCAGCCAGTTTTTTACCCAGCAATGAGTATGCCCATCCAAGCCGTGAGCTGCCAGCTCCTCCAGGAGAATGCCGTGGGAGACCGTGTCAAAGGCCTTACTAAAGTCCAGGTAGACAACATCCACAGCCTTGCCCTCATCTACTAGGCGGGTCACCCGGTCATAGAAGGAGATCAGGTTGGTCAGGCAGGACCTGCCTTTCATGAAGCCATGCTGGCTGGGCCTGATCCCCAGGTTGTCCTGCACCTGCCCGGTGAGGTCACTCAAGACGAGCCGCTCCATGATCTTCCCCGGCACCGAGGTCAGGTTGACTGGCCTGTAGTTCCCCGGATCCTCCTTCCGGCCCTTCTTGTAGATGGGCGTCACATTGGCTAACTTCCACTCGTCTGGGACCTCCCATGGAGAGTGGCTTGGCAAGCTCCTCCGCCAGCTCCCTCAGCACTCTCGGGTGCTTATATCTGTAGATATAAGTAATTAGGCTTGGAAGCACCTTGGCCACAGCAACGTTGGCTTCCACACTCTTGGCCTCTGGTCATTCACGTGGAGCATCTGGTGCAAGGGAGTCCCCGAGCCCTATACCTTCCTCCCTGCCTGTCACTCTCTGTTGTGTCAGCAGAGCTCTGCTGGCACTGGGCACCAGAGACTCTTTCCAACTGGAAACATTCCCTATCTAGGAGACTCTACAGACTGTACATGGCAACATACCCTTAAGCTGTATTTTCTTGCATGAGAACCTCTGCGATCCCTGCAAGAGTTCCTCCAGCCTGCCTGAACTCCATCCCGCCTCCGTGGTACTGATCAAAGGCTGACAGGGAGGACAGGGGCCTGGAAGAGGGTGCTGAGGAGCTGCAAAGAGAGGCAAAAAGGCCCTTCCCTATGTCATGAAGGATTCACCTCTAATGCAGATCCTAGGAGGCAAAAGATGAAAGCATGATTGTGATGCACACTATAAGCATCCCCATTTCAGCACAAAGGCATCCATGCAGCCAAAACAAATATATAAAAATACCGATCATAACACGGGAAGTGGTAGAAACCAGGTAATAGTAATAATAACAACACAACCTGAATGCATTTCTTTTCAGCTTGTTCCAATCACTAAAAGTTGAGCCACGTTATAGCATGGGTGGACAAGCCTCAAAGTTTTTAGAAAATTCATTGATGTAACCAAGATTCCTCTAGGTGCAGACCTGCTTTCTCCCCCACCCCCTATCTCAGATAAAATCATAACTGACAGAACAAACAGATTATCCTTCACTTAAATGACTAGCCCTGATCTTTTTTTTTTTAATGCAGACGTGCCCCCTTCAATTACTTTCTGCAATGGCTTCCTTGCAGATGAGTCTAATCCTTTGTTTAATGAGTACACAGTTGCACATCACTCTATCCGCTTCAGGTTATTATGATAATTTCTCCTTGCCAGTGTGCACACATCCATCAGGTAGTTCAATTACAGCTCTCCCTGAGGTGGTGCTTAAAGTCTGAGATACCAAATTTATAAAGAAATAGAGAAACAGAGCAAAACTTGCATATCATTAGTGGCATTAAATTGACAGGTTAACCCTTGGCACATCCTAAGCCTTAACAGCCTTCATATAGTTTCAGGTGCCCACCTGCAACCCAGTAGCTGAACTATGAGCATAGGGCCTGGTCAAATGTCGCCAAAAGGTAACTTTTCTGGTCAAGCCACTAAGATTTTTGAAGTTAAAATGTCATTGGATTAATTAGTTGATTGAGCTATCTACACATTCATATGAAAGATACAAATTCTCAGGACTTTGAAGAGTTAAACTTGTTCAAAGCAGCTTTGATTGGTCTTTCTGTGCTTTCAGCATTTCATTTGTTTCAAAGTTAACTTTAATTGAAAATTGCTGAACGTTAAAAGGATTTCCTTAGGGTTCACACACAGTTTAAAGCTTCTTACTTTGAGAACAATAGGACTAATGGAAAGAATAGCTTTAAGATCTGCACCTCTAGGAACAACATATTTACAATTAAATTTGGCTTTGTTCTGTTGTTCAAACTGCCCCCACTTTATTACCATGTACAACATAAATTGCATTTTGTATCAACACCCATATGTTAATGTTCTTACCATGAAAGACTTGTATGTTGGTGAGTAGTCACAGCCAAAGAGACTGTAGGAAATCACATCCCAGTTTGCTGAGTAGAATCTTACTTCTACCCATTTTGCCCATTTCTGTGTCCAACCTGTTCATAACCTTGCGTATCATCCCATCCACGTAGCTGCAATTTGGCACGAATACTCTGAGACACACAGAAGCTCTAGAGCTGACCTTCAGTTGCCATAAATTGTTCCAATATAGTTGGAGGTACACACAGATTAGCGTTGCTGGCCCTTCGTCTTTCAAAATACTGAGGAACTGTTAACTCAGGAACAATTGAAGACATTCAAACTAAACTGTGACATACACAATCTATGTGTGCATGGATTTAAAGCAAATATTTTATTTAAAAACATTAACAATGAAACACCGTACAGAGTGGCAGCGTCTGTTTATTGCTATTTCTTGCCAGATCATTCTCTGCACAATGTTCTGTGTAAATCACATATAAAACAAATAGAAAGGCCTCTGAAACAAGCAAGTCCAAAGGAGGAATCTCACCAGCAGAAAACCATTTGAGTCACAGGGGCTTGCAGCCTTGCTAACTAGACGCAAGGCCAAATTTCCTGCTACTGCAGCTAGCTATACAGTTCTGCTGACTTAATTACCATCTTGCCCACTTACACTTTTGGCCCTGTAAAATTTGATTGACAAAAATTACAATTAAGCAAAAAACACATCAAGACATTAAACATCAAGGCATTTAAACACATTAAACAGGATATTTTCTCTTTTAAGTCAACACCCAGGGACTTTCTTTTGCCCTTCTTGTTCACTTGAGCTTTACTGACCTAATCTTTAAGGTCCTGTGACTTCACTGGGTGCTTCAAAACATATGCCTGATATGCAGGTATCCTATATTAGTGGAGCAATTGGTTTTCCATTATGAAATATCTCATGGAATGTAGCATGTACACAGCTGTGCCAAGACCATGTGCATGATTTTCCTATACCACCCATACTAGTTTCACTGATTACTCACTTCCTTAGCTACAAAACACATGGCAAGTTTCTTCAGGCTCAGACATCTGTACACAAACTATTTGAGCAAAGATATTTCCATGCACTTACAGCTTAGTTGCTATGATTGATTGACATTTTAAACCTACCTTAAATAAACAAAACTTGATTACAAAAAGTACCAGGCTAACAAATTAAATTATATGTACCCTTCTCTTGTACCCAAATGTGTCTTACATTCCTTCATATTGTATCCTGTACTGTTGTTTGCTGCACAGTCTAAATGGATATATTAACAATGACCTATGCTTCATCCTTGTCTTCTTACAAATTTCATATCAAGCTGACATTGCCCTTCCCCTGCAGGCACATATCCTCATCATCTCTCAACAGCTTTTAAGGACAGATCTTTCTGTGCAAAAAGAGCCCGTTGGTGTGCCATTCAGCTGTTGACATTGTTAAAGCAAGTCGATGGGGTTAATTTTAGTAATAAAACAATGCTAGAAAGGGATCTGTTCTTTTTTCTGTAGACTCTCTCCAACACCATGCACCTCACTTTTACTTGATGCACCGTGGAATGTTTAAAATGCAAGTTCACCTTTAATGTGTTAATGTGAACACATAATATTTTGAATTCCTCTGTATAAGCTGTGTCAGGATGATTTATACACAAAAAAGGTCAAAGTTATTCTAAAAGCTTGAATTATTCACTGCATTTGCTAAATTGCTAGCTTTATGAGATACTACTTGTGAAGATCTGAAGGTATGGATCTGTGAAACATCAATATATTTACACCATCCAGGAACCTGTGCAGCCATTTGAAATATGCACCTAACAGACTGTTTTCCTTCCTCTGTATACACTCTTCTTTTAAAAAGAGCGTGTACAGATACACAAGTATCAGTATTGCAACCCTTATCCACAGTGAATATTTTAAATGTATAGTAGTAATAAGACAACCAAAAATGCTAAAGCTTTTAAATCCAATAACATGGTTAATATCCTTATAGGCTGGATCCTACATGAATCAGCATGTTGAAAATTTGTTGTCTTAACAGTCATAAATCCTTACCAAAAATATATTTGCATCTCAAAATGACAAGAAATGGATTTATACTACCCTTTCTGGCATCAGTAAAGGATGAACTGTAATATACTTTCCAGAAAGTAAACAGGGAATAAACAACAATATAATCAGTATACATTAATGTAATTATTGTTACTTTTAAGGCTAATGTCAGTATTTCTGACCTGCTATGTAGGATATAATAGACAGTATTAGCCAGGCATATGCAATATAAAGGTTATAACTTTATTAAATAAATGAAGAAAATTAGACAATCAATTTCTGTGAAACAAATACCTTCATCTAGTCGAGAGGGAACTTGACCCATTTCCTACTGCAGCAGTTACAGGTAGTTACAAGTATCTTTAGTTTCCATTCTTCTGCATCTTTCTTGTATTTCTAAGCATAAAGGATCAGGGACTGCCAAGGAACCGGTGAATACCCAAGTTCAAAAGCTGCCTTTTTAAGGCTTAGACTTTTACACAAAAACCCACAAACTCGAATGAGAATCCTACTTGTGTGTTAGAAGTAATTAGCTGACAATACTGTAGTTTTTTTAAAGTGAGGCTATAATTTCTGTTCTGCCTCAGCAACTCTTCAATGGATTCTGCTTGGCTGAGTACAGCAGTTGCCTCGCAGCCTGTCTGAAACCATCTTCAGCAGAACATTAACATTCGAAAGGTGTACCAAAAAAACCCAACCAAAAAAAGCCATAGGGTATGCCCATACCTTTGCAAAATCAGACCTATATTCTGCTAGTGCTTCTCTCTTCTCCTTTATTGATTGTTGTCAGTAATCTGTCTTTTTAATGCCAATTAATACTCCTTTTATCAGTCAAGGTAAATATTGATTACCATTTGTGATCTTCAGCCAAATACCTTAATCCCTTACACTTCTTAAAATGTAGTGGATTATATGAACACCAATGGTATACTTTCTTTAGAAAATAAACTGACTTTGCAATGGGAGAGGATATAGTCAGTAACATTTACTGCTTAACTTCTGAATTTATATCTAGGGATTTTTTCCCTGGGAGCTGTACTTGTTTCCACGTACTACAGCTGCTCTTGATATAGTTGCTTTTTATTTTGAGGGAAAATATCTAACTAAAGCGAGAAGGTTCCTGTTTTCCTTTCCCATGAGAAAAACGAAGTCAGTTTTAGAATGTCAGTCAGATAGTCTGATTAAAAAATGTAAGGGTTGTTTTTTTTCCCCTGAGAATTTCTACTTAAAAGCAACCAGACACAAACACACATACACACACACAGAGACCCCAAACCAGTTTAGGGTGACAGAATGTAAGTTGTTTTGATCTCTTACATGGAACTTCAGTTTTCAGATATCCCATATTTTTATAGACCAAAAAAAGAATATGGGATATTATTCCACTCTCATATTTCCTTCAGGCTTCTGGTATGGACAATAGATTGGAAGCTCACAAGAATTATCTTCCTTTCTCTGCCCCCTGAGGATTTTCCTGTGGAAGCATCCTTCATTTTAAAACATTAACCCTGACAACCATGTTGTGGTTGGCAGGGTCAATGTTGTGGAGCGTGGGATCATGGTTTTGTGCATGTAATAGGACAAAACACGCTTGCAGAGATGACGCAAAGCTGCCACCCAGATTACCACAATGCAGAGATGGTTGTTCTGTGGACACCCATGCAGACAACCGGAGACATCCATGCACCCTGGGGGTGGTCTGTCTCAAACCCATTCACAGTCTGGCTTTTCATGCTTTATACAACTATAAACAAAGAGGAGAGCACCTCCTCTTGCTGTCACATAAAAACCTCCATGCAGGGCTCCCTCAGCACCTTGTCCTGTACAGGGTAAGCAGGTAACAAGGGCTATCCAGGGACCTAGGCTTGGCACACAGAAATATTCTGTGTGAGTGTGACTATTTCAGTTGCCTGCACGTTGCTTTGCGGAGTAGTTACACAAGTATACACCTCAGTATAAACCACGAGGCAGTCTGCCATACGAATGCATTATGCTTACATCAGGGTATACCTCTGTCTCCACAGGAAAACATTTCAGGAAGGGTTTTTCAGCTCCTTGTTCTCCTTTGCACACATGGGCATAGGTCAGTCTGATGCTATGTTCTGCACCCTCCAAATCCTTCAGGATCTATTCCTCTAAATGAGCTTCAAAAAGGGTGTCCTAGGGTCCCTTCCTATGCTTCTCTTAGTCCTATCAGCACCTCTCATTCTGTGACTTTAAAGAGCCAGCTCGTAATTTCCCTTTTTAATTCTTCGGGGATTTTCCACTTTCTGAATCTGAACTCTGCACAGCTAGATTTGATCCACCCCATTGCTACAGCAAGCAACTTCTGGAAGGATAATTGACAAGGTTTAGTAACCCCTTCTTGTCTGGAAGATTCGTGACAAGTCTTGACAAAAGAGGCTGGATTACATTCCCAGAGGATTTCTGACATAGGGATTCCATAACATCAGACAGAAGCTTTATATTTTGCATTTAAGTACTCTCAAATCACACAGCCTTACAGACTCAGTAGCGCATTACTGCAGCACCATCCCTCTGTGATCCAGGCAAGCTGGCATGCTTTCTGGGGTGTACCTTTTTGTCATGAAGAAACTTTTCATCACATACTTCCCTTTAAACAATTCTCATTGCGATACAAGTTGTCATCCACTCAGCTCCAAGAAACTGAGTAAGTCTGCAAGAAAAGAAGGAATGATTAATTTCTTACAGGAAGACAGATCATAAGAGCATGAATCTATAACACAGCAATGAAGGAACTCCCACAGAAGGGCAGGTTTGCTCCTATCACTCCATATGCATTTTATATTAAGTAGCCATTGGACTAAAAAAAAAGAATCAGAAATAATCCTGGGAACCACCTGGTTAAACATATGCTGGACGCTGCTGCCATACTGTGAGAGCTGGACCCCAGAGGAGGTGTCCGCAGTGCTTTTGCTAGGATCTGGTCCCAATAAGGTTAAAGCAGGAGCCAGGAATTAAGTAAGTGGAAAAGCCCTGGGGTGTCTCTGACCAAGTCGGTCAGAGAGGGATGACAGGAGGACAGCCTAGTGACTTCAAGCAGTTGTTATCCAGGGAGCGTTCTGTATCTCAGTTTCAGAGTTAGGTACCTATAGTCCCCTTAATGCTGCTTTAGGCAGCTAAAGCTTTTGGGTATGACTTTTGGGTTTAACAAATGCTACAGGGTCGGTTCCTGTAGGGCTTGCAATGAGTGCATCATATCCTGCCTTCCAGCCCCAGAGACTGCAAAGTCCTAGATTCTTATTTGATTTGAAAATAGTATGCTTCATATATGCCTTTGAATGGAAATAATGTAAAAATCTGAAATAAATGTCAGAAATACATTGGTATTTCAGATAATTTCCTACAGCACTAGTAATGGGATGAATCTGCATCTCCAGGTATTTAATACGAAAGTTCCTTTAGTGATCTTCAAAGAAAGGTTTTCTCAGCCAATATCATTAAAATATTTTCCATAGCCTTGACTTGCTTTGCTATAAAGTTGTGTTTCACTGTTAACAACTTTTTGAAAAAGGAGACTTGAAGATAATTATATTTAATAATTGGATGTGCTTCAGTTCCAAAATCTACATCCATTTCAAAAAGTGTAAATAAAGGCAGCCTTTCAGGAAATAACCAATTTTTGATTAAAAGCCATAAATGCAATCCTGAGACATTCGCTGTGACTCAAGAGACACTCCTGCCAACTTTTCAGTGTGCTTCTATTTTTGTCTACTCACAGATCTGTTACTTACTTTTGGGAGGTCAAGGTGGGGGCCGTGAAGTGCTGCTTCCCACCCATTGTACAAGCAGCGGCATGCCACATCCTCAGTAGCAGGCGTCCCACTTGCAGGCCCTCCACCACCACACTTACACAGAGAGGAAAGGACCTTGCAGACTTGCTTTTTTTCTGCAGAGGTTGCTCTCCCAGATGTTTTTACTGAGCTCCCCTAACCCTCATAGCCAAAGCCGAGACCTGACTTTCAGTGTCAGGCCAGTAGAGATAAAGCAAGGGAGAAAGATTTCGGCTGGTTCAGCAGCATTTGCAGCCCAGCACAGCCTTCCTCTTCTCCCCTGGGAAAGGTGGGTAGGCCGGGTGTATTTGGCCCACGGGTCACCAGTTAAGTTGCTTAACACACTGAATCTTTTTTTTCCCCTGCAGATGGCTTTAATTGCCACTAGCATCTGGAGGCATCCTTCCCTGTGATGCGCATTTGGCTGGAAGTATGAGCCAATTCTGGCAGGTGCTGTGAACATCCTGACCACAAGCACAGAGTCAGATCAGGCATCTCTCGGAGAACCTGGAGGTTCCCATCCCCGCTCTTCCTCCCAGGCCCTGCACCACTAGCACTGGCACTCCCTCACCTCCACCACAAAAGACATTTTGCAAAATAAACCCGCTTGCTATATTCATGCCCCCTCTGAGTCAACTGCCCGGTCTTTTCAGGGTAACTCCATTGCTTTTCTTGTTTTGTGCATGCATGGGGAATTTTTCTTTGGCAGGCGCAGAAAGGTGCATGGATATCCTCCTTAACATAGGTCATTCAAAATAACAATGTAGTTTAGACATTTTCTGAGGGTAGTAGGCAAGCAACATGACTCCTAACTTCTCATTAGTAAAACTATCTGGAGTACACGTCGCTCCCCTATGGTAACCTCAGAAGAAGACCTTGACATGGCACGACCTGTTTCCCTGCCTTTAGGGATTTAGCATTTAGCACACTTCTACACTGGAATTTCATCTCTGTGATCCAAATATTAGCCAGCACATTAAAGCTATTTTTGTGGGACCAAGTAAAACTGAAAACCAATAAAACCAGGAGCATTTTTAAAGGGTGCCCTCAGCCTGGACAGGAAGTATTTACCGTTGCCAGGGCAAAGTGGGAAGGACAAAATGTTGGGGAGGGTAAAATATTAAGATGTCTGAAGGAAAAGGCATATTATAACCAAGATTTACTTTGGAGACTGTGTAGCTTCCCTGCTCTCCTGTCCTAACATAAGTGGTTATCTCACATTTGCATCTACTGCTGTAATCTTTAGCACCAACTGGTGCGTCAGCCGGTGAGCCTGGAATCCTGGCTTGGCCAGAGAAAGCCATGAGAGATTTTGGTTTGCATTCAGTGGAAATATCACCCATATTCTGATAGTCAATGTTGACATATGTTTATATGATCCTAATCTACAGAGACTTCTAAAATCTGGCTAAGAGCAAGGTGAAAACAGCAAACATTGGGGAAGGGAGCGCTATTGTATCTGGAGAAGGGAGGGGAAAAAGGGAACAAGGATAAGATGTGGGGTGACAGCACCTTCTCTGGAGGTATCTAAAGCATAATGTAGATGGCTTTAAATCAAGCTCTCACATTCCTATTTGTGTGTTTTACTTTTATGCAACTGTGCCCCATAGCACCCATTTCAGACTCCTCCTAAGCATCTCCATTATGGTTTTGCCACAAAAGCTGACAAACCCCATCCTGCTTCAAACTACTTGGAAGTTCAAATTGAGTCACTCACTTCTGACTGACATTGAAGGCTGGCAGGAATGGGGATCAGCCACTGCAGAGTGCAGTGTAATATCTATGAAGTGCCATATGACATCGTCTTAAACCAGAGGTGGCATTCAATGCACTAACTCATTGCTCCCTAGTACCTCAGAAGTTGTGTTTGCAAATTATATCGCACTAATATTGATTTATTTTCCTTCATTTGTATTCTTTGGTGTGCACTGTAGCAATACCAAAAAAGAGCAAAATCCCTAACATCATTTACATAATTCATCATAAGAGCCAAGATTTCAAAGTTAATTTACTTTCTTTGCATTTTTCTCTACTTCCCAATTTTATCTTAATGCAGCCTAGATGTGACACCTAACATAACATGACAGCACTTCTGCTGCCAAAACATAAAGGTTTGTAAAAACTTCTACTTCTCTTCCTATAGTTGATTTATGCAGGCAGCTGTGTAAAATTCAAATGGTGTCTGCACGTAAGAGAGCACTAGATAACTTGTGACTGGCAGCTCCAGAAAAACACTGATTTAAACTTATACCTTGCATGGACACAGCAGAATAAAAGTGCACAGATAGTTCTATCTTTAATCCATAGGTTTATTAGTCATTAAACAAGCAATGTGCAATATTACTGGTATAATGTTGAAGATTAAGAGATTGAATTAGGAAGCCTTCCAAAAGACATCACTGCATTATATAGGAATTGTGATTTGGTATAATGCAGTTCAGTAATGTCAGTCAAGGCACATTTTATGTCTAACTCATTAAAAAAAAAACAGAGTAACACCAGTGAACAGATTTTATTGTTTAAGAAATTATAAATGCTACCTAACATTCCCATTCCCACATTAGCTAGTTTGCCTTAAAAGTCGTCTCAGAACAACATAAAGAGCTTTGGAATAATGAGTATGACGAGACGTGTGAGAGCTTAATGAGCAGGATGCTGACTTTCTTACTGTTTAATTTTGTCCTGATCTTCAATAACTTCGCAAAACTGAGAGCTATTGCTGAGAAGTGAGACAGGATTGTCTCAGCAGAGAGGTTGAGTGTGCCAGCGATATAACTGCTGACCTTTAGAGCAATTTGGGATGATGAGTATGTTTTTCCCTTTCAAGAATCCTGCTTCCTTTACAAAAGCTGCCCCTTTTCACAGTGATGTAATCCTTTGAGAGTCTGTCATGAAAGGAAGAGGTAGATCTCTTAAATAAAACCATACAGTTAAAATTTCTATACAATGTGCTACAGAATTCCAACCGAGGAAACTGGTAACGCCCAAGTGATTCTTATCCACTGCTTTGGTTAAATTAGGGCCTTAAAGGAATGAAAGTCATCCTGCTGGCTAACCCAGAAATGCCAAAGGTGACAGTGTTTTTTCAGTAAAAACCACAGAAGTTCCATAATGAATGTTTTACACACCCAGAAGTGCAACAGGTCACACTGACACAGCTGAAATGGAACTTTTTTCCCCACAGCTAAATGCTGTCATTGATCTAATACACAAATGTTATGTATTTGCATCAGAAAACAACAGAATATAATATTAGGTAATTTAAGTAAACGTTCATAAAAGCAGTTATTTAATGTAAGAGAATACTACTTGCACAAAGGCTGCAAACAATACATTTCAGATCTGAGCATAATGCTTTCATGTGACAAAAGATTAGTTAAGCAATTCTCTTTTTCAAATAGCATAATAATTAGTATATTGTAATGCTACCTCTTACTGTCCTGTCTCATGGGATCTATAATCCTCCAAAAATAAAATTCATCTCCTTAATTAAAGCATGTGAACCCACATAAAGAGACACACACAGACAATAGAGCTATTTAACATTGCAGTTAATTTACTTTCAAGATATGTTCACATTTTTCATGATTAGGGCAACTGATTTAATTCTGTTTTGAAAGGTGGTAACAAATGTAATGGGTTTCCTTTGAAAAGCCCTTAAAACATTAATTAAAATTAATCGGAAGGATTCTGCACAGAAGGTAGCATGCTCTTGAACTGTGACAACCAAGGGAAAAGTATGCCAGGTCCTCAAATGTACATTGAAAAAGGTATTTCAAAAGCATGAAAGCTTCCCTACGTACTGCTACATTTCTTCATGTCAACAAGTTTGTCGTTTACTAACAGAAATACATGTAAAAATTTATAACCTTTAACTTGAATCATATTATAACTGCTAATACATCAATAAAACCCATCTACATTCCTATTTTGAAAAGTGATTGGTTATATAGCCTTCACTTTGTTTAGGCTGATACTTCAAAAATCAACGATGAACTCATATGACACTATTTTTTCAGCCTTTTTACTTTGCTTTGAAGCAGTAATGAAAAATTACCAAAATCACAAACAAAATCTAAGTTATCATAGACTGCTTCTGGACAGGCAGCAGTGAAAGGAAGTTAACGCTCCCCCTTTCCACTCCCTCCTACAATCTTGTCAAGGTTGCCCATATCACTTGGTATTTTCTTCCACTGCAGCCACCAGGCACGAGGACCTGATGACCTTTTCTCCTGGGAAAATCTGTAGCCAGCCATTTATCTCCCTACTTCTTGCTTTGAGGGAGACTTTTCACACTGCAGCAAAGTCAGTGTGTGAGCTACTGCCAAAAAGGGGCAAACTCGCCCGCACCCCACTTTCCAGCCCCGAAGGTTGCCACCACTCCCTTTGCATCAGACACAGCTGTTGTGGAACTACAGTGTAAATCAGGTATGGAAAATCCATCTGGGGAATAAAAAAATGAAACAAACCAAAAAAATGTTCTCATCAGATCAGTTAGTATCTCAAGAGAGATGGGTGGGGAGGGGGGAACCTGAAGACAGAGGAGTAGGACTGCCCCTTTCAGCAGCAGCTTATTATTAGATTGGCTTAGATGCAGCTTGAAACTGCATCCTAAGCCTTCCTGTAAAGCTGGGGAGGAAAATGACTGTGCAGTCACTTCTGCTTAGAGACGGACAAAGGAAGAAATTAAAACAGATGGGAGGATCCATGGCTGTGCCACAGCTGTGGTTAGCTCGAGGAGCAGATATGCAGTAGAACTGTAATAGATACAGGTTGAAAGGGAGCTGGTTACATAAGGACCGGGGTGATTTCAGCAGTTCGCAGTTAAGCTGCATGTATGAAGAGAGGTGAAAAGGAGCTGTAAGAGGAGATAGGGAGAAGCTGTAGGAAAGAAGGCTGAAGAGGGAGAAGATTTGAAGGACAGTTAATTGCAAAATGATTGTTTCACTTAAGTGCACATGAGAGCAAGAGAAGAGTCTAATGACTGAAAAGAAGGGACAGGAGTCAGTTCTGAGTATCAAAATACTGGGGAAGAAGCCACAAGAAAACACCAGTTAACGGGATGTGTGCATACATGCAAACACAAATATATATTAAGGCATTCAGATTGTAATCATGCCATAAACTGAGGATATTTCTGGTAAAGGAGAAGAATTATTAGGGCAAACTGCAAGACTTCCAGCCATCCATACCCACTCTTCTCTACACTATTTGCACACCCCCTGTCAGCACCAGCAGTCACATCGCCAACTGTGAAGGGCCCTGGTTCTGTCTGTACATCTGCTGTCATTCAGGAGAATAAGAAGATGAAAGCTCACCTTTTCCTAGAAGCCCCATTTTTCCTATATTCTCACTGTAAGGTCACGAGTACAAAACTGAGGGGAAAACTCCAGTACCAGAGTTTTGGGAGGTGGCTTCTCTATCACATACCTGCTGAGTGAAAAATGGGACTGTGGTGTTTTTAAATTTAATATGATATGCTAAATCTAAAGCCCCAGAAGGTTACTTTATCCATTTAAAAAAAATAAAAGCAATGTCCATGTTCTCTATCCTTCTTAAACTACTTTAATAAGAAATTGAAACCATTTCAACTTGAAATAAGAAAGAAATTTTTTATAGTGAGAACAATCAATCACTGGAACAACCTCCTCAGGGACGTGGTGGAGTCCCCATTGCTGGAAGTTTTCAAGATGCGATTGGACAGTGTGCTGGATAATCTCATTGATGCTCCCTTTCCCACAAAAGGTTGGACCAGGTGAGCTTTCGAGGTCCCTTCCAACCTGGGCTATTCTGTGATTCTATGATGCATTTGATACCTCTGATATGTCAAAGATTAAAGACAAAGGAAAAAAGAGAAGGACAACAAGCCTTGTTCTGGGACATCTCATTACACATCATAAACCTGCAAGAAAGTTCACAATATTTAAAAAATCTTTTCAATACTCTTAAATTGTTCTGGTTAATCTCAACCACTGCATGATATAGTATTTTGAAAGCCAACTTCCAGCATCTTGACCTTCAGCCTTGTAAAAGGCAGACTGCAGGCTCGTTAAAGGCAGGCACAGGAAAGGTACTGGGGCGAATTCTAACTGCAGCTTGCAGCAATGAACACTGAAAATGCTACCAGAAGACTGTTTCATTGCCTTCATGAGCACAAGCATTTATCAATAAAGCTTTCTGATGACATTAGACATTTGTAGCCCTTAAGGCTTTCCAGATGATAAAACCACATTTAACATGAATTGCATTTAAACCTAAGGTACAAAATAATACTGAAACGATTGTGAAGCTTATGAAAGAAGCTGGCTTAACCGAACTGAAGACCAAAAGCTTTTGTCTCTCAGGCTCTGCAATGGTATGACAGTATCTCTCCCATGCTGCCTATCAAGGTAACTGCTCTTGTTTGGTGGGACATCCAATGGGGATGAAAAAAAAAAATATTGATTCATTAACTCTAATTCACTCCTTTATTGCCAGCAAACAGCAAGACAAATGAGATATTGTGCAAAATCCTCATGTGACTTCAAATAGGGACCTCTATTTTTTTACTTAAAACAAAATGTTCATTGGGCTACATACTGCGTAGCTAATAGCACGACTCTCTCAGAAGCAAATATTGCTGTTAATGCTAGCCAGCCAGTTTATTTGACAAATTTAGTCTTTTTTCTACTAACAGAAATTATTTGAAATACTTCCTTTTGAAGGAGTGAGCAAGAACAACTCATAACTTAGCTGTGCTTGGTCACATATCATGGCCTCTTCTCCCAGACTCAAAACACATTAAGAGGCAGTGTTTCTCCCCTGTTCTGAGCAGTCTACATGGTCTGTGATCATCCCTCCAAGGGTTTTGCAATTATTCATTCAAAACAACAAACCTATTAACCTTGCTTTCCATTTTCTCCCTATGCCCAGTCATTCTGAAAATCTGCATGCATAGACCTCCCTGTCTCACCCTGCTATCACACCTCCCCTGCCATCTCAGAAGCGCTGCCTGACGCAGGTCCCATCAGAAGGCATTAAGGAAGCTGCTGTCCTCTGCAGGATTTTACCACTCGCAATTGCATCTACTTCTAGTCAACAAAGACACCTTAGCATCCTCTTAATCTATACCTCTAGCAGAGAATCTGTGCAAAATAGCTGCACTTGAGTTACTTTCTTCAAGTTACCCTACCTTGATAGAGAGCAGTCATCCTGTAAAACAGGCAATCTGCCGTTTGCTCGTCAGTGCTGCATTCACATTTGTGAGGCAATGAGGGTGCCTTTGCAGCACTGACACTGCAGTTCACCTTGCAGTGGTACTTGAATTTTCTCAGGGAAAGCTCTGAGGGAGCTAGTAGAGCTACTGCACTGGCTGGACTTCACCTGAACTAAGACTCTGCTTTTTAGCAAGGCAATGCCCTTACGCCACGAAATACAACCTCACTTTGCCACAGCTGCAGTAAGTGTAGATATTAGAAACAGCTGCAAAATCATCTATTTCTGTTGTTTATCCTGCTGCATTGCTTGCCCAAGTGTCTTTCATTTCAGTGAATTCTAACTGCTCACATAAATATTTTCTCTTCGCCTTAAATTTAATATCTTTAAGTTTTACCAATTCTTTGTCACAATTGAGAGGGCATATTATTACATCCTCTTTGATTGTTTTCCAGTTCCAGTTCAGTAAAACCTGCTGTGCAGGTTTCTTGGTAGACTTGAACTATTTCATTTTTCTGCACATGATCTTAGCAAAATGTTACAGAGAGAAGGCCTCATCAATAAGAAGGGAAGGAGACTCTATTTTGACAGATTTTCATAATGAGAAACTCTAAAACTGTATAAAAAATAAATGTCTCTCAATTTACTTTTATTTCAGGAGAATCTGGTTTCCTGCAGAGAATTTTGATCCTGCAGATACCGCATTTTCCAGTGATTTGCATTTCTCTGAAAATTCTCACAAAAGCTTTCATGTTTTTTCACTAAAAATACCAAAATGATGTCTTCTTTAAAACATAAAAATAGGGATGCAAATCTCATTGTCCCATTCACAGCCTTTTCCTGTAATTGCGAACAAAACTTGAAACTGATGTCTCTTCAGTCCCATTATTTGAAGCCAACATGAGATTTTCCTAAGGCAAAACCAATTACACCAAAATTATTCTGGCAGATGTTTGTCTAACATTTAACAAAGAATGCTTCTTCTCCTCCTCCTCCTCCTCCTTCATTTTGTGAGCCAGTTGTGTGCATTTGGATCCCACCAGCCTGCTAATTTCTGCATTTTGATGGCTAGAATCTTCATTTTTCTCTAAGTGGAAGCTGAAGTTCTCAGATGGTCACATGCCAGGAGGAACTGGGCTTTAAGTAAAACATCAAATAGACATAATTACATTGCAGGAGTTGGCAGCATTGTCTTAGCTTGCTGAGAAAAAAAAGCAGGCAAGTTTCTGAGTAGCTGGAGGCTGTCAAGTGGTGTTCTGACTCACAAAGAGGGAAACCACACAACCTTATTTTGAGAGCTTCTCTTTGCACCTTAATCTAATTTGGCAGTCCTGGGGCTTAGCTGGTTTTCAGAAGAGCAGTATCATAAATCACTGTCATTGCTATCCTTACCCACCAAGAAACACAGACGCTATATTGTGAAACTGTCTTACACCGCTTCTTCAGATATAAGTTTGTTTGGAACTGTTTTGAAGTCCACATCAGATGTCCTCTATAGTACACAGGCAATCTTCACACAAATGTTTAAACAAGAGCTGTGCATTAGTCACCAAGAATCACCGAATCTGTGACTGACTGACTTTAAGGTGCAGTTGTAATGCTCTGATGAAAAAGGCTGTGTTTTTTCTGCTAAGATACCCACTGGATATCTGTGGATAGGTTCACTGTTTCCCCAGTGTCTTTATGACCAAAAGTAACAATATAAAAGAAAATAACTTTTGGACTCACCCAATATGATTTTGAAAATGTACTTCCAGAAGAGTACTATCTTTAAAGAAAATGTCATAGTTTCTTGGGAGTTAGGGACAAAAACCCCAGTAAAGACTGCTAAGGCAGCACAAGACAAAGAGGTTAATTGGATGCAGATCCTGCAGGACATATGTCAACCTTAAGGAGGTACTTGATAAAACAGCTTTTCCACATAGGTATATTGAAACTCATAGGCTCCAGTGTGACCACAATATAGTTGGAGACAATAGTAAACCAGATATGGGCTTGAAGATGTGATGGAGAAAATGATGAAACTTAACTACACAGGCATCCTCTCATTTGCAGACAACTGCTGATTCAGTACACAGCAATAAACAGAGAAGATAACTTTTGAGAGAAAACTGATTACAAAGTCAAATTAAAATAAAAGAATAAGCAAAGCAGGGAAAGAGGTTTGCTGCTCCCTTAAGAAAGGAGCAGCAACTTACAGAAAACTATCCATCAAGGGAGAAGAAAAAGGAAGCAAATCTTGTCAGAACAGAGATAGGGGTCAAGAAAAGAGGAACTGGGCAGGCAAAGGCTCAAGAGAGACTGCAACACAGAATGGCCTGACAAATGATGTTGTTAAAGCCCCGGTGCTAGGAAAGAATATGTCAAGCATAAGTGTGTTGTGGAGGACGGACAAAGAAGAGAAGATTCAGATTATCTCCAAGGGAAGTCATTCTCTCC
>WAAD01042106.1:0-73269 GCA_013389945.1 Fregata magnificens
TTGAGCTACGTTATTGGAGAAGAGTTGACCATTAACAGTGACATCTTCAAGTGACCTCCAATTATTTCTTTATTAAAAAGGCATTTTGATTAGGTTTAATTATAGAGCAATCATGAAGGCTACTGTAATTACTGAAACATACTTACTAATCAGAGTGCAGAACTGGTGGTAATCTTGTTTCTCTTTTTATTTGTCAAAAGAGCAGCTTAGGGAACTGATTCTGAACTCTCTAAAAGTTCTCCTGTTTAATTGAGCCAGAAGTTATCTTTAAAATGCAGATTTTTTTGTTGTTGCTGTTGCTGACCAGAAGGTTTGTTCACAATTGTCTGCACACATTCCTGTCACAGGTTCAATTCCTGAGACATTATACACATTTACTGCTCTGCAATAAAATTTTCTTAGCCTTTTATCATTCACAGCACCAGTGTTAGCATCAGAGGAACGTAAGTAGTAAAGACAACTATACCTACAAACGCATTCACGCTAAAAATGTAACGAATATAAAACTTTAAAATATATTTTCTATCTTGTTCTGTGTATTATCATAAAAAATGAGTTATGTCCCTACTGAAGAACACATTCTATTCACAACAACAAAAAAATGTGTTTCCTGCCTAAAAAAAAAAATGAAGAAAAAAACCTTGCATTTTGCCATCCTCTGTGCTTCAGACAGCATGGTGATATTTGATGTACTGATTTTATACTCTCTGATTACAGTCAGTATGTGACAAACTCAAGGTCAGTAATATTTACTAACATAAGTCCTGTCATTTGTTAGACATGGATGATTTTCCATTTGACCCCAGAAGGATTTTGAAGTGGCTCTTAGACCAGAGAGCCATGGGCTCTCTGCAAGGACCATTGAAAGGGTAAAAGAAATTATCCAACTCCAATTCCTTTACAGTTGCCCCTACTAGTGATTTCTTTATCATTTTGTCCAGTACAGTATCAAATGCACTAAGTAAACATGCTCTGTCACTGCATTTGGGAGACTGCTACACGGTGAGTTTTACTAGCTTATCAGGACACTTTCTATAACATTTCTGCAACATGGTTTAAAAAAAAAAAGATCACCTAGTTATTTCATGCAGGCAATCCAACCACGTTTTGTGTGCATTTAGCTTTGCATTTTACAACCTTCACCTATTTGTAAATGGTGCCTCTTACTATTTCTCTGTCCCTGACAAACCAGTCTCCAGAGAAGCTGCTCCTGCTCCCCCAACAGGTTACCTTTGAAATCCTTTTGACAGAGGTAGTCTGGTCTCTTAGCTGTTTTAGAAAGAAGCAGACCCGTGCTACTTTTTCAAGCGCTCTGGAGCCCACCAGGAGTCTTATAATCTAGGCTAGTAAGATCAAAAAAAAACCCCACAGATAAGGTGAATCAGAATTTGTTGCTTTGGTTAATCCTAAAGGAGGTTAATTTAAAAATGTTAAATATTTTTTCATAAACAAATGCTCTGAAAAAAATTACTATGAAATTTCAAAATAAAGTATCTCCCTCCTTTTCAATCCAAATTAATCAAATACATTATTCCAAAAATAAACTGTTTTAAAGTGTTGAATTGATACTGAAATTTTTATTTTGAAATTGGTTCCACACTAGCAGGATGCCAATATTGCAATTCATAGTAAAGACAATCCAAATTACAGAAGATTAAAATGGGTATCACATTTTAGGTCTAAACTACTTTAATAAGAAGAATCTCTCATCACCTTAGAACAGTATCATTTAATTCTTAAAAGCACGGAAAGCAAAGGAAATAGTTGTAGGTATATTTAATTTAATTCAAAGGGTATTATTCTCTGAACTTTTTGAGTTACTTAAAATGTTGAATTGTCAAGATTAAATTGTCTTTAAAAAAAAAAAAAAAACCCACAAAAACCCAAACCAACCAAAAAAACAGCCTCCAAAGGATTCTTAAAGGATTCTTTTACCTGGAGGGAGCTGTCAATTACAGAAGAAGAAAACACAGAAATCTTAATATATCTTCCCATGCCTACACAGCCTGGCTCATAAAATAGGTGGAGGCTTATCAAAGAAATTTTTAACCAAACCCTTCATGCAGTTTAATTTTAGCATTTTTCCCCTTTTCTTATTCCTATAAGAACTGTTTATTGTACCTAGAACTATGATAACTGGAATAACTTTCTACTACTGTGTGTACTCAAATGTTAGGAAAGCTCTTATTTGAACATTACCTTATTATATTATGTATTGTGCTTCTAATTCTTGATTAAGAGCATCAAATGTAGGGTTAAGTGAAGCACAGCTAGGAGTTACTTATGTGACTATGGGAATGTGAAGGTAATCTTTTCAAAGGAGAAAACAGCTTCAAAGTCACTAATTTCTTGTGAAAACCTTGGGGGATGGTGGTGGAGGGTGGAGGTTACTATCTGTGATTCTGACACAGAGCTAACAGAGAACTAACAGATGAGAATGGGCATGAGATCAGAATCAGCGACCACCACTGTTTCCGTATAGATGTTTCAGTTGTTGAGAGCAGAAACCCCAAGGTAATATCTGCCTCAACATGGTACTTGAGCCAACAATACAATCATCTTATCTTCACTTCATGCCATCATAATTCAAGTATATTCAAGCAGAAGTGAGGAGTTCCCTGGTGATTTAACAGTGGCATAAAATTCCTGAAAGATTACAAATCTTTCTAAAATCTAATGACCCAGTCAAAAAGTCTTTCTATAAACAAGATACTTGAGCTTATTGATATTAATTGCTGTAAACTATCAAATTCAAATGCATTAGCTGTTTCTAAAAGCATCATCTGTGCATCTACTGCAAAATCAGTAATTGTTGATGTGTCTATAAGGTCTTCCGCATCAGCTGTAGCAGGGAATTTCTAGCAAAAGTCGAATGAAAAAGCTTCTCAGCCTAACTATATTTTATTGAAATAGTTATAAAAGCTGATGCTTATTACTTGGAAGTTGGAGAGAATTTAAAAAAGAAAAAGAGGTTTGTATTCAAATTAAGTCAGTAGGTTCAACTGCATAAACAATAGCATCCATTCTTCTTTCACTGTTATTTCTGTGAAATTCACAGAAGTGAACTACTACAATAAGTTGCAAGATATTAGTTTTACAAGAAGGTAAGAGAACAGTCAAGCCTGCTGTCTCACTCAGCTTCAGATCATGGGAGAGTTTCAGTAGCTTCTTCGAGCAGTTGTACAGACCAAATGGCGGTTTTGTGAACTACAAATCATGCTTACTGATTTTGGTCTTTATAATTTAAAAAGTGCTCACAGAACGCTGGTAATATAAAGAAAACAAACCAAAAGATAATCTTTGACTTATAGATAAGACTGCATAGCCTAATTAGAGAGAATATACTTCTCTGACCCTAAATTCATTGACCTCACAGCAGATTTCATCTCAAAGGAAATTTTTTTCTTTCTTTTCAATTCTCCTACAGATGCTTACTTTGTTGAGGCAGTCTGTTTATTCAGAGCATATCACCTCCATTATTGTTATTACTAGCTATACCGCAACAGTGCCTACGTGGCCCAGCCCCAGGCCAGGACGCACTGCAAAAAGGCACATCTGCCCCAGAGCTGTTTCCTTCAAAACATAAGCAACAATATACGTGCAATGGCAAACTGGGCTGTATGCAGAGTTTGAAAGAAGGATGTGAAGGAGGATAACGAGGAAGACTTTAAGTACACCTGGAGAGCTGCTTCCAGCTGTGGGAGGCAACAAAAGGAAAACTCTGTAGGCGTTGGGTTGAAAATGTAAGTGGACAAGGAGAGCTGGCATTATGGGACACGCAAAGCTACCCTTCCTACATGGCACAAGCGAGCACAGGTGTAGTGCAGACAGGCTCTAAAGACCTTCCATAGGTTAAAGCAGGTTTTTTGTTTGTGGTTTTGTTTTTGTGGGCTTTGGGTTTTGGTTTNTTTTTAAAGATACACAAGACACAACAAGACTGAAATGACAATATGGCCAAATACTGTGCTATGGGAATTGGCTTTGCAGCATCTTGGTGTCTCTGAGCAGAGAGGACAGCCTTTGTTGCCCAAGGAGTTGTGCAGTAAATGAGTTGGAGAGACTTTGGAAGACAGTTGGAAGAGGGGTTTATTTATCTCTATAGGACAGGAGTGACTGCATCACAGACATTTCATGTCAAGAGAATACCCAAGACTTAGCTACAGCACGAGGATGAGAAAAGTCCAATATAAAGAAGTTGACCAGAATGAAGAGAAGAATAGTGATAAAAATATGCAAGGATGCACTGGTGCAGGAGAACTAGTAATGCTGAGTTCAATTTATTGAGAAATGTCAGAAAGACATTTTAATTTGGTGCAGAAAGATAAAGGGGAGATTTAGCAGACACCCATGCCTGTCTTCCTGTCCTTCCCTCTTGTAAGGCATCACTGAATTTGTACAGGTGTACACAAAACAGTTTAAGTTTGGCAAAGTTACGAAAAGACCATCTTTATGATAGGAACAGGCAGCCAGCATTATTTGCATTTTACTTGTTTGCATTTTTAATTATCATATAGCTACAGGAAGGGAATTTAACAGAAATAGCTCTTATGAAATAATTAGGTATAAAAGCATCTAACTGATAAAAAAAATTACACAATTCTCACTGTCACAAGAGACTAGTATACCTTTCCCAAAGTTGTAAAGTAATAAGATTTTAAAATTTGTTCCCCAGAAGGATTATAATCCATTAGTCTTAGGCAATATAAAAATTAAACACAAGAGATAATAAAAGCTGTGCTCTCTCCTGCTGTAGTCTAGCTCTGAAATAGAGCTTTGGAACTGAAGTGGTGAATAAGCAATGCGATCTTAATGGTAATTTTTCAATACCTAAGGCAGCAGGTTTGTACTAAAATGTTCAGTGAAGCATCCTTCTAACAAGATTTTGATAAAAAACATACTCTCATTTTTGTACCCTATCTCAAAGAATATGCTTGAGAATTAAAGTTTTCAGAGTATTGAAGTTTCAGACAGACATTTCAGATTTTTTGAAAGCAAACCCTCAATTAATTTTGAGGCAGAGGGTTTGATGCTCTGAAGTATTTTCTCCATTATTTCTTGTAATCTGGAAATTCAGAAGCTGGGAAAGTACAGAAAATTCAGAATCTGCTTTATTGCAGATATCCTTTCTTAGTTTCTTCATTAGGAAGATACCCTAACAAAGTTACTGACATCTTTTCTGTATTTTATGAAACTAATGTTAATATGTGCTTCTAATTTTTGCTCCCATATACCTGCTCATGGTAGGTTCATTTCTGCTCTAAATGAGATGTGTTATTTTTCCTGAATTCACCTTTTACTTCATTCCTACAGGGAACAAGATGTGGAACTGGACACTTCAAAAACAGCATCTAAACTGAGAGCAGCCTACTTCTCTAGTCTCCTTGGCTATGTACTGCTAAATAAAAGCAGTCCCTGATGCCTAGCTCTTACTGGCTTTATCATGCTGCTCACACTACACAGGATTTATTTTTGGGGAGAGCTTGCTGAGGTCCAGAGCTAAGTCATGGAATGAGCTGATGGTTAAGTACTATGGGCAGTCAGGAGTCCAGTGTGGAAACTAACTCCCTGCTCCTATTTTTTTTGCACAACGCAGAGCCACTGGGAATTAAAGTCATTTTGATATTGCACAAATTCTTCATAAATTCTGTGGGAGATTAGGATTGTATGCACAACCTGATAAACCTTCAGCTATATAAAACAGTGACAAAAGCATATGTGCTATTGCAAAATATTTTGTTTTCAATAGCCATAAGACATTGTTGAAAATACCTACATAGTGTGGAGAAGAGGAATATGGCAACCAGATTGTGTTTTGGATGTTGCACGGGTAAGGGGAGATAGAGTTTGAAAGCTACATGACATTCAGCTGACAAGGTGGCTGGGGATGCAGCAGGCTGGTCAAACCTTACAGACAGTTTTGTAGCAAGGGATAGAGAAGGCTGCCTACATTCAGCTGCTTCTCATCAGCTGAACTGAACAGCCCACTCCATCCTGGGGAGGGAGCAGGCTGGAGGGTCCTGCTGTATCAGGCAAGGAAGCTTTGCTAGAGCCCTTCCAGCCCCCACCCTCGCTCTCAAACTGTTCTCTTATGCATTTCTACACTGTAGATATAGCGGTGTTTGCAGTTCCTCCTTATCACCTCTGAAGTGGAATTTACTGAGGTGGTAAGCAGTAAGTACTCCAGCTACACTCTGCAGGAGGGTCATAGGTTCCAGGAAACACTGCTGCTCATCCTGGTTCTGCCCCTGCTGGCCACATTCCTTAGCTGAGATTGGCTGGCTGGCTGGATGGATCTTACAATGAGATGAATAATGAAGACAACGTGCCTGAAAGAAGTCCACACTGGCTAAAGAAAAATTGCTGGCATTTGGATTTCTTAACTATATGAAATATTAATATGAAGTATTTCCTGGGGCATTCTCTCACAATTTTGAGCTTTACCTATGAAAACACTGACCTACAGCTCTTTTCCATAACACAGTGGGAAATCAAGTGATATGAAGATCAGCTGATACACATTTTGCAGTTTGAGCAGGAAGCACTGTGAAATAGTAAAATGAAATCAGGATTTCTTTTCCTTTTTTTCTTTTTTTTTTTTAAAGCAAAAAATTAATTTCCTTTAGATATGAAACCCTTTTTTATTTAGCAAGCAAAAGCAGCATTTTAACTGCATAATATTTTTACATGGGTGGATTGCAACCATTTAATAAACTACGGATTTGAAACAAGCAGCAGTAGGTTGTGTTCAGGAGATATCAGAAAGTGAAGAAAGATGAGAAATATTTGCTTTGACATTTTGTCATAGTTCTGGAAGACCCATGCCAATCTATCCTATGAAGTACAATAATATTATCCTAATGCTACAGAAAGGTAGCAAGACTTACCTTATGAGGAGCTTGTACTACAATGACATCAAGTCTTTTAGTGGACAAAGTGCACAAAAATGAAGTAAACAATAAGCAACATTGTCAAAAAGCGTGCTTCCCTTTTTTTAAAGAAAACAATGTTAACAGTCAGAAGAAAACCAAATCAGTAAAAATAATAATAATAAAAAATTACTGCATGTATCATAAAACTTGAGCTTCATAAAACCTCTGGAATACATCTGATAAAACCCCACTGATGTAGAATTTTTTGTTCCAATATAATAAAAATACTTCAAGCCTGGAACAGAGATAATGAGTATCCCATAAAGTATAAATCTTTTAAATCGCTTTCTGGTTGAATTAAGTATTTCTTCCCAAGAAGACAGGAGCAATGCATGTGTGAGTATAGACGTGAAAGTGCATGTTCATATATACAAATATGTGTATAAATATAGACACATAGATGTATAGACACATACATATTTAAATACATACTGGTATTCTTAATTACGAAGATTCTTTTCACCCATACTTAGAATGTCCATATTGAAAATGAGTAATTAAATTATCATAAGTAAATGAGGACTAATGAAAACTTTGGCATATCATTATATATTACTTTATGCATATTCTTAGCAGAATTATGATCATGCTGTTGTCTCAGCAATTCCTTAAAGTTCATGAGTCAAGATGATTGTGTAGTCCTAAAAATGCAATGCCCTGGTTGTTACAGATTCTTTCCTGTAGGATTCATGTAGAAGAGGAAGTGGCAAGTACAAAATTAAAATTTTCTGGCTTTATTGGGGTAGTTCCTCCCTCTTGGGGATCAGTACAAGACACTGTAAATATGAACTTGTTTTAATGTCCTTTATATTTTTTTTAGGCATTACCATAACTCTAAGTATTTTTACATTTCTCCACTAAATTGCTAGTCTATACTTTCAATCTTCATTTTAATGTAGTTTTTAGTGTACATTTTCTAATAATTTTCTAAGAACCAATTAATTCACATAGGAATAGTACAAAACCCAGCAACAATAGTAATAAAAAAAAAACCTAGGAAAGAATTTAGAGGCATCATCAGTACCCACAAACACTAACCACAATACAGTAACTCAGTAAGCTTAGTTCACAGCTGCTCTCTGTCATCAAAGGGATGCTAAGCAACTTAAGTACATTGATAAATACAGCACTTCATTTATACCATCTAATTGGTCTGTATCATTTAGCTATTTTAGAGTAGAAGTAGGGGTGGAAACTAGGCCAACAGAGCTTCATTCTTGAACCTCAATATCCCTTTTCGCGGATAAAAAGGCAAGTCAGAGCAAGTCAACCACAGTCAGAGCTGTGAAGTACATCTATAGATAAATCTTGCATTTTATGTTTCTTCATATCATACTGGCAGTCTAGGAACCAAAGCCATGGCATCTGATAAAATTTTAACAAGTAAAGTTGTTTAATGAATGAAAAACTTAGCACAATGTACGTGACTAGCTGAACAGTTAAAGAGTTAGGAGGCACATGGATAAGGTGAGGCCATCACAGCAAAATTATATGAATACATCCTCTCAACTCTGTATAAAGTAGAGGTAAAACAGAATCAAAAGAGCCTGGCACATCTTAAATCTGAGTGTATCTGTCTGGTTAGCAGAAGTTTTATTTGTTGTTTCCCTTGTTTTAACCCTAATCATCTCTCATTTAGTCTAATAGAATACAGATAGCAATGCTGGAAAGTGTAACACTAGTGCAAAACAAAACGTTTGCAAGATGTTCAGCAGTTAATTCAATTACACTTTCTTGTTCTTCATGGTAAACAATTACATCATTCTTCTAGTATTAGGTGAAAAAGTATGATATTGTCACTTCAGGATCCAACAAATACAATTACGATTAAATTATTCTCACTCCAGTGACAGCTCAACAGACAAAACTGCATGTATTTGGATCACTACAAAGGTTAAAATCAATTAGAATTGATCAGTGATAATATAATTTTCAAACTTATCAAAGAAAAAACTGCAGCATGTACAAGTTCCAACACCAAGAATATTCTCTCTAGCCCATCTGATCCTAGGAATTCAAATCTCTAAGTATCTCATTCGTTTACTCTGATTTCACTATATTGCTTTTATATGTCAAATTTTGTACCGATCAGGATGTTCCACACAATGCTTCAATTAATGCATATCTAGATGACTATTTTTCAAAAGTGTTACTCAAATTAAGGTTCAAATTATAGATTCTGTGCTCAGCTTGAAATATTAGTACCATTCCAGTTGGTACTTTGCAGTAAGCTCCATTCATCAGACATTAGATTATTTTGCAAGAAAACCCTAAAGGAACCCCTAACATCTTATTCGATACTGGGGTCAGTTCTGAGTCAGATTATCACATGGGAAACACGGAAATACTGTGCCTCCAAACATGCATTCCTTTCTCAGGAGTCCTGTGAGAACATGAGTCACATCACCCTTCGGACGATGAGGTCTATCGCCCCAGAGTCCCCTTCCTTTCCTCTCTCCTCACTGCTCCTGGTGATCCCCCAATCACTTTCAGGTGATTTCTCCTATAAAATACTTCAAAAGGGCAACACTCAAATATTCTTAAGCTTGGGATTGGCTATATCTAGCATATAACTTCCCTTCTTCACTTCAGACTAGGTACATAAAGATAACCTTTGGTAAAGGTAATCTCAGTGTTTCTGCAGTGTTTTAAGTACAAGACAGGTGGGATGGAGTTCTCCAGAACACGTCACTTAAAGCTTCCAAGTGTTAAAGGGACTTGATGATGTGAGGCATTTTGAGAGTGAACATCTTGAGTCAATATCTGAATGTACAGTTTTTTGGGGGACACTGAGGGTCCTTTAAATAATTTAGTTCACAACACTAACTTAAGGACTTTACTGCTTTGATTTTCTGTTTTGTTTTGTTCTGGATCTCAAGTGCAAGAGGACAACATGAAAAAACTTAACAAGGTAAGGCAAATAATTTTATAGGTTTATACAAACTCCAAACATTTTTCTATATCATGCAGATTCATGGTTAGGAAAACTTAACAATCAAACCATTTGAGGTAGTTCAATGATAAATCCAAGATGAATTCTACTCTTATTTTACACGCATAGAAGCGAGGATTCTTCATCACCAGAGCTCACTAACTGCTAACTACATACTTAGATTAATAATAATAATAACCAAAATAGAACCAAGGTGCCTAAACGTGTAGCTAGAGGCCTTGTGATTTCACTCATGAGGTCAGGCAAGAGGGACCAGCCTCACTTCCTTCATTGCTCAGAAGGTAAATGTCAAATCTCTAAGTTACGAAAGAGTTGGAGAATGGACAGATTATTTGAAAGAACCACAGTCTCTTCTTTGAGACACGTGAGACCTGATGAGGTCTGACCAAAGCCAACTTTGGATCCACACATGACCTGCAGTTAGCACAACCTGACTACAGAGCACAGAGCTGCTGGAGTTACTTTACCATCTCTCTGATGAGGATGCTGCCACTGGCTTGTGATTATTCAGTGAGCAAGTCAAATGCTCTGTGACTGCTCTGCAAAACCCTCAGCAGAAACGTTCCTGTCACCTGTGCTGCCAAGAAGCAGGAGTCCAGTGCCAGCTCAGACAGCCCCATGTGGGGCTTGGCCAGCTGCTGTTGGGACGCTGAGCCACAGCTAGCCCTATTCCCCTTTAGACTGAGAGTGCAACGGGGGGGATGCTGTGATTAGCTTTGGAACCCTGACAAGGCTAAACAGAGATGAGTGAACAGAAGCAGAACCACAGGGAAAAAAAATGGAGAGGTAAGAACAGAGAACAAAAATGCCCTGGACGCTGCCTCGGGAGCTTGCATATTTATAGCCATGTTACAGACTGCATGGATGGACCTAAGAGGAGGGCAACTGACCAAAGATGCATTTGCTGCTGCACAAACCAAAGCAAAATTCTGGCAGACTCAGTTAGCCTTTTTCAGGCTGTACTGAAGAAACACAAAGTGAAGCAGCAGCTGTGCCTTCCTTTGAGGATACTGAAAAATACTTCTCTTGGATGATGCACTGTCTTAACTTTGATAGCCAGTGGAAAAAATGGAGGAGGTGCCATTGGCTTGGTGCCAGTATTTATGCTCTGAGTCCTTTGGGTTGGTATTAATAATAGCACTAGTTTAGGTAAGCTCAGGAGCACCAAAGGTTGCAATTTAATAAGTATTGTCATAAAACCAGGAGAAGACTCTGTGTGAGTACTTGGCTGGGACCAAGTAATTCTGGTGAAGATCACGCACAAAATCAAAGCTTTCTGAATTAAGCAGGCTTATTCCATTTCCATGAAGATCATCAGGAATGTCTCTATATAATGATTTAAAAATGGAAGGTGTCGAGATACCAGATGATTGGTAACAGTACAAAATGCTAAGACAGATAGCTCTTACCCTTATAGATAAGATTAACATTAGAGTTATGTATGGTATCAGTCATCACTGCCCTCACACACTGATCTTTTAAAAACCACAGTGTTTTCTTTGCATTTTTGCCAAGCCTTATGATTTCTTTTTATAAAATAAGTGCTGGTGACTAGGATAGTCTACATTCAAACGACACCACTTACAGCTAGACTCAGGGTAAGTAATGCTGTACAAACTCTCTTATGTGGTTCACCAATGTTCCCTAAAGGGATTAAGCTTCTATCATTACAGATTGTCCTGAGAAAAACAAAGGACACCATATAGAAATCCTCTGTTAAAAAGGACTGTGTGCCATGCGTGCCTTTTTAGGTCCCAGTATCATCACCAGTGATGTGAAAGCAAAGGCTTCATTTCATTTCAGCAGGACATAGACTACAGACCCAAAAACCATCACAGCAGGGTTATCCAGCCTCAGAATATACCGAATGAACTTCACTGCAGCACAGATCACTGCTGCACAGAGGCAAGACACAAAATTAATGCCTTAGGTCAAAAAAAGGAAACTACCACAGAATAGAGCATTCCAGGAACAACTCTCATACCGAGATTTAAATTCAACCAATAACAAGATGGTTTTGGAAGATGCAGATAGAAGCAGACGACAAATCAAATTCAGATCCCTGAAAGTGTGCAGCTTATTCCTGGAAAAATGTATCATCTCAAATAAAAGGTCAAGTGTTATACAGCAAAACTGAAATGGGAAATAGTATTTTCTTGCCGTTAGTTCTTTATTTTTAAGTAACATTCATGAGGATTGTGCTCTCAATCCAAATCACAGTTGTGTAGGACAAGGGCTCTACCTCGCACTGCAGAACAGTTAAATATCTTTTTGGAAGGAAATTAATCCTCCTAGGTATACATATGTAGAATTCCAAACAAAATAATAAAAATATATACATTAAATGCAGGATTTTAAAATATGATAATTTCTAGTAGAGTAATTGAAAAGATTTCCCTTGCTCCCTTAATTCAAAGCTGTATGAAAGCAATTGGAAGTTTTATATGGACAAAAAGTGACAAGTTAAATTGGAATAAGTTAAAATAACTGGCACTACAACAATGTTTAAAGTACCTCTAAAATTTACTAGACATTTGTCAAAATGAACAGCCTGGGCTTAAGACAAAATGACCATGTTGGAGTTATTTGGAAAGCATTAGGGACTACAAGCATATGTTCTGAGAGCATTAAACAATAAGAATCCTTTGGCAGAAGTTTCACAAATATTTGAAAATATAATTATGCAAAAAAAGCCCCCAAAACCCAAGCCTCAGACTCAAAATCACGTCAGTTCTTACTTGATCAATCTAAATCACATAGTATCCCATGTGAAATGGAACCCAATCTCTTTATCTAATTGCTATGATAATTATTCTCAGGTACTGGGAGAACAAGAACAGCCCATCTGTGAAGGAATTGAGTGCTACATCACATAAAAGCAATTTTGGAAAAAAAGGAATAGGCTCAGTATGTGGGAGAGAGTACCTGTGTGTATACCTATCTGTGTATGGGGAATGTTTTTTTAATATACTTTGAGGATCAAAATACCCATAAATATGCCTCTAAATAAGAGAAAATATTAAACAACAACCTATTTTCAAGGGTTTCTATAGTATGTAGTAAAATAAATAGTGAGATAAAGGAGTACTAGCCAGCAAAGAAAAGCATAAAAATTCATCCTTCTTTGGAGTCATATTCAGACAAATTTAAATACATTATTTTAATTATATACAATGCTTCTAAGGCTGTGAGTCCCTCTTCTTTATGGGAACTCCTGCTCTTACATAAAATATGCAATATATTCAAAGTTTTCTGTTTGCTACTTAATCTTATTAATTAAGAGTAAACAATCACCATTTTTAGGATGATCTGGGGAAGGATTTATTGATAAGTAGGCCTAAGGCCACTAAGTATTTCTTTTCAAAAGGACTTTGATAAACGTAATTCAAGCACAGCTTTATAAATATTGTTCCTACCCACTTCTGTGGTAGATTAAGTGACCAGGCCATTATCTGATTCCTGCTTTCTCCTCCGCTGAGACATGTTGGCTGTGTTTTCCTATTATGTCCCCAAGACATCTGCTCATTCAAGTTAATTTATTAAGATTGAATTACTGTAACTCACTCTCTTGCCTTGGCAACACATTTTACTCTGCTCATGCCTGTTCAGAATACTATTGCAAGGATCACCTCTGCAGGTTTTTGCATCCCATCTTTTTCCGCCTCCTTCCTTCCCCCTTTATAACATCAAATATAAGCACCTTGTCTTCACAAAAGCTGCTTGTGGTCTACCCAAGCTCACTTATCTCAGCCTACTACCAACTCTGCTATCTCTAGTTGGCTTCAGATACCAATTCTCATTACCACCCTGTCACTTTTCCAGTTGGGTACTTTTGTGCTTCCCTGTTTCAAAATATCTGAAAAATAATGTCATTATTCCTACTGAGAAGCTCCCTCACCTTCCGTCAAGCCTGCACAAAAACCTTTTTTAAAAGCTAATTCTCCGCTAAGACTGTAGACACTGCACTGCCCAACAATGCCTCATTGACTCCTTGCATTCTTTTACGTGTCTGTACCCAAACAGGCTATAACTGTATTTTTAGGAAAGTTTTTTGTGGCAACTTTTACACAGCACCTAGAAAAACAGGTTTCTGTTCTATCTTTAGAGCACTTGGTTAATATAAGTAACACATTGACAAAATATGGTAAGGGTATTACTTATTACTTTATCATCTATTTTCTTAGTATTGATATATCTCTAAAGAATATCACTATTTTTTTCCTGACAAATAAATCATCTGGTTTCTTACTTTTGTTGTGATTATTCCACCATGCTAACACAGCCATAATTCCTCCAACAGTGATCAGTTTGTATTATTTGTCTCCCTCCTCAAACAAATCTCCTGTTAAATTTGAAATTCTCAATCCTCTTTTCCTTCCGCTGCTGGCTAAATCAATACTGTAATAGATGTGCTCTCAGTAGAAAGCCTTCTCACTTTTGACGCTGCAATCGGCCAAACAAATGCAGGTAGCTTAGGTTCCTTCTTGTCAAGCCCAATTCTACATCACTGTTGACCTTGTAAAGCCCTAGATTCCTGGAGCTATTGTATGATCTTCCTGCATTAACCTCTGGGCTAACAATTTATGTTAAGATAAATTCAGCCACAATGGATAAGATCAGTTTGAACTGTTTCATTGTTTGAATAATTCAGGCAGATCCTTTGTACTTATTGCTACAATACCATTTCAATGTCTTTGGAGGGGGTAAGACTGCTAAAGACTTTTTAATGTAAAACATATGCAACTCCTTTAATTAAGATTCCAGTCTTGCCAGAGACTCTGTGGGGTACCCTGCTGACATACAGAGGTGTGTACAGAAATATTTTTGCAAAAATCTTACCTTGCAACTTAAAACTAGCAGCACTGCATTTTAATCTAATCCACATGAAATTGACAAGAAAAAAAAATATTTTGATGTTTCCATTACCAACAAGGCATTTGATAAAATTCACTTAAAGTTTAGCAAATATACAAAAGACGACCCATTCTTCTGTCTGAGAGCAGCTTCTTAAATCTACCAATCCTGTTGAATGCTCTTTATATGCCATTATATTTTATGGGAATCTGTTAGATTTTTCACAGTCCTGAAGTTATTTTATGGCAGAGACTGAAAGAAATACTAGTGACCTAGCATTTAATACCAGTTCAGCAGTACTAGGAATAAATGAAGGATATTGATACTCAGACAATGTCTCTCTGTGTGCATAACGTTTCTTGGCTTTGCTGCCACCTGCAGCAAAACACAGGATAGAAGCCCTGTTTAGATATTTCTCTCCTACTTTGCATCATTGCTTTCCAGTCCCTCTTCATTACCTGAATGTACTGATTTTCAAAGTTTATGAGAAACTAATAGCAAAGGGTTGTTTCTAAACTAATCCAAACCTTTCCAAATGTTAAAATGTTTTGTAAAAGAAAAAAAGTATCAGAAGACTGATATGCACATTTCAGTAGATCAAAAAATGACTTGAAATCATGTGGAATTGAAACATGTATACCCACATATTTATTTAGACTTTTCAAAACATCATTTCCCCTTTAAAATTTCTAAATCCTACTAATAAATAATAAAACTCTTTTCCATTCTGTTAAAGTGCTTAAGTTTCTTTTAAGGTAGTCTGTTTGTTTTGTTTTGTTTCATTTTTGGGGTTTTGTGTGGTGTTTTTTGGGTTTTGAGTTGGTTTTTTTGTTTGGTTTTTTTTTAACAATAACAAACAAACCTGCCATCATTATCTTTGAATATACAGTTCAAAATTCAAAATAAATGCCTACTTGAATGACTTATTCAAATGTTGCTAAATATAATAGTTCTGTTAGATGGGACCTACAATGATCATCTAGTCCAACTGCCAAACATATACTTTTGAAAAATACCAATGATATATCTGTCTTCTTAACTGTGAAGTCACAGGTAACATCTTTATAATGCCAGGGGTTTTTGTATCATAAGTCCCATTGGAACAAAAATTATTAACACTACAAAGGAAAAGCAGATGGTCCAGCATCAGGGTGGCTTCACTCATTCTTCTCAGCATCAACTAGAAAGTAAGATTTAACATATTTCCTGTTTCTCATAGACCATCATTTGTGGCTTCCAAAGTGAAAAGCAACCAGCTCAAGTAAAACAAAAGGAACATATAAGCAAGTTATCACTGAAAGGGACAACCATTCTGAAGAGCTAGCCAAGACTTCTGCCTCCACCTTTTGTGAAAAGTCTAATAGACTCATTTGTCATGATAAAAATACAGGGTCTTAGGGGATTTTTTTTTTTTTTTTNAGCCTTCTTTTAGCTCCTGCTTCTTAGGAAACTTCCCTGCCAGATGAAAAGTTCGTCATAAATCACACAATATGTAGTCAACCTTCAGCACAGGTCACTGGAATTCACTGAATCTGAATATGAATACAATTTTATAATGTATAAGCTATGGTTAGTAGGGAGCGTTATCTACCTATCTTCTTTTCATGCTCGAGGTCATGCTGATAACATCAGTTCTATGCTTTATATCCTCTATCAAGTTTTAGTAAGAACTGGATGCCACTTTACATCACTGTCCTAATTTATAAAGCAATCTATATGAAGCAATCTTCGTATTGGGTCACCCACGTCCCCTTCAAGCAATGCAGAGAACAAAGGTCAAGTTATGGTATCCAAGATCAAAAAGTCCAGTCATGGAACAAGTTTGTTTCCTTAGGAAATATAGGAATCTACTCTTTTAATAACCATCCCCTCAAACTGCTCTGTTTCAAACTCTTACCACAAACAGGCCCATCAGAGAAAGCTCTACAAACCAAAGCCTGACTGAGAAAAGAAATGCCAGAAATTGCACACATTCCACTGATTATTTCAGTACTGCTGTTGATGGGGTATGAGAAGCATCAACCAAAATGATGAAGGAAAGCAGCAAAATGACCCAAGATATGCAGGTGCTCATTGTGTGTATTCTGCCATATTAGTGGCTTATTTTTGGCATATTTGTCCTAGCACTTAAAAAAGAAAAAAAGGGGATATGTCTAAAGAACAGTTTGCTGGATTGAATCCCTTCCCATATGACAAAAGAGACTTTAGTTCAGCAGCTACACCGGTCCAACGACTAAGGCCACAGTGCTTCTTGTCAGCTTAATTTATCCTACAAAATCTTTACCAATGGGAAAAGGACAACCTCCAGCTTCATTCACAGATCTTTCACAGGCTGCTTTTTTTTTGTAGACTGGACACAAGAGTTGATTGATGACATTTAGTTGAATATTTTTCTTCCGCACTAACCTTTGTCAAAGAGATGGCTTCTAAGGACAACAGAGAGTGAGGCTTTTGACTGCATCCAGCATTCCGAACTGCTGAGCAAATGTCTTAGAAGTTTATAGCTTTAAAATACTGCTCAAAGACCCCAGCTGTGATTGTGACTGTACAAGTATAAATGAAAATATGAGAGCTGTGCTCCAAAGAATTTGCAAGCTCATCCTCTCTATCAAAGTTAATTTAACTCTTCGGCAGTAAATCCAGATTTGGTTTCAAACTAAAATAAAAAGAAACCTCAGCTAATCTTCTGTTTGGTCGCACACAATGAGCTCCTGCCAACTTACAAACAGCAGAGCTTCAGAAATAATAAAAAGGGAAGAGAGACCAGAAACTCAGCACTGAATATGGATTTTCATCCTGCAAATTGTATGATGCAAGCTGAAGGGGGAGAAATGTCGCTTCTATGGAAACACATGGTGAGATGGCAGAGCAGAGGACCAACAGTATTTTCCCTGCTGAGCCTGTGGAGACAAGCACAGAAGTACTTAATAACTAGAGGAATTGTTGTTCCCTTGGGATCCTCATGTAGCTGCTGCTCAGCCCAGTGAGACCCTGCTAGCACCAGACTTGTTTGCACTGGGCACAGAGAGGTGAGCTGGATGCTCACCTAAGTGTTCCCTAAATGAATGAGTCCAGCTTTCAAAATAAACATGAAGGCACACACTAAGAGTAACAGCAATCAAAAATTTCTGCTGGCAATCTATAACACATTCTTAATACTGGTTTCTGAACAAGCTCATTCCTTGAAATTACAAAGAAAAAATTCTACTGAAAACCAGTGCAAAAGAAGTGACAAATGAAAACAAAACCTGTTCTCATTTTCAGTAGATACCAAGGAATTATGCCTGCTTTAGAAAAGACTATTAAGGAATATTAAATTTGCAGGAAGGTAAAGATGCATAGAGTTTAAGTTTTATTAGTGGAGAAAGACTGAGGACATTCTGAAATGATTTTTTTGTTCCTTTTTAAATATTAGAAAATACAGAGTTAAGAAATGAAGAAGGAAGGTGTTCTGTTTTTTTCTCAGAAATACCACTTCTTCAAAGAGTACTGATTTTATTTTTAGGATAGCTTCAATCAAAAGACCTTAATAGAAAGAAACACAGATATAGAAAACTGTATCTAGGCATCCTTCATAATTCAAAAGAAAAATGGTATAGAAATAAAGGACAAAAAATAAACCTCTTGCTTGCTACGCTATTCATATTTTGTGTCTCAATGGGAAGAGAATGACAGATGGAAGTATAAAGTATGTTTACTCATATCAGGCCTTTGATATGCAAATGCTTGTTCTGAAAGAATGAGAAATACACTGACCAGCAGACATCCCCTCAGAAGAGGAGCATCACAACCTGAGGGAGAAGAGAGATAAACACTCCTTGGCAGATGCATTATGAATACTGACTATGGCAAGTTCTGCCACAACACTTTCCTGAGGGAAGTATTATGTTTTGAAATGTAACATCTTGACAATATTTAAATGCAGAGAGTAAAAGAAGAGTGAAATCTCAGGGATGCTGCTAATAAATAAAATGCATTCACTCACTTGTACCTTTTTTTTTTTATTTCAGTGCACTGGTAATTCTGTTACCTAATTCCTAAGACAACACAGAAAAGAGCTAACTTCAGCCTCATAAGGTTTGCCTTGAGAATCTTCTTTTTAGGCAATGAAGAGACATCAGTTGATTCAAAGGAGATCTCAGTGCATTATGCTCGACTCCTGCTCTGAATCACTGGCTGGTGGAGCCAAACCGTCTCCATTAACTGTACAGAGAATCAGAGGAGACTGGTCTCTTACACCTTCCAATATTGTGCACTTCTGACAACTACGCTATAAACATTAACATTAGCTTAAAACCTGATCCAAACTGTTTCAAAGTTTGTGACCTTAAAAAAAAAGCTAACAATAAAATCTCACAAATAGCCGCTAATATGAAAGTGCTTGCTGTAACTCTGCAGTGAGGCCAGAACAGTCTTCAAATGCACCCAACCTCTTTTCCACATGTGAAAAACCAATATTGCCTCTCTTTTCCACCCCACTACAGTACAGAGTTTGGATGCAGAATGAATGCTCCATGAAGCTCAGAGTACAGAAGTACAGTAACATTTCAGAACCAATAAAAAAACTCACTTTAAGAAAGCAAGGATTAAACAATACTATTTTTTAGCTGATGATTTTAACAGGGTTTTAAGCAAGATCACTTGACTAAGATGGTATAGCCCAAAACAATACCACTAGCTTCCCTTATATTTAGTATACTCAATAAACAGCACAGTGTACTGATTTTTTATTTTTTTTAAGGATTAATTACCTTCTCCAACCATCACTGGCACAGAAGTCTAATGCAAAAGAAAAATACTTAGAGATTTCTCTCAAGTTATCCCTTTTTCAAGATACCTGCCACATCTAATTGTTCACAGTGGAATTGAGGTCATGCATTTCTCTCAGTTACAAGTCCTTTTTGAGAAAAGGAGCTACCTATTATTATTTTAATAGCTTTATCATGGAGTTTTCTCAGTAATGACAGCTATTGTAACCATTCATTTGTTCCTCAGAATGCCCATGTTTTATAACCCTGCTGTAGTCCTCTTGAAAAACAAAACAACCCCAAACAACAAAAAAACCCCCACCAACCAAACCCCCCAAAAAACAAACCACCCAACAAACCAAAAAAACCCAAGAAAACACAACCCCACACCCTTCAGGAATGGAAAACAAAATAGCTGCAGAAAGACCTAGGAGAATATATGTGAAAAAGTAAAAATACTGATGTTCTGGAAGCTAAAGCCAAAAATAAACACTACATGAATATCTTTAATATTACTACTATTCATTTCCGAAGTAACAGAAACGTTTCATTGTGCTCTTGTCCTTGAGTTTCAGGTTAAATTGCTCTGCTGATGCTATTAACATTTAGGTAAAGAGGAATAAGGTACAGGTACAAAGAGCCAATCAAATACCAATTACTTACATTGCTTCTCTAGTAACTACACTGTAGGTTTTTTTGGATGCAGGCAACTGTAAAAATTACTAAAGACAGAGATTTAGTCAAAAATCAATAGGTTGTTTTATAGCTACTGCACCTTCATTTCTTTCAGGTTTACCTAATTTATTCCTAAAGAGTAGGAAAGTCCATAAATCAGAAACAAAGATAACAGTTTTACAGGTTTCTCTTGAAAGAAAATCTTCTTTTTTATTATTGTTATATACAATTCCTTTTCTGCTAACTGCTTGCTATTCCTTACAAATTACATTATTTTTATTGCTACAAGACTGGATACTATTTCAGAAAAAAAACCCCACAACAAACAAAAAAAAAGCTTTAAACATTTTAAAATTAGAGCTTCCACGCTGTGGATAAAATACTTTTCTGATCAGGAAATTACAGCTTTCACAATATGTGTACAATGCAGTAGTTCCTAGCTACAGATAAGTAACTTCATGCAAAAGAGTCAGTACCATAATTAACAATCTCTGCTGCAGGGAATTCGGGACCAGATATGCTAACCAGTCATGTCTGACAGAATGCACCAGCGGAGACTTCAGGTGAAGTGTTTGCAGGCCTTGCTTGGACACTGCAGCACTGGTTAAAAGAGGTGATGGGTAAAAAGACTGGTAAATGAATAAAAGGTGTCTCGACACCGTAAGATAACTTAGTTCTCCATCTCACTTCTGGGCCCTTAGCCATCCCTGTCACACGTGCTAGTTCCCTCTTGGTCTTTCCACGACGAAACCTCAGTGTGCTCCCGTGGAGGGAGGGTTTCTTGCTGAGGCTGCTCCCAGGTGGCAGGGATGGCTGCGCCCACGCCAGCCCCCTTCTGTGGGAACTGTGATTCAGCTCCTTATGTCTCTGTTACCGCCAGGAGTAGGAGGAGTAATTCAGACAAATACGTTGATTCCCATCAAACACTCCAGCTAGCGCAGACACCCAGACAAGACTGCAGCAAGACACTGTCCACTGGGGACCATCTCCCAGCAGCCAGCCTTGGTCCCCCCTGCCTGCCTCCACCTGTACCAGTACACAAATAGGGTAGGGACATATGTCCACTGCATCATGGATATGGGTTTCACAGACGTACTACCAAGAGATGCGTACAAAACTAGTACCTTCCAGGCACTGGTACAAGAGTGGTATGATATGAAAGTATTTCTTCTTTGGATCTTTTTCCTTTATGATATTGTCACACAGAAGTTTATTCTAATTCAACACTCATGGGGTAAGAGCAGTCTCAACACTGCCTTTTAAAATGATGTGGTTAGTTTTGGATCATTAGACTAGGCAATATATTTTATGAAGGCATATCATTTTATCTGCAGACAGCTTGCAAGCAACATTTTTACGTTAAGTGCAAAAAACCAAAAAACAAAAAGATTATTTCTCTGTAGGCTATGGTGGTTAGCATGACCTATATTTTTAAAACAACAAAATATGTCCACAGAGAGCAATCTCACAATTATTTGCAGCTTTTTTTGATTTATATTGTGATTACTTCTTTTGCTACAGCTACCTGGGACATGAGTGGGTTGTTTTAAATTTTTTTCTCACTTAGTCAGGCCACCTCTTCCTTTAGAGGAAGAATTCATTTTATGCAAGGTTTCTCTATTCACGGTAGGTTGTGTTATGGCATTTTTAGATTTAAACACATCACAAATTTAGTTCTAAGTTTAAAAATGTAATGATAATACATCTGCATGTAAATATCAGATTGCTAGCATAAAACAGCCTGAAGTGTTAGAATACATTTTTTCTACAACTGTGCTTCATGTATTCCTCATTTATACTTTAAAAAAAGAAAAACAAACCAAACACCCAACAAACTGTATGAACTGCTGCATGAGTATTAAATAACACTAATGGAGAATTCTGAAGGTGGTTGTGCCTGCTGATCCCTGTAAGTGTTGTCCTCCCTCTAATCTGAGCCTATACAAGTATTTAACAGCTATAAAGGTGATGACTAGATTTTTTTTTTATTATATTTGCACACATGTATTAACAATTACTTTGTCAACCATGGACTTGATTCTGATTTGCATGACCTTAATGGAAATTAGCCACTATTTTCCTTTTGAAACTACAAAACTTTCACTCACCATCCCTAAATTGCGTCATCACCCCACCCTCAAGATAATAAAAAAATCCCCCATCAGTTTCATAACCCAGAGCTGCTAATGATTAAATGGCCCGATAATGAAAATTCTGAGTTCAGCGTGTAGTATTTTCATGCGCACACATCAGCATTGTAGGATCCAAAACCAAGTCCTAAACTCTAACATAAATGGTAAAGAACAAGTGCGGTGTTTTAAAAGTTCAAATAGTAAGGGACCTGGCTAAATGATGTTGGCTTATCTTTAGGTTCACCCTAATTACTGTATTAGGAAACCAGCTCCAGCAACAGGAGACAACAAAACAAAGTCTGCCAGCCTGATCAGTGAGAAGAATTCACCCACAACTCTCTCATTCTCCACAAACAGAAAAACCCTCTAAAGCACATATTTATTAAAGATGGCATGCACATCAGTATCTGGCTTTGTTCTTCAGTGTATGTATGTTGGTATATTCTTTTGCTGCCATAGCAAACATGACTAATCCTACAGTTTGAAAATGTATAGTTCCTACTAATTTCAGCTAATGTCACATTGGATGTTGCAAGTTTCCCAGTTCGAAACATGTACTGAACAGTCTCCAACTTATGACTGTTCAAAAGAAGCATTTCAGAAAAACTCTGGAAGATGTAATGGCATTGTTTTCAGTTTATCACTGAAATTTCTAAACAACCCCCTAAAAATCCACAGATCAGAATAAGTATACTTCAATAATTTATTCACAAGTCAACATCACGTCTTTCTTGAAAGGAATACTCCGTTTGCTTCATATGGCCCTATACCACCTCACTCCTGCAATCAGATTAAAGCCTAGGTTTCAGAGCAAATAATACATCAATAACTAATTCTTGCATTGTAGTTATTTACTGTAGAAAGCTTTAAAAGTTCACAGTTTACCAATCATCACCACACAAAGCAGGGAAGAGAGGAAGCATTTTCCCTGTCCAAGACCACCTTTCAAGAAAGTATTTCTTGGATCATCTTCAGTTGTGATCAAAATAACATGAATTATACCTTATCCCATTATTCCATTCCACTATTTACTGCTATTATTTACCTTATTCTGTTATGTTATGGTATAATTGATAGCGATGTAGCTGTAGGAGAGAGATTTGCATTCTTTTAACTGTTTAACTGTTCTAGTGTTCTCTGCTGCTGTCCATAATAACAGTTGCAGCTATCCAAAACAATCATTTGGCTATAACAACTGTGAATAATTTCTTCATTCTTTTTGCATTTTTTATTCTAAAATTGGTAATACCAACTGTCAGACTTCGCAGAATTTGGTGGTGGTTGACAGATTGGGTCACAATAGCTAATAAATCACTGATACGTTAGTTGCATGGAAGAGAAGGATGAGAATGGCAGTAATCTGGAACTGTTCTACTTCCACTCTCACAGTCTTGCCAGGGTCTATAACGTACACAACACATTGATCTGCGTTTTGCAGTAGCAAAATTCAGATTCACTATATATATGTATATTAACTCATGACAACTTTTTTTTCAGGTAATCTGAGCCATTCATCAAAGGGAAAGTCTAATGAAGTTTAGCAAGAGGAGCCTAGCCAGTCTCGCACAGACTGACCAGGAGCCATCCAGAGACCTCAACCAGTTCAGAGCACTGAAAATTCTCTGTAATGGGACTTTGTCAACATAGTGGCCACTTCCTTAGGGACATTAAAGATGTAAACAGCTTGCTTTCTCTTCTGCTAGCCCTGTTTATCTGTTTTTCAGTTAAACACAGTAGTTTATTTTGGGACTTTTCACTAAATATTTGGAATTTCAACAAATGTTAAAAACTTTCACACATGAAATTTGATTTCAAAATTTTAGTCACCTGATCAAGTTACAAAAACAGTATAGCCCACAAAACCCAAGTCAATATGTCAATGTATGAAAAGTAAAATACTTAAAAAAAGAGAAACACAAACCCCTCAAAAACCAGATATTAATCACTTGTGATTAGAATATGATTTTGGCAAATGTGGAACCAAGAGGATCCAACAATATCAAGATATCAAAGCCACTGCAGTCACAATTTATACATTTTTTTTTTTTTAAATATGGCATCATCAGTATACTTCATGTTTCTTAAGGAAAGCATTTTAAAATGCATAATGTAGAAGGGAAAAAAAAATCTTCTGATCAATTTAAATTTATCCCTAGAACTTTCCTTTGAAGAGAAACCAGATTTTTATTAAGAATTGAAAAGACATTTTGAAAACTCAAATTCCTTCACAACACAGAATTTCTCTTACTAACATGGTTTGTCATGACTTGTAAATTATGGTAATTGTGTATATAATTTGAAACAACTGAGATAAATATGCAAAATGATAACAAGGTATAGTTTACGAAAAGAAGTACATGCAGAGGTAATCAAATGCATTATTCATTTACTGTGAGTCAAAGAATCCCTATTCTGATTTTGAAAAGAAAACGTGCATATCCTCCTACTCTGGGATTTGCCTTTATGGGCATCCTAAATGCTACAAACCAACCATGTCTTCAGGCATTCACCCAGGTCTCTCCTCAGGGTATTTACTGCCTCCTGACTTGGTGTGACTTTGCAGCTTCTTTTATATTTTCTGTTAAGTGTGGTGGAAAATTTATTCTGAGTTACAAAGAAAAAATACTTTTACATCTTTAACTATTATTCCAGTCTCTGATATCCCAACAATTCAACACTAAAATTCTCACTATCCCCGTGAAGGCATCTTGAACGTACACATATATAAGGCTTCTCCACAATGCAATAGTTTAAAGTATGTTACATTAAAAACCTGTGGTTTCTCAAATATTGCTTTAAAAAAATTGCAAACAAAGTTGCAACAAGCAAATATGACCTTTAAGATAATATTCACCAAGGGAAATAAAAACTTCAGGACACTGGAATACTCATTAATTCTGGGAGGTTTGGTTTTTTTCCCCTCCCAGTTTCTTGCCCAAACTGCTAATACACATAGATACTTGTATGTAAAATACTGCACAGATTCAAATGACTTTCGAATATGAATTTTCACAGTTTTTCCTTGAAGATTGGTTTACAGTAAAATTGAAATCTAAATTCTGACTCTGTATAGAAGATATATTGCTATTAAATTTACTGTTCCACAGGGACTTTATTAGGGCTGCTACTGAACTGTGCATCATTTTAATTAGAATTAACACTTTCATCTTGTTTATGAATATATGTAAGATAAGCTTTGAAATATTTAACATCTGGGAATACCGTCAAGCTGTCACAGCAAAATTAAGACATTCCACATACATAACTATTATTATATAATAGTCAGATACCAAATAACTAAACATTCATTGTTAGCATTTGGAGTATAATCTCCCTATGCATACATTTCCAAGTCCTTTGGGAATTTATTCATGCTTTGATCATTATCCCTTTGAAGCAACGCTTCTTTAAAGAGAGACATTTCAAGTGCAGTCCTTGACTCTGTTAGATGTCTCACTGGTAGGTATGAGACCTGTTTTACATAATTTATTCTACTGTTAGCAGACATATCCCTAGTACAGCACAAACTTACTGCAGTGGGTTGGTTCCCAAGGTTCACCTTCCTTTGCCAAGCTATTTACTTTGCAGGATAGAAAGATTCATAGACATTACTGTTCAAAAGACCACCATCACCAGGTCAGCCACCTCTCGTGAAGTCAAGATTCTTCCCTGCAGAATATTCTGCTGTGGTTTGATGGGAGTCCTAAAAGTAAAAATAAGGGGGCAGGGGAAGAGGTGGGGGGAAGAGCTGATAAATAAATCTTTGTTAATTTAGCCTTTTAGATCTACTTCCATCATGAAAATCTATGTGTTCCCACTTGGATTATGACAACTCTTAAACACAACGGACACATGCCAGGTGAGGTCCGGGTGATAGGTAACAGTCTGAAGATCAGGTCTGAGGCAGACTCTCCATGAGCTGCTGGTGAGAAAACGCAGGGAGCAGTGACCGGCAGCTGGTGCCTCAGAGAAGGAGCTAAGGAAGGGGAGAGATGTGGGAGACCACCAGCAGCAGAAAGGCTCCTGTGAGAGGGGCCATGGGGGCTGCTCCGGTGGAGGCCTGGGCTGGCTCCGCAGGTAACGCAGAGCACAAGAAAGAGCTGCCACTTTTCACTGCGGCTGAAATGATGTCAGGATACATACATTCAAATGGTGGTTAAGCAGCTGCTATGAACCATCAGCTGTAATGGCACTATTTAATATCCATATTATAACAAAATAAATCAACAGCATAAACCTGTAGGGAAAAAGGTAATATATGGTGACTAATAAGAATTCACTTTAGTTTCTATAGGCTATGTTTTCTTCCATATCCTTGCTGTAGGTACTAAACACCTAATAAACACCTAAGTCCCTCTAAAACTCTACAGAACTATCCTGTACTGTTGAACATCTGCGTTCAGCACAGGAACATACTGTCTGGATGTTGAAACATAAGAATTTGTGGATTATCTTTGGTAATACTAATTTTTTAAAAATTCTACCTATATAATAGCCTAGGCTTCTCTTTCTGACACGTCAAACAATTTTTGCATTTAGAAAACATTTTTGTCTTACAAGTATGTGAGAGGATAAATGATCAGGGGACTGGAGCACCTCTCATGAGGAAAGGCTGAGAGACCTGGCTCTGTTCAGCCTGGAGAAGACTGAGGGGGGACCTTGTTACTGCTTAGAAATATCTGAAGGGTGGATGTCAAGAGGATGGGGCCAGACTCTTCTCAGTGGTGCCCAATGACAGGACAAGGGACAATGGGCACAAATTGGAACACAGGAAGTTCCAGCTGAACATGAGAAAAAACTTCTTTACTGTGAGAGTGACAGAGCACTGGAACAGGCTGCCCAGAGAGGTTGTGGAATCTCCTTCTCTGGAAATATTCAAAACCCGCCTGGACACAGTCCTGTGCCCCCTGCTCTAGGTGTACCTGCCCAAGCATGGGGGTTGGACAAGATGATCTCCAGCGGTCCCTTCCAACCCCAACCGTTCTGTGATTCTGTGATAAAGAAACCTGTGTACTCCTCAAGCAACAAGAAACGAATTATTTCCCTTTTACAAACTCAACTTCTTGGCACACTATTGATAGTAGAGAACATTAAAGGACTAATTTTTTTTTTTTTTGTTACATAAAAGGAAGCAGAAAATAAGGCAAGAGTCGGAGAAAAAGGTTGTAACAAAATCATATAAAGAGGGAAACATAAACAACAATGGGAAAAATTTCAAAGAAATGCACTCAATCAAGTGCAATCTTCTTGCCTGAAAGAGCGTTAGAGAGGTGCATCCACTGCTTAGAATAGGTTGATACAGAAGAAATGGAAGATAAATACATCCCAACTTTCTGAAAATTTTAGTCTAAACAACCAGAGAATCCTGTTCAACAGGCATACTGAAAATGTGGTTTGCACATACAAAGGATACATTGTATTCAGTTCAACTCTCTTCAAATCCTACAGTGAGGTTTAATCACTGATCAGCATGCGGCTATTTCTTTTGTCCCATTTTTCTTTGGAACTATTTATCTTTTAATGAACAAAACACTGAAAATCTTAACAGAAAATTTTCCGCCAGCAGCTTACCTAAAAGGAGAATGCAAGTAAGACCTTTGGGATAAACAAGTAAACTTGTGACCAGAATCTTCCACAGATTTCCCAGCAAATAAGCTCTTCGGATACAATTCACTTTTTATACACTAAAATAAGATTATGAAACATAAGTTTTAGGAATTTGGTGTCTTCAGGCCATGTTTTGGGGTTTTTGTTTGTTTGGTTTTAAATGTTTGTGATTTTGCATAGAATGTTACAAAATGCCCTGTGTGTGTCTTGAATATCTAAATAAGATTATCTGAGGAAATCTAAATTATGTGAAGTGAGAGCTGAGGTAGAAAGGAAGATTTGAGAGACACAAACTATATTTACATAAACACCAGCAAGATTGATGCTGAGAGAGCAGTAAGACCAAAAAAGCACATCAGAACTTGTTCAGAGTATGCAGATATGGGAAGTGAGATGCCTAGCAAGCAGAAATATTCTACAAAGTAGGTCGGTAATAATAATAATGCCAAAAAACAGTAAAACAAGTACCAGCAACAGCACCTTTGTAAGATTATCACAGATATGCAAGAGCAGGGGCAGATATTTAAAAAAAAAAAAAAAAACAGCTTCTCTAAACTGTGTCAGATGTTCAGCTGCATTTCCTTTTCTATATTACCACCAGGTGCTATGTGAAATGGTTCTGCAAGTGAGCACTTGATGCTGCCTGCCCAGCAGAGCTCTTCCAGCTCCCCATAAAGGAAGTAAAAGCACTAACCACACCAAAGCACTATGACATTACAGACCCAAAAGAATCAGTTTCCTTTTCAGAATTTGGCATCCAAAAGTAAAATAGCAGCTGACCTTTTGAAGTTTCAGTTACTGATCCTCTCTTCTTGCCAAGAGACCTGAAATAGCCTTCAAAGAGCACTGCAGCTCAGAAGGCATCCATCTTCATCATTTCTCTTGAAAGCTGCAGGATCAGTGCTGTAAGTCACAGCAGAGAACTGACCGCTACTTGCGACTCCATCAAGCTGAAGGCATTGAGCTTTCCCCACACAACAAAGGTCAGGGAGCAACACACAGCCCTCACTCTCTGATCCTGCAGCACCTCTGGGACACGTTGCACTCCAGCAGCAGTGCAAGCCCATACACGGCCATGGATGTGGTTTTGCTTAAAGGGGAGCTGTGATCACAGTCAAACTTCTGCACCCTCAAGAAGTATCGTGGCGCGAACCACAATCTAAACTACTGAGGACAGAGAAAGCTCTGTAACTGGCACCTCAACTTTCATGGAAGTTTTCCTTGCTCTCCCTTTTCTCTTATACAAAGGTGTCAGTCATAAACCTGGCAGTTAATAGTATTGCATTTGCCAGCCAATTTTTTTTTTTTTTTTTTTCATTTGGCAAGAGCTTAGGCTTGTAAGTAGCCTCTGAATTGCTTTGCTCAAATGATGCCTCTAACGTGACACAAATTTTGGGGAGGTGGTGGTGGGTGATTTCTGAGAATCTTCTAAATGCTATTGCCCTTGAAATCTAAGTTAGTCCATGACATAGAATGACTTTACAGTCTGCCTCAATCTTGCTGTGTAAAATGACTGTTTTTGATATTATTTTCAACCCTAAGTTTTAGGAAGAAAAGGATAAGTCAGTTGGCTAAAGCAAATCTCATCTCACCTGCATTCTCACTGAGAGGTACAAAAAAGCAAATACAGTTCAAGTTTTCAAACACTCATACAGGTTCTTTTGTATTCAAGACAAACTTTCTGTCCAAAATGTCTTTGCATAGTTACTTCACTCCTGCTTACAATTCCCAGGCTACACCATGCAAGAGGAAACCCTTTATTGTTTACTTGTGAAATTGCATCTCGCAGTATAAATGCTTTAATAACTGACTGAAAAAAATGATGGGTAACCTCTAAGGGAACAGTTCCATTACAGAATGTGTTTTACGGTTTATTTGTGAATGTGTTACTCATTAATAACCTGCCTCAGAGGAAGTACAGGTGATTATCTTCAGATTTTGGAGCTCAACTTTATGAGTTCTCATAGAGACATCATCTATATCATAATAATAATAATATTCTAAAATGTTTCCATTTTTTCAAACTGTAAGTTTAAGTGCTTGTGCTCAGCAGCATGAAAAAATCAAGTTGTTTTTTTTTTTAAAAAAAAAGCAAATTAATTCCTAAATTCCAAAAATTTGAACCAGACTTCTCTTTGAACATTATGTAAGTATACATATCTACATAAAGTGCTAAGATTTAAGTGAAATTTCTTATCATTATTAAAAAAAAATCCACAACCTACTGTAGTGTAAAAACATGGAAAGTTTCACTGAGCACCCTGACTACAATTTTTTCCCAGCTTATATTTATTTTTGTTATTCAGGCCTCCACCACAAAAAGTGAATGATGAGCAAACATTCCAGAAACTGAATTTCCAAAGACAAATATAACAAACCCTTATTAAGCCAGAACTGTTACTTCACTGCAACATATGCCTATGGAAGGCCCTAAGACATTATTTTTACCTAATTGTGCTGTATGCACAGTCAAAGTGTTCCTTTGTCCAATTAGTGGCAAAATTTGTAAATTACAGCTTCCTCAAAAATTATTTCTCTTTCACAACTTTCAATGAATTCAATGCCTAACACAAGGCATTTTGTACTGAACAAATGTTATTAGGTCTTTATAAGTGAACCATTATGGTTTAACTCTCCTCCATGTGCTTGTCACGCAAAACCTCTTCAGAACTCAAAGATACACATTTTTCAGCACATTGAGGAAACCTACATACTGAGGAGAATATACTCAACTATAAGAAAACCCCATCAGACTGCCCTTCCAGCTGGAGGAAAGCCTCCTACGGCTGTAACAAGATACAAGCAACCAGTGCTGAACTTTTACATCCATTAAATACAGCAGACCACAGTCTTCACTCAAGCAAAACTCGCCTACATTCAATATATTTGATTGTTGAAACAATTAAGGTTGATCATGTGTGAAGTGCAATGAACATTTTCCAAGTCAAATTAATCTGAAATGATTGAGCTCAAGCTTTAGCTACTGACTCCCAGAATGAGAAAAAAAACGTATGCGGTAAGCAAGAAAAAGCTGTATTACCCAAGAACTGAGAGGCACTGTTTCTGTTAGTCTCTCTAGGATGCGACATAGGTTTTGAGGCCAAATCCCATCACAGCGAGGAACACAGGACAGTAACACAGGATTAGTGCCTTCCTTTTTCACCTCTTGCCATACTATAGCGTCCAACCTGTCAGTCTTTCTACTATTCCCATTTTTACCAATAACGAGAGAAACTTGCATGTTAGCATGCATCTGTTTACTTCTGTAAAACAAACATTTTTGAATTTGTTAATACCAGATTTTCAAAAGCCTATTTTGGGATGGGCAAGACACATATAAGGCTTGACCAAGAATTCAATTATGACTAGATTGTTAACATTTGAAGACAGCGTCTTATCATATATAGGGAAATCCATCTGCACACAGATTTACAAAAGATTTGTGAATGAGACCTACAGGCTCTGTCTTTGTTTCCCACTCTGGCACCTTGGCAATTCACACATGCAGAACAGCACAAGAGCCCGTTGCAAGCTCCTGGGCTGTATGCATCAGCCCCTTTACACCTACAGCATGAGAGCCTGGGACCAAAACTGTCGCTATCTCCTGTGTCACAATCCTAGGACACAGCCCCACTAACGACCCTACAGCAGGGAGATGTGCCACACATGAGCCTAATGCACAGGGGGGAATGTGGTGGGTTGACCCCGGCTGGACACCAGGTGCCCACCAAGCTGCTCTATCACTCCTCTCCTCAGCTGGACAGGGGAGAGAAAAATATAATGAAAGGCTCATGGGTCGAGATAAGGACAGGGAGAGATCACTCAGCGGTTACCATCATGGGCAAACCAGACACAATTTGGGGAAATTAATTTAATTTATTGCCAATCAAATCAGGGTAGGGTAATGAGAAATAAAACCAAATCTTAAAACACCTTGCCCCTACCTCTCCCTTCTTCTTGGACTTAACTTTACTCCCGATTTTCTCTACCTCCTCCCCTCCAGTGGTACAGGGGGATGGGGAATGGGGGTTGCAGTCAGTTCATCACACTTTGTCTCTGCCATTCCTTCCTCCTCAGGGGGAGGACTCCTCACACTCTTCCCCTGCTCCAGCGTGGAGTCCCTCCCTTGGGAGACAGTCCTCCACAAACTTCTCCAGGGGTTGCAGTTCTTCAGGAACTGCTCCAGCATGGGTCCTTTCCACAGGGTGCAGTCCTTCAGGAAGAGACTGCTCCAACGTGGGTCCCCCACAGGGTCACAAGTCCTGTCAGCAAACCTGCTCCAGCACAAGCTTCCCACAGGGTCACAGCCTCTTTTGGGCATCCACCTGCTCCAGCATGGGGTCCTCCACAGGCTGGAGGTGGATATCTGCTCCACCATGGACCTCCATGGGCAGCAGGGGGACAGCCTGCCTCACCATGGTCTTCACCACAGGCCGCAGGGGAATCTCTGCTCCGGCTCCTGGAGCACCTCCTCCCCCTCCTTCTTCACTGACCTTGGTGTCTGCAGGGTTGTTCCTCTCTCATATTCTCACTCCTCTCCTCTGGCTGCTGTTTTGCAGCAAAGTTTTTTTTCCCCTTCTTATATATGTTATCACAGAGATGCTACCACCACTGTTGATTGGCTTGGCCTTGACCAGCTGCTCTGTCAGACATAGGGGAAGCTTCCAGCAGCTTCTCACAGAAGCCACCCCTGTAGCCCCCCTGCTGCCAAAAACCTTGCCACGCAAACCCAATACAGGGAAAAAAAGATATCAAAGTAGCTGAGTAATCTGCATGGCAAGTTAGAAAATAATAGTAAATCAAACAACAATTTAAACGTGTCCATTCTGTACATAGTTGAATAGATACACAAATACATTTGTATTTATATGTGCATTTTATAAAACTTAAACCAATTTGTTTCCAGTAGCATTAGAAGTTTTGCATGCAATCATCACTGCAGTGTACTACTTTCAGCAGCGAAAGAAGAAATAATTGTAGTTTGCTATGGGCTGCTGCTAACGTCAAATCATGCAGCTATATTACATAGTCATACACAACAACTAAATCAATCACTGCAGTCCCTTTGACAATTTTTGTCTACTGTTTATCAAGGATAGCTGGTAGGATCAATATCCAACAGTATACACTAATGCAAAACTTGAGGCAAGACATATCTGAATAATCAGCGTGCTTTTGTTTCTGAAACCTCAAGTCTATGGGTACAAACAGAAAATAGTGACAGTTTTTCAGTTTGAAACTTGCTATTTGACCTAAGCTGGCTTCCTTGTTCCACCAAAGTAGGTTTCACACCAAATACTGTACTTTAATGCACATTTTGAATCAAAGTGAAAAATAGTCATTTCCAGGGATAAATTCAGTTTGCAAATAATAAGTTTCCTATATACGCATACTTTATTCAAATGCAGTTAGAAAATCAAGGCTTTAATTTGAATTTTTACAATTAAATATACTGGAAACCAGGTTACGGTCGCTATTGTAAGGTTCCTTATTGGCTCAAAATAATGCAAGATAAGTCAGTATGGTGTGACAGGAACATGCAAACAATTTGTGCTCATTTAGTATCGGTGTAGCTTCCTTGCTACATAAAATCAAATGAAAAGGGTTTTTTTGCTCGTTTTTTAAATCCTTACTCGTGGAGCAGCACTCCTTTCCAGCTGTTTTATCAAATTTGTTGTGTTACAATTTACATGGCTGAACAAATCTGCAGATGTCTGTAGATTAAGTAAAAAGGGTTGGATCTGAGCTACAACATGTATTTATATGGCATTGAGACTTTTTGGCTGCTAACAGAGGCACTCATTGAAAACAGGTGCCCTTAGGTACTTATTTAATTCCTAACATTTTGCTGCAGTAAAAAAAACCCCATTCATTTCAGTAACAAACTTAAGAAACCTCCTCAGTTTTAAGCCAACGAAAAGAAGATAGTATAATGCTATGATTAAAAAGAATCAAAACCAAACCCACAAAAACCAGGCATATCTTTGAAAGCTTTGCATGAGCCAGCCTGGTACCCAGTGTATAAGAAAGGGCACAAACACATAATTTAAAAGAAATATAAAAACCATCGAACTAACCTAAAAACATTGAGAAAAATGCAAAGTAATTGAATACAGCAAAGTCAGATCTCTTCAGACCGGTCGAACTCACTAAAAAAATTCATCTTCCTGATAGTAAATAACATCACATTCATTTCACATGGTCCACCGCACACCCTTTTCCTCCTACTTCCACTAGGCAACGATGTTATTTTTAATCCACACTAATTGCAAGCCTTAAGGGCAAAAGAGTTCTTTATGTGCAAGTGGAAAAAGTACAGTGCAAATGAAAGAGATACAGCATGAAATAGCTTGGCACATGACCTGGCTTTTAGGAATTAAAAACAGTATGTATGAACATAAAAGTGCTACCAGTACTGTTGGTAATGTCCCCCTCCCAACAGATAATCACTTAAATTTTAATCTACTGTAAATATATACTCTTTTTTCTAATATACACAGTTCTTGAGTTCAGATCAAGTCCAATTTTTGCAGTATGTTAGCAGTTCTGTGATTAATTATATTCAGAAGCTTTGAACAAGTCATTATCAATTACTTTTCTGTATTGTTACCCACAGTTGTGAATATCCACAACTCCTAACTTTTTCATGCATGTTCTTGGATTGCACTAAAAACCTCTATTTAGTGTTTCAACCCAAAAACTGAATTTGGAAGTATCAAACATCAATGCCATTTTATCCATATTCAGAATTCAAGTTAAAGTATGCGGTGAGCGTTCACAGATGTTGTGTAGCCTTACATAGGCTAAAGAGTAGGTTTTTCAATGGAAAATACTTACCACTAATAATCACAAAGGTCTTAAGTACTTCCATTGATGACACTGAAATCTAAAGCTCTTCAAACTCACGTAAGTTATGTAAAATAAACCATAATTTCTTAAGCACAGTAAAAAAAAAATTATGAACCCCTTCCAGAGCATTTGCGTATTTAGGAATTTGCTATAAATTCCAATAAATGATATGGCTGTTAACTTTAAAAACTAATGCAACTACTTAATTTTTGGAATTGCACAATAAGTCACAGATACTATTTAAAAAAACAACAGAAATATTTAAATTCTCTCCAGAGGAGATCAGTGCAGAAAAGATTGTGATATACAGCTGCCCTCTCTGACACCCAAGAAGGGGGAAGAACTCAGTGAATTTTGTAGCCTTCTCCTCCTCCCTGCTTTCTGGGACATCGTCAAGGGATGCCTGCTAAACAAAACACGCTGTGTAACGGTGCAGAGGAAACAAAAGATAATGAAGAATAACCATGGAGCTGATACTGACGAATATATCACTGTGGCTGACCACTCTTTCTAACCTTCTTCACATCTCTTTAGTGTTAGCTTTATGCATGCTCCCACCTATCTCCCCTCCTGCTCCTTCACAATTTGACACTGGCTTTCTGCACAATGTTGCTGCATGTGCACACTGCTATGACTATCTTTGAGATAGGCTCACTATGAGGTTTCACTTGAGGTTTCAGTTGAAAGGAGGAAATTAAAATAAAAAGGAGGAAATTGAAAGGCTTCAATTTCAGGGGGAAATGAGGCTTCAATTAGATTTTATTTTTTATTTAAAGTTGTAAGTTTGTATTATCATTCTTCCTACTTGTCTGCCCTATATTTTGAATGAAAAAAAAAGGTACTTAAGGGCTTTGAAGCAAGTTCCATCTGCAATAAAATCACCTGCACTGGTCTAGGAGACAGATCATATCAGCTAATGCAGACACGAAGCTGCAGGAAGTCCCTGGACCTTCTGCACCTGTCCCATTTCACAACAGCAAAAGAGCAGTCAGTGGATCTTCTCAGTCCTTTGCTCATTCAGCCTCTCTGACAAATTCCCATCTCTGGCTATCCAATAGAGTTGGCAGGGAATTGCACCCTTTATCATAGGAATCTATTCCAGCACAAGAGAACTGTCCCAGCTCTGCTGCAGGAGGGACTCTCTGTGCTGGAAAGATTTTCTCTTAAAAAGACAATTTGCAGTCTTCCAAATTAGAATTTAATCTTATTTTGCCCCTTTTCTTTTTGTAGTCCAAATTTTTCTATGCTTTTCTTTTACAGATCTTCCTTCAGTGCGTACGGGCTGGCAAAGAAGAGTAGATCTCTTGAGTAAATGAATACCTAGGAGAAAAAACAAAAGGAACCTTACACAATATTGTGTCTCTAACTATCAGGAAACTTGCTGTTCCAATGTACATATTTTTTTTCCTTTTCCTATTTTCATGCCAGCAGACAGGTAACTAAAGCATGACTATCATTAACTTCCCGGTTTCCCAGTTACAAAGACATGCTATAGGTACATATACGAGGACAGGGTTAGTTCACATTTGCAAAATGAAAATATTTTCAAATTGAATCAGATGAAATGGCTGAAAATAGGCTGCCAAAGTATAAGTCCTAACACCGAAACATTACCACAAATTTGAGTGATGAATAACAGAAAAAAGTGTTTATTCAATTAAACAAATGCTCAGTGCACCCAGGCATTAGCATCCCTAGCAAGTGTTGTTCAGTCAACTCAGGTTCAAAGAATTTGAACTTTACATTCCCACTTCTAATTGTATTTGTTTTAATTAAAATAAACCAGGTGAGTCTGTCAATACCTGCTGTTTTACATTTTAAAAATTTCTTCAACCATACCACACAACATCCTTTGGGGGGGTGGGGCATTCCTGAGGATATTCCTCAGGAACAATCAACTTTTTACAGTTAAAATACACTTCTGCATTGTGTTTGAGCAGTTAAGACTCTAAAATAAATTCTGAAATTACTATAATAATTAGTATTTGCTATATATAATTGAATTTTTCTCTGCAATTTATTGCTAACCTTGAGTAATTCAGATGATTTTTAGCAAATCATTAAAGAAAAAGACTTCAGTTAACAGTCACTCAGTTATTACTATATCATACCTAAAAAGAATTGAACTGTTGTAATTAAGTTTGTATAGTGTTCCTTGTCATGACAGTTTCTTTCTGTGTAAAAAAACCCCACCCAAAGCCCTGATATGGCCTGTGTATATTATACATTTGTTAAATTTAGCACAACTCTTGTCTTGGACTGACATTCAGAGAAGATATGACATTGAACTTGGTACTTCTAATTGATGTTTATTAGAATCCTGTGCAGTATCTCCTCCTTGTATGCTATGACTTGTGAATGGGGCTGGTACCAATGATTTAGCAAAGCAAGCACTTCATGTTAGAGCCATTTGTGGTTACCATTACCAAATTATTGGTATTAACTCACTTATTAACACCTAAAGAAATAGAAGAATATGTGCTGCTGCTATTTCAGGATTTTGAGGAAAAAAAAAATATCTTGAAAGTAGATTCAAATCAAAGAGCGATAGATTGTTTTACACAATCAATTCAGAGAAGATGGTATTTTTTTCATGTTATGCCACTAAGAAATGTATGTGACACAAATAACTGTGAACCTCTTGCAATCAACGTGACTTTTTCCCCACTGACTTCAGAAAAGGAAGACAGTCCCCAAATCAATGAAAAATTCTCTGTCAATATGTGTCTGAACCGTTCTAGACACATTGGGGTACACGTTTAATAAGTATGGATATTTTAATCCAGTTATGAATTCTTCTCAGACACTTTCACTCTGAAATGCTTTTAAAAGCAACTACAACAGATAGGGAATACTGATAGATTCACAGACAGAGATAAGTATAAAACCAACGTATATTGAAATAACTGAAATGCTGCCAGTTAGGTTATTTTCAACTGCCAAAATCTACTTTACTTACTTCCCTATGATTTTAACAGCAGTGGTAAAACTGATCAAAGACTTTTTTACTCCCATTTGTGCTGCTTTGTGAAACTATGAGCAATGACAAAGGCAGAATATCATTCCTTATGCCATTTAGTACTTCCTGAATAGAGAGTGTATAACTCCACAAATATCAAAACACAAATTTACTTTTAAATTCTGTGACAGATAAGCCATATTTGCCATGAAGAGCTTATTATTCCCCACTGAGCCATGTGCTGGTGTATAATTTAAAGTCTGACACCATTTGCAAGTAGAAAAAAATATTCAAGTATTAGCAAGTATTGTGCACCACCCAATTACTTGCCAGAACCGATTTCAAAATACAAAATTATTATTTTGGAAGTTATTTTCATGCAGAAGACAGAAATAGTTATCAGTTTTGAGTATGTCACAGAGTATATCTATGAAAAGAACTGACAGAATGGCGTCAAATAGTTCCAAGACTCATATTTGTAACTCCAGTGGTGGAACGGGAGGGACAAAAAGGCTTTGGGTTGGGATTTCGGGGAGGGACCTAGAAGACATGAAGATTGTATAAATAAATCTCAGGTCTTCTTAGCAGACTAAGATGTAGTGGCTTCTCCTCTCCCCCTACCTACCCCTCCCGCCCCCCTCCTCTTCTATGAAAGCAAGCTAAATGTAAATTTTACAAATTGTCCCTTAGAAAGTTAGTAATGTTCAGGTATTTTACTATTTAATGGGTATGAAAGAATTTGTTCAGGATGTATTGACAAATGACAAATCTTTTAAGCTCTGAATTCCTGATTCGTGTCTCAGCCAAGAAGCAAAGTCTCAAAATAGGTCATTATAGCTATCTGAAAGATTGCTATCAACATAGGTAGTTATCTCAGTTCAGTTCACAATGCCCAAAACAGTCACATTGTAAGAATGCATTCCCAGCTGCCCAAGCACGCATCCCCACCAGCAGCTTTGTCACAAAGGGAAACGTGGCCACCCTGACAGCAACCATTGTAACTCATGGTTTAAGCACAAGAGCTGGAGAGTGGGCACTAGTGAAATTAAACTGTTGCTCTTTAGTTCTGAAAGTATCTTATACATTTGGACTTGTCTTCAGCATGACATTCGCAAAGGAATACAAGAAAAACAGACTTTGAAAAACTGTCAGAAAAAGTAGTACTAATATTAAAATACACTGAAGATGACTAAATGGACATCAGACACCTATGAAAATGATTTCAAAACACACATGGAAGCTCTATTAGATGATAATTTTCTGAAATAGTAATTTGTTTCTCTTGGGGCAAATAGATAAGAATATGCAAACACTCATGGCTTTGGGTATTCCATTTCATTTAGGAGGTACCTGTTCAGCAGCAGACTGGGCTGCCAATTGAATAAACGAGTGGAGTCAATGCATGGCAGAAAAGTTTCCTGACTTTTTTTGTGGGCTTTGCTTGCTAGTTATATTGCTCATGTACAGTTCTAGAGTATGACTCACTCACATAATGGACAGAAATCCATTGAGCATTAATGTCTTGAAGAAAATCCTTATCCCATTAAGAGAGAAACCTTTTGACCTTGTGTGGAAAATTATACTTGCTTCCAGTAACAGCAATGTCAAAATTGTATCTTCGCAATGAGTATATTTTGATAATTAATGCCAGCAAGATCAGACAACGAAGTGAATTTCATTTTCTGATTGCAATGCACAGTGTGCTTTTAATGCTCTATATTATCCAAGGTTGCCATGCAGCTTGCATAATACCATTAAATCTGAGGACCTTTTGAGCAAAATTTTTGGGCAATAGCCATGTCACTTGTGTAATTTATGGACTCTTTCTCTTCCTTTTTGCTTGTGCTAGTTTTGGCTGGAATAGAGTTAATTTTCTTCACAGTATCTAGTATGGGGCTACGCTTTGGATTTGTGCTGAAAACAGCATTGATAACACAGGGGTGTTTTCGTTGCTGCTGAGCAGTGCTTGCACAGAGTCAAGGCCTTTTCTGCCTCTCACCCCACCCCACCAGCCAGCAGGCTGGGGGTGCACAAGGAGTTGGGAGGGGGCACAACCGGGACAGCTGACCCCAACTGACCAAAGGGATATTCCACACCATATAATGTCATGCCCAGCATATAAACCTGGGGGAAGAAGAAGGAAGGGGGGGGGATGTTCAGAGTGATGGCCCTTGTGTTCCCAAGTAACCATAACGTGTGATGGAGCCCTGCTTTCCTGGAGATGGCTGAACACCTGCCTGCCAATGGGAAGCATTGAATAAATTCCTTCTTTTGCTTTGCTTGCGTGCACAGCTTTTGCTTTACCTATTGAACTGTTTTTATCTCAACCCAGGAGTTTTCTCACTTTTGCCCTTCTGATTCTCTCCCCCATCCCACTGCAGGGGGAGTGAGCAAGCAGCTGTGTGGTGCTTAGTTGCCAGCTGGGGTTAAACCACGACATTGCTACAAAGCAAATGTTGAACCAAAGCAGACTGGTATCTCAGTGGCTACTGAGGCTTTCTTTACAATCATTACTACAGAAAAAGTACCTTATTCTCAAGTCATATTACATAAAGTAGAAGAGAACATACAAAGTACGTGTATCCTTTAGTAACTTTCCGAAGCTAACAAAACAACTAAGAAACTGTGCAGTATGAAAAGATGCACGCCTTTTACGATTAAGTGTCACCTATCCAGCAGTCCTGGCAGGTGGAAAATAAGTCTCAACATGCACATTCTCCATGGATAGTAGTCTCAAATTGAATCCACAAAAGCTCAGAGTCCTGGGCTTTACTCAAGTACACCACAGCATGTACGAGGTTCAGGCAAACTATTCATGTTCTAAACAGCACAAAAGTTTAAGTAATCTGAATTCTTCCACTTATGCATGAAGTCCAGTTATGACAAAGTTAGACAAATGCAAACACTCTTTTTTAAGAGTGGCAGAGAGAGGGTTAATGAGCCAGAACACCACTTGGATTGTGCAGAAGACATGCTTTTTGCTCCTGCATGTGTTCACTGTCCTACTTATGAAAGTGAGGGGCTGATAGGGGAAGAAAATGTATTTCCCTTTGTAGTCATCTCCAAGTTGAAACCTTGATTTAAAACATCCTAAATTCGCTGTCATAGTGACAAGGTGCAGTGCTATGTTGTTCTATACATACCAGCACAGAGTACGGTCTCCGCAAAATTCTTGAAAAGGAATCACCAAGCTCAGCTATCCTCATATAGACAATTCTTAAGATACAAGAAGGTGGCAAACAACATTCAGCAGCTAACTTATGTACTGACACCTGCTTCATAAACAATCTGTCTTACTACATTTGTACATTAGTCTCTACGAAAAAAAAAAGTACGTGATATCTAGCACTACTTATATACTGTGATGAAACCATTTTGAGCACTTTTGGTTTTAACCTTTTGCATTAACTCTGACTAGGGCCTCAAATATCTCTAGTTGAACTTGATACCTACTGATTTTCTACTATATTAACATGCATGTTATTCATGGAGGCATTTAAAACCCTTTGTTTTACAGAAGCATGGATAATGATGTTCTCTCTTCAGGTCAATTCATCTCCTCTGCCTTTATGTGCTTATAGGAAAGATCCAAGTCTGAGTTAATTGCCTAGATTCCCTTTTTAGGCATATGGGAAAAAAAAAAAAAAAAAGATGTTTTTTCAGTCACTGCTCATCTCATCCTGCGATAGATATCTAAAACATGGTAGAGGAATCCTGCTCCAAAGCATGCGCTTATCTCCAGTAACTACAGCAGGAGGCAAGGTGACTATCTGATCTACACATGTACTTTGTGGGCACCTACAGTTAGACAAAATGAAGGTCATCTGTAGTAACTAAATGTTTTCTTAGAAATCCGCAATATCATGACTTCAAATAACCTTGCTTATTTCTAGACAAGAGGTATTCCTTGAATATGTCATGCAATATTTCCAATATACAATGAGCTATTTGCTGTGCGTATAACATCGTGAGACTTTTTTTTTTTAAATTTAAAAAAAAAAAAAACCCAAACAAAAAGATCAAACAATGTTTTCTTACCATGGCAGGAGCCATCCACTTCTTCATATCCTATACTGCAGATGCATCGTCCAAGAGGCACAAGCCAATCCCCATCTGCTCCACAATACAATTTTGGAGTATCACGTTCCTCAGCGCTCTTCACACAGGAGCCCCGTACTTCCACCAAAGAGGAAGAATCAACCCTTGGAATAGTATCAGGAAACATAGCCAAATTACGAACCGTGAAAGGGCACTTTTTGTAGTAAACACGGACTGAGACCAAAGCAATGCATGCTCCAATGTCCTGAAAAGCAAGATAAAATCCTTTCATGTTTATTGGCCCAACCTCACGAACTTCTGTGTTGAGTTTAAGAATGCGGTCACCCAAGTCCATCTGGGTAAAGCTCTCATCAGCTGCAATAGTATCAATTTTAGTGTACTGGTTTGGCTTGAATTTTACTCCATGAGACTCATCTGACTCCATGTAGTAGAGGTTGAAAGTTTCCTTGCAGGTTCCCAGTACCCATGGAATACTGTTGCAGTCCCTCAGCGTAAACTTCATTTCCACATAAATTTTCTGTGCAGCATCACGGGAGATCCAGTTTGTTCGAAGCCAGTTGTTTTGGTTTGGTTCCATCACATTACATACCTGGTAAGTATGAATGGGACGATTGTGTTCATCCATTTCAGTTATGGCATCCCACTGAAAAGAAAACAAAATTATTTGAAAACTAAGAAAAATATGTATTATGCACATGCATATACACAGAGCCCATGTATATACACACACGCATACCCCATGTATATGCCCCTATGGCTTAACTAAGTAATTATTTACCTAAAGTTTAGTGGAAAGCCAGTAGTTAAAAGCAGATACCAACTACAGAATGGTACAACAAGTTTTATTTTAGAAACTCTACAATAAATTTCTATTAATAAAAACATTTAAAAATTGATGTGGCTCGGTAGAAGAGGGAAATACTGGCCATGTTTATATTAGCAAATTTAATAAGTCTGAGAACATTCCTGGGCATGTCATTCAATCATCCATACTGAAAAAAAATTGCTAGAACTGTCCTGTTTGGTATGCCAGTGGGCTAGCTCTCTGGCAGTCCTCCAAGCAACTCCCACAGCTCAGGCAAATGGCACTGGCCAGGCACCTGCAGCAATCAGCAGCTGGGTTGCAGCCACTCTGGTTTGGTGGGTCTGAGGTGTTTGGTGTAGGTTGTCCTGGTTTACACAATTCCCCTAGGAACGTTTACCTATATATACAGAGATGTTACATTTTTGGCTCCATAGGGCCTGTATTATACTTATTTTTGCTTAAAAAAAAAAAAATCTGTCACAGGCATCATGCCATTATTGTTGCCTTTATAAATGCTCTTTCTTATGGTTTGGAGGTGAAGGAAGAATTCCCCATCCCCCACCCCCCCTAGGTTTTACATTACATCAACTTCACAAAAATGTTCTCAAATTCTGGTGGAAATTCCCACATAGAGGCTCTCAAAAAACATGAATCTCTGAAAAATTATCCATGTGCTACATAAGTTAGGCATTTGATCAGCCTTTCATATTACATAATCTGCTACTCTAAAGGATAACCAAAATCCCCAAAATAGCTTCAATGTAATTGAGTCAACTTTCCACTAAGCACTCCTAATATCAATATAGCATTAGATATAGATGTTTTCTTATCAAAACACAGAACTAGTTATAGTTCTGTATCAAAAAATATCATGTCCCAGCAGAAGTTTTAGTGTGGCTTTTAGATGTACTGTTGTCTCATAGCATTGACATATCAAATAAGCCAAAAACTTGTTCATAAATATCACTCAAAACACCAGACTACATTGTTTCAATGCTATGAAACATCAAAATATACATTATTCATTTTCATGGTTTAGCATACGTAGAATAGATTTATTATGAACACATATTTAGCTAAAATTATTTGCCTGCAAAAAAGATGCATAAGTTTAAAATTGAGAAAGCAGAAGTTGAAAAGTTTATGGAGTATTTTCACTCTTACCAATTTTCTGAAATTTTGCAATTACTTCTGTTAAATTCACTGTATGGCATTTTAAAATTTTATATTAGTTACATACAGGTGTACACACATGCCAAAGCACATGTTCAAATTATGCACAATATGCAATTCTGAGTACAAAAAACAAGATACGGACCTTACACGCCATTGTTCAAACATAAATTCAAACTCTGTTAGCCCCACGATACATCAACCCTGCACATTTTTCTGCTCCAATACACACAGCATCAATATTTTAAAAATTCAAGTTACACTCCTAAAAAATACAGTTTGACTACTTGAGCAGCTGAATATTCATAGTGCCCACTTACTTCAGTATTACAAAGAAGGTATAGTTGGCCTGTGGCCTACCAGACTGAGAAATCGTAGGAAGTGCAAGTTCAGTTTACCATTTTTAAGCAATAAAAAAATTTACATATATCACCATTTAGAAACACTGTGGAAAGAAAGACTTTATCTGTTTCATCTTCTTCTGTGAAGAAGATATTGCTTAAGACTTAGGTTCTCATTTTCAGAAGAATTCCCAGACATCAGATGACTCTTAAGGCCATGTGAACATGTAGAAAACTAGCTGGCTTTACTTTGAGTTTTAAGAACAAATAATGTCACAATATGGAAGTAGGGGAACATGCACACCTCCAAGACCTTTCACATAATCTTCATGTAAAAACAAAACAACACAACACAAAAGCACACACCAACAACATGGGGGGGTGGGGTAAAGAGCGCACCTTCTTGTTTAGGAGTGAACTGATCCATCATGGTGGAAGCAGCAGAGTGGGGGGAAAAAAAACCCCACACACCTGTGGCTCCATTAGCCTGAAAACTTTGATTTTAAACAGCGGCTGGAATTCATGTGGAAAAAGGAATTCCAAGTGCTGCCAGATGCGATCAGAGGATTGGGATTCCTGGTCACTGCAGCGTGCACCTGGGAGCTATGCAGAAAAACAGGGTAAGTGAAGGCCTTTGCAGTCCATCACTTTCTGGGATTCTTCCTATCACAGCAAGAATGATAACCTCATCTGAAGGTCCTGTCCTAAGAATCACAAACATACTACTTATATGATAGCCAGACAATAGCAAATACTTGGCAAACAATCTGCTGACTCTGAAGAGATTCTTATATGGCCAAGGGCTTTTGGCCTCTGTGACTTGTAGGCATTCAGAAAGGGCAAAACAGCTACTTCAGCATTCATGGCAAGACCAGAACAGACCAGATTTGGTCAAAATTGTATGATGAAGGACTAGTTAGCACAGGGCTTCTTGTGCCATTGTCCCCAAATTGGTTTGAACTACAATTCAAGTCTACCCTGTAGCAAGCAATATAATACCCAAGGTAGATCTTGGCTTTGGGAAAGGAAAAGGGGACTTTCATGCTCTGGTGGGCCAGGCCTCTTCCCTTTTGCCAAGCATGAACCCACACAGCTTGAATTGATTCAAAATTCCACAGCCATGAAGGATTAAATAATTACAATTATTGTTAATTTTAAATAGAATTTATTAAAATCCACAGCTCCAAGCCTTAAAACCTCACCAGAAGAGGTTCTTTAAAAACAAAGCAGATAGGCGAAATGGGGATCAGCAGCTGAGACACCTACCGTATCTCTAAGGTGAGCCAAGGACATACCACCTTTTTCTTCACACATAAAACATGTACTATAAGTTTAAGCATTATTACACAAATTTGTGTTGTACACAAATATAACCACAATGTAGATTTAGAAAAAAAACAAACAGAAGCACAAAATTCTGCATTTATTTGTGTATCAAACCACATTAAAAGGAGGATGTGCTATATGTTCCAGAGAGGTCTCAAAAAAAACCCCAAGCCCCCCCAAAAAAAAAGAACAAAACAAAACAACACCCCCAAAAAAACCACACACACAACCAAAAACCAACCAACCCCCAAAAAACCAAACCCACAAAAAAACCCCCAAACCCCTCCCCCCAAAAAACAACCAAAAAACCCACCACACCAAACCCAGAATAAAAGTGTAGTAGGTGGGATGACAATGTAGTTTTTAAAATAGAGAGCAGTCTTCAGAACAGGAGTAAACTACTTTAAAGCAAAAAAGCCTCAACATACTACTGCCTCTTAAAAATATTAAGAAAAAAAAGTATCCAACATATCCTCCCCTTACCATGAGATTCTCTTCAGAAATATTTATATATCCACTTTGAATCAATATCTTGATTTAAACTTTGAAATTAAAGCCCTGAATTTAGCTGCTAACAGTGTAGTTAATAATACAGAACTATTACTTCCACAGGAAAGTAAAGGCTCAGCACTTCAATAACTGGTTTAAAAGAATAAAACAAGATGGACTGATCAAACACGGACAGTGCTTTAGTTCATTCAAAGCAGACCTTGTGTGCTTCATGCCTGTGCCTTTCCATCGTGCTCCCAGATAGCCTGCTGACAACTCCCAATTTATAACAAATCATGCACTGGGCAAGAAAAACCATTTAAAAGGCATTTGTAAGAATGTTTAACAGAAGTAGTAGTCTAACCATCATATATATAAAATATTTTCAAAAAGGTTTACATCTAGCCTTTCAACCTAGCCATTGCACTGAGACATTCTGTATAAGGTATGCTTATAAATACAGCTGTGAGTTTGTTGGCATGTGCTCTTAATTACTAGTCCCAGATATTGAGTGCAAATGAAATGAATTCCACCCCAAAATGTCAGTGTAATTTACTGAAAAGTCTGACAGAACTCAGTCTGTGATAGTCTCTGACAAGGACACGTTCTTCCTGGGTGAAATACAATCTGCTTTTAACTTTACAGAATTGTTGCATTTTTCTTCTGATAAAACCAGGCAGGAAATATTAAGCAATAGTTAAATTCAGTGCAGACAACAAAAAGCAAAAAGATTTATCAAATACACATGAGTTTTCTTTTGGGTGTGTTTCATGTTATAGCTCCTAATTAATTAAATTAAAAGTATTTGTAAACATTTTAGTAGTGCAAAACTATTCTTCACTTAAACCTTAAAAACAAATGAACAGAAGCATCTCATTGGTGATGTTTGCACTAGAATGTGGTAGCTCCCCCCAGAACACCTAACCTGACATGCACAAAAGCTGGCAGAAGCTGTCTGGTTTAGACAAGCTGACAGTTCAGACTTCCTTCTTCAAACCGAACTTCTTGGAGTCCCAATGCACTGCATTACTTCCAAAATTTTTTGGTAACGTTCCTTTCAAACAAGGTAAACCTCCGATAAAGTTGATGGAAGCAGCAGCAGCGTAAAGCTAATTCTTACAACTGGAGTTCCAGGACTTATGAAGAAGAAATGTCAAAAAACACAGTTTGGAGGGAAGACTTCAAAATTTTATTTTAACACTGTAATCAACAGCAGCATGGATAAGAGGTTACATTTTACTTTCACATGTGGCATAAAGGAGGAGTGTCACTAAAATAGAAGAACATGGAATTTGAAGATTGGTAGAGAGAAGATTTTAAGATTACTTGTCACGTTCAAGTACAAAATATGAGATCAGGCTACAAACCACACTGAGATTTTAGTTAGATAAAATCTCAGCTGCTTTCCTATCTCTACAAGCTACTTTACAACCTTTCTGTTTCACTTTAGAATTTCACTAATATTTAACAGCTGTACAGAGAACACTATAAAGAGCAAGTTACCTAATTTAAATCTTGTACTATCTATATATAGTGCTGAAATCTGTTTTCAGTGTTCCCCACTTTTTGTTATTCCTATTTTAAACCAAACACTAGAGATTTACAAAATCAGCAAGAGCCATTTATTACAATTCAGTAGGTTGTATCACCAAAGGCTATATGAACATTACAAAAAGAGAGATTGCATTTCACATATTTTATATTATTTTTAAACGCCTTACTGTCTGACAAAAAAAAAAATGTCTTAGTGATACCATGCTACAGAAAAGTAACCACAGTGGACCAGTTTGGGCCTGATGGAAGCAGTCATCATTTCCCTGAAGACACCAGTTATTTCAACAAATTCTGAATCTTGACTTATCTTTAAACCACAGTCAGCCTCTTAAGCAAACCCTTATTGAGTTCATATTGTACTGCTTAAAGAAAAGAGATGTTAAATTGACGACTGGCATGATTTGCCCAGTACTAGCCATACACAACATTGGATTTAGAGGGGGAACGCAGAACAGAAAGGACTGAGAAGATATTAGCTCACCCTGTTGTCACGTCCCAGCCCTCTATGACAGCATCGTAAAGTTGCAAGTTCCCACATCAACCCTACGGCTCCTCTCTGACTTCCTGTCCCAGGTGCTGCCTATGGGCAGCAGAGAGCAGTCATGGCACTGCACCAGAGCCAGGAATAGTGCATCTTTCCCATGTGAAGACCTGCACTGCAGGCTCTTCGTCAGCTTGCCACTTGAGTCTCTCGTTTCCCACGTTTGCAATCACCATTGTGCCATTCGCACAGAAGCAAGGCAAGCAGATACTCACTGTTTAGCAACAGCCCTATTTGTGCTTGAAGGGTTCATTACAATATTTTATTTGTATGCCAAACTTTACTGTAAGATGCTTTTCCAATTAATAGGGGTAGTTATATCAAGCAGTTGAAAATGTCTGTTTCATAATGAGCTGATATCTAGATAACTTCACGTATAGCGAAAGACATTTTTCCATCGTCACACTGGTTGATGAATTAATAGTGAGTTCTTAATCTCAGATAACAGTTATTCAGGCACTGATCCCAGCAGCAGTTTGGTAATCTGGCATGGCAGTTTTAGCATCTTGCACAGCTCAAGATTCTTTTTATTGACATTTTACTTCATTTAAAGGAAAAGATAGGGACACTGGTTACTTAGGCCCACGCCCTTACTCAGCAGTTTAAGGAATGGAAGAGACCATCTGCCCTTACAAATTTTGCTGCGTTTGTATCCGAAGCTAGAAAGTTCCCTCCCCTTTCTCCTTATCCTTTTACTCAAAGGATAATTCTCTAAAAATGAAGGGTTCTGCACTTACACATACCTAGCCAGTGTATCTTAGCTCACTCCTGAACAAGGAAAGGTTGTGGCAGACTTAGCATGCAACACATTTGGATATTAAGTACACAACGGGACCCCTGGGTAAAATATAATACACAAATCTTTTGTTGTTGAGCAAAACACGTAGGGATAAGCACTGGCTTTCCATGCAGAGAACTGAAGGAAAAGTTGTGCCTGAAAAGAACATGGGATAGGAGATTGGGGAATGAAACCTGTTGTTCAGCCATTCTGCATTTGACTACCTCCTAAGACAACTCATTTGGTAAAGGCAAGTCCTCAACAGTAATAAGTCTTATTATCTATCTGGCAACAGAAGAAAGATTTCCTTTCTAAAATCAAGGAACAAAATATGTGACATTCATGCTACAGAGATCTGTTTTACTCTATTGGTTTCAGAGAACTAGGTAATTTCGGAAATGTAGCTGTCAACTACTTCTTATACAAAAACGTAGGCTGGCATTTGAAAATTCAGTGATCCTGAACTGTAGCAATGCAATTTTCTGACATATATCCCTCATTGCCCACAGATGTCCACTTAGAACACATCAGGTCCCTAATAGTAAAAGGGGTGGACTATGTTTGTTATATAGAACTGCTGCTGTCCTAAAAAACAGTCTGGAGAAAGTTACGAGTGTGTCCATGCAATTCATGTACCGAAGAACAGTTAAGTAAGCATTTCTGTATTTATGACACCCAATGAGCATAAAAAGAAAGCAGATAGTATTTTTTCTAATATTTTAATTGGTTCTTCTTTTTTGTCATTTTTAATAAATGGTTTATTACTCATTTTGGTCATCAGTATTTGCAGTTCTCAGCTGAGAGTCATCTAATGAAACCTACAAGTGAATCTCACTTTCAGTTGTTCGCTACTGACAATCTTTTAGATCTCATTTCCACGGAAACAATCTGAATGGTAAAAATAAAGGGAGTTTAAAAAGTTTTTAAAATTCCCTTATACTATCTCCAGTGAGATGATCTCCATAGAAATGAGATCAGAAAGGTCTAAGCTAGGAAACAATAGAGAAGGACCTGCACTTGGCATGCACAGCTGCTGGCTGCTATCTGCAAACGCAGATTTAAACATCTAGCTGCTGTAATGACATTCAAGGAAAAGCAGTTATACCACATAACAGAGTTACAGAAAAAAACCTTCTCTCTTAAATTAACGTGCTTAGAAAATGAACATTTAAAAACACAGTTGGCATTTAAAACATGACACTGAAAACAGCAAGATTAAAGAATATTAAAAAGAACTGCAGAATCATTGTAAAAGTAGTGAGTTAATATTTTTCCCCATTCCCTCTAACTCATTTTTCTTCGCCTCCACCTTTTTTTTTTTTTCCAAGATCTACAACTCTGTGTGTGAAAATAGATGCTCAGACCTCCACAGCCCAATAAGAAAAGTGATAATACTGTATTTATGAAATGTGCCTATTTAAAAGGAAAAAAAAAAAAAAAGGCAGACAAAACTCCACAGCTATTCATGTATTTCCTAGCAAGTACAAGTTGGCATAGCTAGAAAATAAAACAGCAATTAAACTACTTACAGTCTTACATTTAAATTGAGCTGATTGGAAGTTGCCTAGGAAATGCATATAAATATATGGCATGCATTAGATTAGCTCTGTAGAACTATAACTACAATTGCAACACAGGTTTAGAGGAAAATGTGACATCTGTTTTCTGCATAGGCAGCAGCATATGGGCACAGACTATGACAGTTGATGGCAAAGCCCTCATAAAATCTGTAGAAGTAAATGTAATTAAAAGGGAAGAACAAAATCAGAATTAAAAAAAACCTAAATAAAGAATAACTAGGGAAACATAAACAAGAGAATACAGGAAAGAAAGTGGCAGATTATTTTGTGTTCTCCAAATGCAAGTATTAATAGGTCTTGGGCTGTGGAACAGCTGCTCTATGGCTGAAGAGGCCAGGACATTCAGAAAGCTGTTAACGCACTCAAAATTGAAAATCCAAAACAGCAAGTTGCTTTTCTGTTATTTACATGAAACGCTGAATACCGAACAACCATGAGGATGAGCTGCTCCAGACCATCCAGCTTTACTCTGCTCTGGAAACAGTTCTGGTTCATATGAATGTTTTCTTCAGGCAAGCAAGACTAGGATCTGGTGAGATTTGGGGGATGAGCCCTGGAATCCAAGCAAGACCAACTTCAGATATATGAAACAATTGACTCTCACTTGGGGATTAACCAGCAACAGACTTTGGGATCAGAAGGCAAAATAGGACAGCCCTGCTCTAGCTTTGTAGAGCACATTGTGGCTGTTCCAGAAGAAAAGGGAGTCACAGGTCCTGAACGTGGATTTTTATGCATGTACTAGGAAAGATCAAGATGCCAAGAAACATGTTTACATTTCAAAACACACAATCTGATGTAGGGCTCAAACTACTGAGGCAGTCAATCCTTTTGACTGACGAGAATCTAGACAGCAGTATCGTACTGCACCAATGAAAAAGTTACTCATGGAATAATGTTTCCGCTGTCTGGATATGGCGGAGAAAGTATGAAACAGGCCCAGAAATAATAGTACACCTTCCCTTCCATTCTAGATCATGAGAAGGCTAAGTACATTCAGAAAAGCAATACATAGAGAAATGGAAAGAAAACTGAAAAATGAATTCAAGCACATATGCATACACAGGAAGGTTCTTTATAATAAACTGATATATACTTGAAGCCAACCACTAACATATAAAATGCCATTATCCTCAGTACTCTGGAACAAGACTATTGTTTCCCTGAATGTGTTATGGACTATAAAAGACTCAATGACTTGCATCAAGGATCTGCAAGGATAGCATGCCAGACTGTAATTTTCTTTTTAAATTAGACACGCTAGTAAAACCTCAGGAGGTGGTGAGAGATGCCACAATTCAGTGGTGAAAAGCGCTGCTGATCACCTTTCCAGAGGCATCTTATCCCTATGTAATGCAACACTTCCGACGTATTCAAAATTGAATGGAAAGTGAGAGCAGAAAGTCTACACCTTTTCAAGATACTATAGCTCTTAGCACTCAACCCTGCTGCGTGCCCTTCAAAATCTGCCTGTGTGCCATCTCTGGGACCTGCACCACCTCTGGTTTACAAAAGAAATAATAATAATAATAAACGGTGGTTTACAGGTATCTGCTACTAGAACAGAGCTGGATCTAGCTAATCATAATAGTTGTGCGCTACAATTAGCAGAGAGGCTGCCAGCAGCTGCACAGTCCCTCTGCTAGGACAAAACACCAAATAATGCTGATGCTGGCAGGCTAACAAGAACAAGAGGCTAGCAATCCTCACTTGGCTGAATCAGACTTACAGGATTAACTGAGAATACATGCAGAATGCAATAGCTCTAGACAGCAATTCTTACATGATGAAATACATGGGTCTGTTGTGGAATAACCGATGTGTCTATGTAAGAAAGAAGCTTTGTCACCCATTAGTAAATAAGAGATATCATGACTTAAAATACATAACTGTAAATGCTTCTACTTCCTTATAATTAGAAGATGACAAACAAGGAATGAGAAAAAAATTACAACTAAAAGTAAATAAATCAGACTGTAGGTATAGTTCAGTCAGGCTCCAATAGATATTAGCTGTTGAATAGTAGAAGACTTATTTGCTGCTGTGTTGCTTTATTTCCTGAATACGGGGAGCTGGAGCAATCCTGGCTCTGCCCTTCCCAGCACGTAGTACAATCAGAGTAACTAGAGCAGGAGTGTTATACATATATACTGTGCTGGGTACATCGGTAATGCTGCACAATAGCTGGCTGCATCAGCTGTGTGGCTTAGGGGAACTTGCTAGATCTCCAAAACAGCAGAGATAATGTTAGGGTAAACATTTGTGTATTCAGAGATATTTAGAAACACAGAAAAACATAGACTGGAGGGACCTTTACAGAAAAAAGGTGAGCAATCTCTACATGCAGAAATTTCTACAAATTCAGAGGTCACCCATTCATCTTACATAGCTGTTTGCGATGAGCTCTGTGCAGCCATGTCAGTACTGTACTGACTTTGACCCAACAATCCTCATGATACCAGAGCTGGTCCATAGACTCCCCTCCTGCCATACCCCCACTTCCCATGCACCTCAAACGTGCAAATTGGTTTGGCCTGCTGAGCAGCCAGACTATCATCAGGGCAGGGAGAGACACTTGGTAGAAGATATTCCCAGCCCTCAGTTTGAGAGCTGACCTTGTCTGCTTTATGATTTAATGCATGCAGTACTACAAGTCAAATGACTGACTGCTTTTACCAGTTAACCCCTTCAAAAACTGTGCATTGCATCAAGTCACAAATCTGACTTAAATGCAAAAAGTTCCAAATATTAGTTCCTTTCTACTTGCTTTCCAGACTTTGATTCTTCAATTCTGATATTTGAAATTCCCCTTCAGCAGTGGGAAGATCCTCTTTTGCCTTTAGCGCTCTAAGAAGCGGAACTCTAAGTGAATACCCCAGAGCCACAGCAAAACAGCAGTCCTGGCTATGTACACCCAGAAAGCGGGCTATGACTCAGAGTTTCCCATTTTCACTTCCTGACTAATTGCTCAGACAAAAAGCATTTCAGTGATGGCAGAAACTGTACAAGTACCTCTCCAAGCTCCAGGATTTCCCACTGAAAAGCAGTGGATTTCAGATTCTATTTTTACATGGGCATTGACATATTTAAATTACTGCCATTAGCAAGCAGTCAATAAGGTTAACATGGATGAAGTAAAACCCATAAGAATATCTATCCATTCCTTCTTCCTATCTTTCCCTGATTCTTTCTTAAAGTCTCTAGAGTTTAAAAAGGAGAAGGGGGTGGGGCGGGGCAGGGCAGATCCTGCCATTTCTACTTCTTATTGAATTAATACTAGTCAATTAGTGGTTTTAATTGAAACTATACCAAACGGAAACAATTAAAAATAATAATTATACAAAGTAGCTATATAAGGCTTTTCATCTTTAGAGTGCTTTATAAACACTAACACATTAATTCAAACTAAGACATAAAACTAAAGAAGCAAAACTAGAGATAATGAGAGGAAGGTTAAGTGACAGATCACTGATTTTTACCAGCATGTGCTGCAAGTTATAGTAACGAGGAGCTTGCTGTGTCAGTGTAGATGCCTTTATCTGACACTACACATACCCACATGAACTGAAGCTATGCCACTTCAAAACTTTACTGCAGCACAATATTCCTTTAAGCATGCTACTAATGGGCTCTTTCAAAACTGTCCTTCATTCCTCTCCAATTGTTGTGTCACCAGGCGAAACGGAGCCTGCTCCTGCGGCACACACTTGGCTGAGATACCTGCTACCAAACTGCTGATGAACAACTGAAGACTTGCATCTTTCACCAATCACCTCATGCCTTTCACCGTCATCCAAACAAGTGTTATCGCTACGTACCAATAACATGAATCACAACTTCATTTTATTTTCAAGCTACTTATCCTTTCTGAGCAGAGTATCAAAAAGGAGAAAACCAAGATTAGATCTAAGGGAATTAAAGATAAAAACTTTTATTTATTGGCTTGCAAGGGATCACGTTGATATACTCAAGTGAAAGCCAAAAGCAATGGCAGCATATCCTGCCATTTAATTGACCCCAAATGTTCTGGGAATAAAATTTAAGAGGTGAACAGAAGAACAAATTATTGAAAGTGGACCAAGCTGAATAACGTAAGTAAGAGCTCAGTTTAGTTGCATATAAGTTCCTAGGTTTACTTGTATATTCTAGCTACATACATTACAACTTTACTCATTTTCTAGGTTGAACCAAAGCAGTGCATAAAAATTCTGCAGAATATCTTCCATTACAGGTTGGAAACATCTTTAACAAAGTGTCCAAAATATGTAGAGAAATAAATACATAAAAATCAGAAGTCTGCAGTATTTTTAAAAGAAAAAAAATAAAATGCTATCCATATCAACCTTTTGCATATAGTCTGCAAACTTCAAAGTAGGAACAGACGAAAACAAAAGGGGAAGAGAAAGGAAGAGAAAACAATCGCCAATGTTTTCCAGCAAGTTAGTTCGTTCATGCTTCCCATGTAACGCTTATTTACTGAGAACTTGTAAAGTAGTACTGTCTCCCGGGGGAGCCCAGGCTTTGTCATACTCGTTAAAATGTACTGGAAGAAAATAACCTGCTACCCTTCCCCAGTGCTCCTTCATTTCATCCCATTTCGGAGTGCACAAATGGAGGAAGCATCAAGCTCTTAATTATCCTATTGGATATATAAGCTGGTATTGAAAACACTCCATTCACTAGAGTTGAGTACAGTATCATCAGAGCAACCTCTCAGACATCTCCTCTTTCCTACATTGTGCTGCATTCTTCAGATATATCCGAATAAGAAGAGATATGAACTATAATAATGAATAAATCATGCACTCTTGCAGCCTCCCCCCCTCCCATTACCCATATTTTCAATTAGATAAAAAAACAAAGATACTTTCTAAATCAATTTCTGGCAAAGCTAATGAGAGTAAAGCAGAAAATGTCATTTTATTGTATTTCAGTTTATTTTGGTAGACAGAATAATGTTCCATATAGCTTTATTCATAAACTCTGTGTAAAGTGGATCCTCTCTGTTCTTTGTGTTGCATGCACAACTTTAAATCACATGGGTACATACTGAACGCTGTTTTATCATGTCTGCATATTTGGCAGAGTAGGCCAGGCTATCTTCTTATGTAGGCTTGAAATCTCTTTAGGTTCACCTGAATTAGAAAACAGCTAGAAAGTATTACTTTAATGAATAACTTCCTATGACAAGACGTGCAGATCTTCAGTAAGTATATTTTTCCACAGGTCTGTTGTTCAGATTTCTGAAGGAAAAAACTCTACAGAGTGACCTGTGGAGAGATCTATCTATTTACTTGTTCTATTTTTAGTTCACTGTTTTCTTAGAAGAAAACACAGTGCTCCTTAAGATACATAGAACAAACTTTGGCTTTCCAAAAGGACCTTGTTTGTAACATGAGGCATCACTCACTGGGTGCTCTGTGTTAGGAGCATGTCCTGATCAAGTCAGCTGCAGTTTCCAGGAAACCATTTCTCAGTGATGGATAAAGGATGTTTATGTCTCCATCTTTTATCCCTTTGAAGGGATGGGTTGAACACAGAACTAAAAGGTAGAAATGTCCCACCATATCAAATGATTTACCTCCACTGAATGTGGGGCCTAATTCAGGCATCTTTGCTGTACTCTAATTCTTTTGTGGCAGAGACTTGGGAGCTTCTTCAGAGACTTATGGTCCCGTAGAAATGATCCCTTTCTAGCTGAAATAACATTAAATGTCCCAACCTTCAACTAGTATTTGTTTCAGTTATGTTACACACCAAAATAAAACTAGAACTCAAGTTTAAAATATTTCTAGCTGTCCAGTGTTGGTGTTGACAAGTAAAGTCAGCAACCCACGACCACCTCACAATTCACCCCACCAGGTGTTTCAGGACCTTTTTGTGAGCACAAACCACATGGCTGTGCTATGTGTCTGTCTGGCACAAAATTCACAAGGAATTTACAAGGCTTAAAGTTGCAAGTCAAAGAAAAGATAGTACGAAAAAATACGTAGCAATAGCAAACTCTTAAAAACCTCCTACAAACTACTATGATACTTAGGCAATTCAGTGAAATTCTGAGTGCTTGAGTTCAAGAGCAACTCCATATTTGACATAGGATAACAAGCTTGAGCCACAATTTTCATTTTAAAAGCACACAATTTAGAGCAAAGATATTTAGACTTGACATATTTTCATTCGCTTTTAACTCTAGGAGGTACTTAAACATGTTGATCATTTTTAGCTTAGTTTTTTTTCCTACCTTTTGGAATTTATAATAATTATCCCCATATTTTCCAGATTCTGCAATTGCAAGAGTAGCAACTGACTTCATTATCTTAAGTACAATAAGGTTTTTTCACCTAACTGAAACCTAGAGCTGCAGGTTCCAAGTCTCTGCATGTAAAGGAGCAAGGGACTGAGACCACCTGAGAATGAAGACACAACACAGAGGAGGTAGAAAAGAACCATGTAACTGCAGACACTAGAGATCTGTCTGTCATTCCTTCATCACATTTTTCTCTCCTTCGTCAATCACAACCATGTCGATAGGAGTAGACAGAAAATGATCATGTAAGATTAATTGAAATAGACTGTTTATATTAACTTCACATAAAAAGTTATATTATTTTTGCTGCATTGTATTTGCTATAGATAGCCACCTAAATTGCACATTTGGCTTCCATACCCCATTTTCAATACAAAACTCTTTGATTCTCACGAGAACACCTATCTCAAGATTTCTGCCCTTATTTATCAGATTTAAGAGGCTTGCATATGAAGTGTAGGTACAAAAAACATTGAGATATATCATCTGCTAGTCATAGTCTCATAATCACTTTTGTTGAAATTACATGCCTGCAAAAATAAGTACAGTGTGCTGATTTCCCACCCCACACTACCCCCAAAACACAGTACAAGTCTTCCCTGGTTCTTCCTATTCTGCTCTTCTGCTGAAACATGAGATGGAGGAGAGTCAAGAGGAAAACTGTTTTTGTAAATTGATATATGTAGAATATTCACCTGCAATCCCTTCTCAAATTTGCAGAATCCTTTCCTGAAGCAGATATGTTAAAATAAATAAGCACACTTTTGTGTGTGCATCTGTTTTCTAATGAGATCCGACACAATAATTAGTGTGCAGCAAGCTGGGGTAGTTTAATATACTTCCCTCCTCATTTCTATCCAACTTTATAAAAGTTTCATTAATCTTTGCCACCAACAATAGGAAAGCAATAAAACATGTATAACAAAGTAAATAACAGCACTTAATAACAATCTACACTTTCATTTCAGTTCCAGTATTAAATATTGGTTTCTGAAAATAAACAAGCTACTTTTCAGAAAGGCTAATTACCCGGTTAGTCAGACAGTTCAGATAAGCTAGGTACTCTAAAGTTCACCTTTTATAGCTGCCGCAGATGAGAAGTACTAGATAAAATTTTTGGGACAACGTGATTTTGATGTGAGAGGAAAGAGTAACAGAGTTGTCAGTATTCACTTTTTCACTGATGAGCTGCTGTATTGCTCGTTGTTCTGGCCACAGCTAGAAAATTTGATCTTAGCATTGTAAATACAAGAAAGTAGATGATTAACCAAAACAAAAGACAGGCACAGAATGAACTGGAAGGTTGGATGTAATACTGTGCTGGTTTTGGCTGGAATAGAGTTAATTTTCTTTATAGTAGCTAGTATGGGGCTATGTTTTGGGTTTGTGCTGAAAACAGCATTGATAACACAGGGGTGTTTTCGTTGCTGCTGAGCAGTGCTTACACAGAGTCAAGGCCTTTTCTGCTCCTCACCCCACCCCACCAGCCAGCAGGCTGGGGGTGCACAAGGAGTTGGGAGGGGACACAGCCGGGACAGCTGACCCCAACTGACCAAAGGGATATTCCACACCATATAATGTCATGCCCAGCATATAAACCTGGGGGAAGAAGAAGGAAGGGGGGGGGATGTTCAGAGTGATGGCCCTTGTGTTCCCAAGTAACCATAACGTGTGATGGAGCCCTGCTTTCCTGGAGATGGCTGAACACCTGCCTGCCAATGGGAAGCATTGAATAAATTCCTTCTTTTGCTTTGCTTGCGTGCACAGCTTTTGCTTTACCTATTGAACTGTTTTTATCTCAACCCAGGAGTTTTCTCACTTTTGCCCTTCTGATTCTCTCCCCCATCCCACTGCAGGGGGAGTGAGCGAGTGGCTGGGTGGTGCTTAGTTGTCAGCTGGGGTTAAACGATGACAAACACTTGTGGTATGGAAATATAAAAAAGAAAATTATACTAAAGCCTCAAGCTGGCAAAAACACAATAAATACATGTGAATGAATTAAAAACTCCTCAAGAGTAGGGTCTAACATTTTTGTTCTCTTCATAGATAAAAGCAATGTTTTTCCCATTAAATGGGATTTCTATATCCATCTTTATATAGAAGAAATTTATTTAAAATTTGATACAAGTACCCACTATAATTTCACAGATTTCCTAATTCTTTACCCTGCATGTGCATACCTACATAAACTTTGTATATGCAAAAGAGGCACTTGGACCCAGGATTAGGAAGGAAAAGAAAATATATTAAAAAATTTCAGATGAAAATCACTTTAAGCAGCCCCTACCTGATAGGGAAAAACCTTTTACTGTAAAGACTGAATTATAACACTTACCCAAACATTTTTCCACCAAGAAGAAAACCATGCTACTCTACAGACAGTTCACGTTGGGTCTAGGAAGTGCTGTAAAATTTCTGTATCAACTCAAGAGCTCTTCAGTGAGTAGGTCCTCTCCATCTCCTAATTCCTTCATGTAGTGTGTCACTAACACTGACTCTTTGACAGTTGATAGCAATCTCTTTTGACTCCACTTTCCCCAAATATATTACAGATTACTTGTCAGCACTGCCTATAAACAGCTCTATCGTGTTTACCAGCCCTAGAAAGACAGAGGACATTAAATGCATGTCTGTCTGGGCTTCCACTTGCCCCTTCCTTGCTTCCTAGTATCTACAGTCATACAGAAGAGAGTTTTATTTAGACTTATGGCCAGGCTTTTTGTTTCAAGCTAGCAAAGCAAATAATAAGTAGAAGGTATAAAACAATCCTGGTCCAAATACAACAAGGTAACAGACATCTTACTAAGTAGTCCAAGACTGATCAGACGCATTAGGGCCAGGGACTCAGGTTTTATAGCTACTCCGTACTTCCCAAGTGTTATCTCTCATTCTGAGTGGCAACCATCTCCACCTTCCACTAGTTATATTTCTTCAGAGTTAGGTTTTGAAGGTTCTCCTTGGAGACAGCTTCAGAGTGCTATTTAATGATATATAGTGCAGTGGAGTTCCTTGTACCCAACATTTTCAAATTTTGTTTCTACCCCTGCCATACACACAAGCAGTGAGTAACACCGCCTGTTCCTCCTGCTGCACTGCAGTTCATTGCAGTTCACTTATTTTGGGCTGAAACAATTGTTGTGTCAGGGAGCACTCCACAAGCCAGATGACTTTTAAAACACTGGCCACTCCTTTTTGAGCGCGTTCCTGTTGCAGAAGAGTTATTTTTCATTATCTCAGCAATATGATTTACGGTAAACTGTTATAGCACAACAGAGAAAGGAGAGACTGGAGAGTGGTGCAGCTGAAGCAGCTTGGGGCATAAGCTTTACACACTACCTTTGCTACCAAGGTATCAAGAAATCCCGGAGTGAACTGCTAAGAGCTCACTCCCCCTTTCTTTTTCACATACTGTTATCAGGGTATACGAACTAGGCACCTAACATCTCTTTTTAGCACTGCACATCTGGAGTGCTAACTGCACGCTGTTTTCTTTATAGAGAATGTTTTATTAATTCAATGTTATACAAAATGACTATTTATACATATAGTATAAATAGATATATACAGTATAAATATACATACAAATCTTATGATTGTGGACAAATCATAATTAAAATGACATAGTTCTCTGATAAATCAGACAGCAGGACTCGGTAATTTTTCTGCCCAGCATTCTAGCTCCCTGCCCCTGCCAGAAAAATCCACTTACTTCCCTGCCAGTTTTCCAAGAAACTTCACCAGGTACATCGATAACAAGCACAATGGGCCCAGTAAAAAGCTGCTTTGCCTCGTGATGCATCTGCGAGCAAATCCTCTGCTCCATCTGCTGGTGTTGAGGTTGTTGAGCACAACTAAAACCCCCACGATGGACTCTGTGTGCAGGTGCAAATACCACCAATACCATAAGCTGCCCCTTGACCACAACCTGCAGATCTGAAAGAAATCCAACCTAACAAGGCCTCTGGGGCACGAGCTCCCACCTCTCCTGCTGCTTCCTGCCCATGGTCAGCCTCCACCTTGAGGATCCCAGGGGACAAGGATGACCCCACTGGTCTAGTGCCTCTTACTGTCTCTTAAAAGGAGGTTTATTATACAAAGGGTGCTTTCTTACAAGCGCTACTACCTCAGCACATTGGTACTGAGCACTTATAACTAAACAGTTGTCCTTTGTGGGGTATTTTGGCAGGTGGGAGAATGACAGGCAGGATGACAAGATGACAGTCAATGTAGTGAATGTAACAGTAAAATAAAAACAATAGTCTCTTGTACATAAAACAACAGCTCCTGAGTCAGCTCGGGTGATTCAGAGGCTCTGCTGGGAAGCTTAACTAACACAGGGGTAGAAAGGTGAGAAAAAAGACTTAATTAGGAACTGCACATGTGGCATTTTTGAAACCAAGGACTTAAGTTATTCTTTTGTCCTAGCTGTTGCATTTTGCCCATGCTTTTTTCTCCTACCGTGTTGACAAAATATCGTTTAGACTTTAGCAGGTCACATATAAAGTAATCTTAAAAGCTCTGGTGTGCAGAAACTCTTTGCGGGCTTCTTGTATTGACAGGACCTGCCTTGCTGAAATTAGTAGGTACTTAGAACCAAATGATGTATCTACATAAAGTTACACTATTTTAAACAGTGCTGTCAAAGTTTTGTTGGAAACAAAGAGATGAGTGCACTGTACAGGTTCTTGCTTTTTCCAGCAATTTGTTAACTTATATTTTCCCACAGAATATTTGGCCTTTAAAATTGCTGTTCTGCCAGAATGCTCTACCAGAATACCAACAATTATGTTATAAAGTGTCATGAATCGATAGCACTGCGTGCAATATTTAATACAAACTGAGCCTCATGAGCCTGCTCTTTTAAAGTTAGTTTTTGCTTACTTTCAACATTATGTTTTGAAAGGGCTATTCTGCTCTAGAAGAAACAAAGTGCCTCAATCTTTGATAATATTGATAACACAGGCTTCCCCCCCCAATAAAGTCTTAAGAAAATTATAGGAGCACTAAAAAGACAATTCTAGGCAGCCCCTCAATTTTTAACCTTTTTCATCAGTGTGCTTATTGCATTTAATCTTTTTCTACTCTAAATATAAAGTGTATTATACAACGGTATTTTAATCTAAGTATTTTCATCTTAATAGCACTTTATAAGGGAACCTTGAATGGAGGGAAGATTGATGTCCACAAGAACAAAGATTAAAAACTACAAGCCAGTGAATAGTACTTATTCTCAAAATATCGGTTGTAACACAAGGTCTTGTTATGAGTACATTTGTCATCCCAGCAGGAACACAATAGTTTATGCTAATATAGACCACAAACCCTACAAATTCTGTCACAGATACCAAAATTTTTATAAGCAGAAATAGTTTGTGAAATATGGCACTAGATTTTAAAGCATCCTATGTTAACTAAAATATTTTAGAGGAGAAAATAACCAGTGAACATAGGAAACAAAGTATTATATGCATGCTAGAGTACAATTATTTGAAACTTGAAAAATTACCAGGGCTGATTTTCTGAGTACACACTCCAAAGTGTCACTCAGATATTTCTTAATCAGAGAAACTGATGTTCTGCCAGATGACTTCAGCATGATAGCAGCTAAACATACTCACTTTCCAACTACGTATATTTCAACCACTTATTTTTGCAGTTTGCATAGTACCATATCAGACTTTTTTTTTCTTCTCTTTAAGTTAGACGATAATACCTGAAAGAAGTCCTGCCTATCACAGTCCTGATGTAACTACTGGGCTTTCCCAGAGCTTCTTGATTTGGACCTACATCCTCTTGACCATTTGAAGAACTGAGAACAGACTACACATTGCCTCTAATTCTGGATCTCCAAAGGTACTTTCAGGGAAGACATCAGCTGCTGAGTAACCCATATGAAAGCCTCCTGTATCAAGTATGTAAATTCTAATACAGATGTCAATACAGAGATTACAGTTGCTTACTCATACTCATTCCCAGAGATCAACTACTCCAAGCCTTCCAGTTCACTGTTATTTACTTCAGAGGCACAGAAAACTGCAGTGACACATATGTAGGTGCCAAAGACCTAAAAATCCACACAAAATAATAAAATATTGCTACACTCATTTCTTCAACCAGTTTCCTGAACTTTCTTAGGCATTTTCCAGGACACATGATCTATCTAGAATGCCAATATTACCTTCCAGCAGGTTACCTTTCATTTACAGAATAATAGTCTATTCATTTCCGCCATTGAGCTTATTTTACTAACTTAAAAAAAAAAAAAACCACACACAAAAAAACCCCCACCTATATTAAAAAAAAGTCACCCAGATGTGTTTACCAACTGCAGATAAGTTTAATGGGATGAAATATTAAATTACTTAATGGGGATTTTGAATATTGGATACTTAATTATTTATTTGATAGCTGGTATCCTTGAGATTTCTATTACAAAAGTTTTGTAAGGGAACACACACACAAAACACACCTCAAAAAAACTCCCTGAAATATGAGACAATATTGTTAGTATTACAGGAGGACAGAATTGATCAACACAGTTTTAAATACCGCAGAGCACGAAGAAACCAGTAAAGTAATGGGGGGGGAGGGGGGGCAAGGCAAGAATGGCTAGTATTTACAGTGCAAAGCCCCAGCTGCTTCAGCATCCTACCCCTAGCAATGGCAAATAGTAGATTCACAGAGAAATTTAAGAACAGGGTAAACAGACAGTGATACTGCTCCAGAAACCTCTCCACATCTCCAGCTGTCTCACAGACAACATGGCTGAGAGCTGGTATCTTTGTAAATTTTTTCCAGGGCTCCCCTGTCAAACCAAAATTACAATCTGAAACTACAGTAAAGTTTGAGAGGGAAAAAAAACCACAACAGAAATGAGGGACAAGAGAATACAAGAGCCTTGATTTGGCTGGATGGGAGAAATAGTTAAATGCATAGTTGAATCTCATGGTTTTCCAAGTCTGCCCTTATCTACCTAGTTAAGCAAAGACGAGTAGTACTGTAGGACTGTCCCAGGAACACCTTTTCCACATTTCTTCCATTTCACATTGAAGTCAGGGTATCCACATGCTATAGTTTCAGTGAAAGCATCTTTATAAAATGGAAAATGCAACAAAAAAAAAAAAGGATGTTCTAATTCAGAGAGTTGTTTCCCAGGCATACTTGGAAGTAAAAGAAAATCTTGCCTACTCTGTCTTTATTATTCTGAACAAAAGAAGCCATACTCTATCATCTTTTGTCTTATATTATTCTCATATGCAAGTTTCTAGGTAGAGGTGGCTTAAAGCGCACATAAGGCATGTAGAACTAATAAATATTTTTAGATTAACACAACTGTTGCTTTTGCTTTCCCTTTCTGTAAAGTATTTTGTACCACGCAGCCTCAGCCTTAACATTCTGTGTATATGTTGCTGAGAACTTCCCGTAGCAAGAATATGGTTTTAAGTTTCTTGGCTTCTGTGTACACACAACATCAAGAGAATAGTTACATTAAAAGATCGATGGTATTTTCTGTGGCATTTCACTTTTTGTGAGGGTGAAAATAGTTAGCATGCATTTATACATAAACACAGTTTGCGTGAACAAACATTTGAATGAGAATTTTCAACTTGCATGGATTATAACACAGTGCTTGTTTAAGGAATAAATACTTGCTTATTTTCTGCTTTTAGTTCTGAAAAGCTCAAGGATTTATCTCCTTGACAGCCCTCCTGCGGTAACTAATATTACCTCCCCAAAAAATGTAAAGAGAGTGAAGTGCTTCCTCACACAGTGAAATGACTCTCACTTCAGCTGCAGAGGCTATGCGTGCACATGCACAGGTAGCACCCGCAAATGCTAAACACCAGCATTCTCATGTGTTGAGCCAAGAGGCTACCTGGTGTTTTTAATTAAAATGCAGTCAGCTGAAAATCATTAATATTGCCAGAGAAAGAAAAACAACCTTTACTCTACTGGGCACGGGTAATAAAGTTTTGGGGTTTTAGCTCACTGAGCTCCATCTGTGGAGGTTAAGATGAAGGTTAGCTCAGAGAGGATTGCAGCTCTACTTTGTAGACCCTATGGTTGCGTATCATTCAACCCTTACCTCCACAAGCTGAATCACAGATTTTATTACAATATTACACCTATATTTTTTCTTAGAAATTAAGATTACTTACTCTCTGTAATAGAAGCATACCTATAAAAATGTAAATTTAAGGCAGGCCATCTAAATAGAGCATGCTTAACTTCAGTATACCAGGCAGCACTAATCTTGCAGACCTCTGGTAATTTAAATTCTGACAATGTAACAAAACTGCAATTGATATTCTGCATAATGGAACTAAACTGAGGCATCAGTATTCTGATGAAGACTGCGAAAAAGGTAAAGATACTTTTAAATAAGTTATGTTTCTCAGTTTACAGTCTTTTAATTTGTGCAAATTCTTGTTTATTCATTTCTTAAACATACTGAGAAAAAAAAATCACATTATTAAGAATCACTATTTACCACTCTTATTTGTCAGGGATTTGCCTGGGACAGGGTGGGTATCAGTGCATACCTGCAACTTCTCTTACTGCAGCAAGCAGTATGTCTTAAAATTGAATGCAGAAAAACTTTCTTTAATGTTCAATGCCCACAGAATCTACCTGGATTTTCACCTACACTTTTTTTTTCCCCATTCAAAATTATGTTATACTCCTCACTCCAACAATATAAAGATTATAATTCGCAGTTGCAAGAAATGTTTGAAATCCAAGAAGCATACAAATGTTATTTCTCATACCATTTTTACAGTCTAAGCCTTTTCATTACTTTAAAAAAAAAAGACCTATTTGCTCAAGTTTTGTTAAACTGGGAGAGAAGATGGAGTGCACCCAATATGTCTTCTGACGAGGGTTTCAAGTAACAGAAATTCAAAAACATTGCACTAAAAGACAGATTCTGTGTCATATCCTCTCATTCCCTAGTTAGGTGATGTGGCAACAGGAAAACAGCGATCTGTTGAAAGCTGGAAGAATCATTTGGGATTGAAGAGCTCTGCTACTGTTTAGGAAATACAGATAGTACTGCTTGTGCTGCCAAATTTCTCTGGAACAACTGGGCAATACATTTAGCCTCTTTGTGCTCTAGTTTTCCCTTTTCTAAAACCAGAATGCTTCAGGTCATCAGTTTGCAAGTATAGAGATGTATGACTTGGGCCATAAATCTACAGTCAGATAGAAAATGAAGAGTAGAATACTAATAGGAAAGCGAGAAAAATCCAAGCAATGATATATTCAGTTGAACTTTTCAAAGAAATCTTAGAATATTTAGGAATTTCAGACTACCAAATATCTAATAGAGTTGAATTTTTCTTAAACATAGATATTACAAATAAACAAATCTGAGAATGTGAGGATAAGAATTGTTCTGAATTCAGTACTTACATTTAATCACTATAGATGCACATGTGCTTCTGCACCTACAGATCATCAGTCTCCGTCTACACAGATTTCCTGTTATAGCATGCATGTCTCTCCCCAAAATAGACCCCAACCTCAAAGCCAGCACCACGACGGTTTGCCTTTCATTTTTGAAAGGCTGTTCTCCCTTTATTTTTTGAAGAAAGGAAAGATTCATTGTTCTTTTCCTTATGTTAATTTATTTCTGATTCAAACTGTTGATCCTATTTTATTAGCCTTGGTGAAGAATATTCTGTATTTCTCATGACTGCAAGGATAAGGCTGCTTTGTAGAGCTGGCTAATATACTGTGATCTAACAATTCAATTAATTTGGAATGTGTCTTACTGATTGATAAAACCTTTTACAGGATTGGGTGTTTCATCTGTATTCATAACCTGACATTAATGACTTCCTTAATTCAACAAGTTATGCAACACAGATGATAAAATATTTATGTTAAGATATTGTAAATTTAATTTTATTATTAAAATTTGATAATATCAAAGTTTTGTCTCATTCTAGTCTAGTTTTATAATTAAATTCTACACATCTACAGGCTAAATGAACTGGGCAAGAGAAGCAGATGAAGTTTAGTAGATTCTGGCCCCTGCGGAGAAATTGAGGTATTTTGTTAGAAAATGAGAACAGACTTGATAGGACGCTGATGGAACTGCTGTGGCAGCAGTTAACATGAAAATGTAGAGCATGTGATTTAAAGAAACCATTATTTTTGAGGGCATACCATTTTTCAAAATACACATTTGTATGTATTTTTATAATTTTATGCACAATAACATCACTGTACTAGATTTGCATATTAGCATAGGCTAATATTCATACTCAGAGAAGTGCCTGGAAGAGTCTGAGTGAAGTTCTCAAAAGGGACGTGAAGCTCAACTCAAAACTTGAGAGGAACTGGCTCACGAAGAGGTTTCAATTTCCACTGCAAATTAAACTCTTGCCTCTTTGATAATATGAGACAAAATTCTACTTTTCAGTATTCTGCAGGTTTTGCTCCGAATTAAAACAAAAGAAAACCCATATTCAAATAAGCTTTGGGATTGCTGTAACATGCTGAGTAGATAAAAACCAGGCAGGCCCACTGATTTTTCTAGCACTGAAGTGGAAAAAAAAAAACCCAGAACTTTCTTCATGGAGCAATAGTTATCTAGTGTTCATCAAGTGACACAAGTCCCACAATTCTGTCTTTAATCACATACAGCACATGTATCACTGCCTTCAATAAAAACTTATTCTTCTATTAGTTTTGTTATTGTCTTAACAAAAAATGTTGTCAGCTCATGCCCAATTTCCAGATTCAGTACTTATACAGATTTATCACTAAGATTACAACCTTTAAAGAAAACTGTCCTTTCTGTTTGTTTTTTTTTTTTAAACATGTATCTCTAGAAAAGATGAAAAGTAAAGAGTTCACAACCATGACTTACACTTCAAAAGTGTATTTATTAAAAGATGAACATTTTACTTCACTTACTGATCAGAGCCTGTCTCTTCCCTCCCATAGCACTTCAGCAAGTAAAATAGCCTCTGATATTAGAAGTATATTTGTTCTAGTAAAAGTGTGTATTGTTCATTTTTAACAGAATCATACTTTAAGATGTCAGCTACTTATTTATTTCTATAGTTCATTCAAACGGTACTTTCTGGTTGCAAAACGCAAATAGCACTTTCAAGGTACATTTAATGTAGGTTTTATATTACAATGCAAGGCATAAACCACAGCCCTGCAGAACGGCAAAGTGTCTGCAGCACTCCTTTATTTAAAAGAAATGTTCCTGAACAGAATCTAGAAGACAAGATGAGCCATAACTAGGATTCCTCAATGGCTCTTTGAATTTCCCTGCACCCTTTCACATGTCTATACTTCCCAGTGATCATCTTCAGATGCTGCTGCTGACAGAGAGTTACTGATTCTGGAACAACTTCCTCTGATTATGGAAATTGTATGAGTAATGAAAACCAAAATACATCTTTAGCAATGACAGTCAAATTGTAAAATGGTAAAAGAAATCTATCATTTGCATTTCTTATTTCCCAGTATAGGCAAATCCACAAGTACAAAGGAGGCCCTTAGGAAATAAATCCAGAATTATTTCCTTTTAGTTAGTTAAATCTTCCTTCAAGACTTTTCATTACCATTACAAGTCAATAGTTATTTACCTGTGTAGAAAGAATAACATCAAACAAAAATACCGCAAGTGTTAAGAACATTTTATGAAAATCATAATAGGAGTTTGTGTTGGAAGTAATCTGGGATAGGAATGAACGCATGACATATACTTTTAATCCAAAGATCTGCTACGTCACATGCCTGCTGAAAGTGTCTGAATATCCCACACAAAAAAAATAGTGCTTTTTAGAAGTGTGTGCTCTTTGGAAAAGAGTCTTATGTATCATTCAGTATGGAAGATGGTGATGGCTCAGAACTAAACGATGGTTTATTCTGTTAACATCTTAAAAGCCAACATTTGTGATAAAACACAAGTTTTGTGAAGTCTGTAGTTTAAAAGCATACCTGCTCAAAACAAGTTTTAAAAAAAAAAATCGCTTCTGCTTGTTTGACACTGAAGAACTGAATGGGGAAATACCTGACTAAAGACACTTCCCTAAAGAAACACGCATGGTATGCGTTACATATGATAGCATTTTATACAAATCTGAATTTGTCTTTAATAACTTTGTTACAGAAGGTATTTCAAGATGCACTTTATAAGTGTAATGAAATAGAAAAAGGAGCAATTAGTACTACCTTATCATTTTTTCTTTACACTAAAATAACAGTAACCACAAGCAGAAGGAAACAACAGCTGATGAAACATGGTAGTCACACCTATAGAAATACCTTTCCCTCATTCTAAGATTCTAGTTGTATCATCTTGTTACTCAAAATCTAGAATTAGCACCCCAAAACAAAAAGCTTGCACAGTGTGTTGCTCCTTACTTAAATTTTCACAGTTTAAAGCACTAGGATCCAGCTCTGCACATTTACACGGGTCTTCAATCCAGCATGGAGTGTATATAACACTATCTAGTTTTACAGATTATTCAAACTGTGTGCCTACTTTGCTTAAAAAGCCTTACTAAACATGAGTTCAGTGAGTCTCAAGCAGGTTACATATCGCACTGAATGGTGCTTTTTAATATAAAACAGTTATTCCCCCCTCTCTACAACCCACCAGTAGTATACCGAGTAACAGTTTTCCCACTGTTCTTACAAAGTTCACCATGCCGTGGAAAAGCAGTGGTGGTCTGCATGACCACAGGGGGGAAGAAAAAAAAAATTGGAAGGGACACCTGGAGGTCATCTACTCCCACATCTTCTACCCAGCAGAGCAAGCAGCAGATTTAGATGAGGGTATCTGGGGCCTTGCTCAGCTCATCCCTGGGGATGGGCATCCAGCCACCTCCCTCGGCACTTGCTCTAGGGCTTGATGGTGAAAAAATTGTTGTCCAATTAAAATTCCACTGTCATGGGCAGTGACAATTGTCACTTTCCTGTTCTACAACCTCCTTTTACCTGGGAAAAGGCCACAATTGGGTCCCCCAAGCCTTCTCCTCTCCAGGCTGAGCAAGCCCCACTCCCCAGCTGCTCCTTTGTATGTCATATGCTTCAGCCCCTTTCCCTGGTGCCTTTCAGCTGGACTTCTAGTTTGCCTAGAACTTGTTTCGTGGACTTTTTGGTACAGCAAACATTTCCCTTACCAATCAATAAATAAAATCAGCTTCCTCAAAAAAAGCTTAAAAGGTAGATCATTATTTCAATATCCAAAGAAGCTACTAAACTGGTAAATGAAGTGTCCAGGAAAACAGCCAGACACTGGTACGTGATTGAGCTATTATTTTCTATTAATAGTTTATATCAGATTATTATATGGTACTATTAGATAGTACTAACAAGTTATTGGAATCGTCCCTCGCCTGTTTTGCACATGTCCAAACACTCCCCCAGATAAATACCAGGCACAATTTCCAGAGTTTAAAATCAAACCCTTCCACAGGCCATTTTTAATATGCAGTTTGCACACATTGACCCTCTTCTGGAGCCTAACAGACTCCAAAATAGCTGCAAGTTATTCCGATGAACATCCTCAAGCATGTTTAATTTACTGATACTGATGTCTCCTACACTTCCATCATCTTATCTTAGGGACTTAACCAAAGACCGTGCTTATCTCTCTTTGGTTAATATTAAAAAATACACATTCATAGCTCATGTTTTGTGATAACCAAGAATGAAAATACTCCTCTTCTGTCATCAATTGTGTAACATCCATATCAACTCGTATCTATACCCAGTGAAATTGCACCAAAGAAGAGCGGAGAATCATACTAAAAGTCACTCAGTGTCACTTTTGCCCTTTGCCACATACACCAGGGAACATACTTCCACTGTACTGACAACTGTTGATCCTCAATACATCATGCAGTAATAACAAAATCCAATCTCTTACTGCAATCTCCCTTTCTGTAACTGTTTTGCAAATTGCACAGAGGAAATAAGACTATACTAAGAGCTGTGGTAAATACACAAGGAAAATGCAGTCAAACAACAGAAGATACTGGTTAAAGACTCTGTTCCCAAGTTATGTGTGTTGGAAGATCGCTTCTCTTTTTGAAGTTTCATCATGACAAACTTAAAAATGCAAATACCATGAAACAAATGAAGTGCAATTAAAAGTATATCCAAGAGAACTTTTAGATAGCACTTTTTCCTCCTTAATGCCTACCTATGACTTCTATTAGCAATAAAGCAATTTTCTAGTTCCTTGGGAAAAATAAACTCTCTAGCTGAGACTTTATTCAGGACTGTAATTTTTCACAGAAATGTTAAATATAAAATAACTTGTAACATTATTTCACTGCAGAACTACAGTTAAAATGCTCATGTTAAGGCATCTAACATCGAAAATCTCTCCTTAGAGTGCACAAGTTTAAGAGGAAGAAAATAATCGCAAGTAAAATATTTGAATAGGATTTTTCATTCCTTTACAGTTATTATACTGTTAAATATTAAGCTGAACTTTTATTTTAAAACTTTTCCTACTACAAGACTTTTTTTAAGCTCTTTTGAACATTAATTGACATAATTGCTAACGTACTTTGCCGTAATTAAAAAAAAGCCAAGAAATATAGAAGCATGTGTTAGCTCATTTGGGAGGGACAAAATTGTAACTGAATGTGATAAGCCAGAAAGCCAATTTCATATTTTAAAGATAACTGGAAAGCTAACACCCACATAGTATCCAAAAAGGCAAAATAAAGAGATACATTTAATAGATATACAAAGGAGTTGAGAAACATTTCCTACAAAAAAGATGAATATTTGTGATAACAGAACACTAGTGTTTGGCCTCAGAGTTTCCTTTCCACTCCAGGAAATCCTTGATAATGCAATTTAGGGAGGTTTAAAGCAATATATGGCTGCAACCGTCTTGAAAAGATATCCATTCTTTCAACTTTTTTAATACTCAATCATTTTCTATTTTAACATTTCTCCTTTAAGAGGCTGATGATCTTTCTACAAACAGCACCACTGCTAACCTTTGAAACAAGATTCTGATGCTGTCTTTATACAAGATTGCCATTCTGCTGTGTACTGAGGGTACAGCCATTGCCAAAATACACAGCTATCAGTCATGACATCTGAGCCAACATTTGTGCTTTCAGCTGTAGTGGAAGATGACTAATGGACAGAAAGTCCTAAATGAGCCATTCTAAATAAACCTCTTGTGACAGTATCTCAAACCCTAACACAATATTTCATAAATGTCCCTAAAACATGAAGGACGCTTTGATATTGGCTTGCTGGGATCAAGGGATTGATGTTTGAGCCCGTCTTCCCTAGTTTATTAGTTCTTTTCTACAGCAGTCTCCCAAAGGGACATAACAGTTCTTCAGGTATCTTTAGAAATCACTATGCATATTTAACTACTAATTTCACGCATTAAATACATATACCAAATCAAATGGTTAATGACCAATATGACAAAAGGACTACACAAAAAGGTTTGAATCCCTCTAGAAAATATTTATCTTTTAAGGAGCACTGTAGCACTGATACTCTAAATATTGATCATTTGCAGACAAAACAACAGAAAAGCAAATTAAAGTTTATCAGGTGGTGAGAAACTGACATTCTGAATCAATGAATCACTCTTACATTTAATCCCAATTGATTTGAGTAGTTCAGTACATCTTCCAAGCTTGTCTTTATGTCATACCGTAAAGTGTAAGGCAAATGGAAATTTATTAAGCTACGAATCCTTTATTACTTAAATTCAATAAGCTCTAAATGGCTCATCCATAAATGGCAGCTCAAGTTCTCCATGTTTAAATTTTTTAATACAATAAAATCTTTAGTAGAACCGACACAGTGGTCTAGCGGCAGCGTGATGTATTGCAGTAACTGAAACTGAAGCTTAAACCATTGCTTGTAGCCCAAGGGACAGTGGTAAGGCCACAGGGAGCACGGGCACAATCCAACAGAGACTGAATGTTATCACTGAGCTCTTGAAGCAAAAGATGAAGCTGCCAGACACAGAGAGAACAAAGTCCTCCCAGCAGAATTAAAATCTCTAAGATATGGGATAAAGATGAAATTATATATTATTTCCTGTTGAGGAAGCAACCAATCACCGATTACTACTTTGTTACCTAGATGGACCCAAATGATATAGACTACAGATTTTGACATTAGAAAATGACATAACGAGAGCACTGAATAAGCTGTGTTGCAATCCAACATACCTCCCACCCCCTCCAAATAACTGCTTGTACAACTGGTGCCTATCAAGCAAGACTAACTTGAGTAACAGCTCAGAGTGTAATAAAATCTGTAATAAGGATGCCTTCTTTCATCCAAATCTATTCTCATGGGTAGTGTTGTCCTAATGAAGAACAGCAGATGCTGCTGCTGCCAGTTTTGTCTCCTCCTATGGTAAGTTTAGCAACAGAGGCTGGACTTTGAGGAAGTCACCACCACCAGAGCATGCAAGCCTCACTGAAATGTAACAAGGGTTGGTGCTTAATGCCTACCAGCTGCTACAGAAATCCTCACCACAACCATTAACTAATGAAGAGGTGAAATCCTTATGATTAGATAGAGTAGCTGTAGCTAGTGAGGTTTTGCAGATATAAATGATATGAAAAATAGACAACGCA
>WAAD01042106.1:73704-88052 GCA_013389945.1 Fregata magnificens
GGGTGGGGGGTGGGGTGGGGGCAGGATGACGACAAAAAACACAAACACAACCCCCAAACACCACATTGTCTCATTGTCTACTTCTCGGAAACATATCCAGGCTGACTCCGTTGGAGCAGCAGCATGAACATCCATAGCAGAAGCAAAGTCTGATATGGACATTCTTCTCAAGGTCACCTTCTTTTCCCCCCACTTCTAAGCAGTGTTGAGAATGGGTCTGAAAAACCACAGGAAAGCTATATCAAATATTTTTTATGGCACTTATTTGGTGGTCTTAGCAACTTTGCACTGTGCAGTAAGAATGCTGCACGGCATCACATCAGCATGGTCACCAATTGGTCCTTCTGTGCCATGTCATCTGCTTTTTCTCATTACTTAAACAGCTTACTACACAGTGATTGATATATGAAGATGGGGTAATTGATACACAGTACAGGAGTTTAACTCCTGGTATGTGCTAAATGCCAAATAAATTACTGAACACTTTCTACTGCATGGGAATCTATTCACAGTACCAATACTGAGTGTACGTTTGTCAGCAAAAAAATTCAAACTAGTGACTGAATGCTGAGCCAATTTTCACTGTCAGAAACATCTAGGAACTGATTTATTTTGTTATTAGTCTGATATTTAATGTCTTTTGATGTTCATGTGAAATACAAGTTATGATACTGCAACAGGATGCAGTTCTCTAAAATTCTAGATGAAATAACACACTCATCCCAATGAAGTAAATGCAAATTTTGTCATAACTTCAATGGCATAAAAAATTGGCCAAAATGTGCTATTCAGATTGGACTTTTTAAGTCTTCATAGACATGTGCTTAAAGCAGACCGAATGTGAATTTCTAGATCAGCAAGTCTGCGAAACTTTTACGTAATTTCTTCAAGAGTTCCTTCAGGGGATACAGAAGCTATTGCCTATTTTACCAACTAAACCAGTCTTCTCTGATTATTATGGCAATGCACCCCAGAGCCAAATAATTATTTTGTTATTTAGTGACCACATGAGGAAAAAAACTGGATTGAAGTAAAAATAAGAATTTTTCTGCTTGTTAGCAAAATAAAATAGTAAAAAATATACACACACACTTCTGTCAAGCAACAGAAGAATATTCCATTCTCTCTGAAATGAACAGTGGATTAAAACAGCCCACACTATTTTTCTTTTCACTTTTTGGAATCTAAATCCCTTTTAAGTTATATATACTGTAAAAAAAAAAGAGTATTGTTTAGAACATATGAAAGCAACACTTATCTGTATTTTCAAAATAAAGTCTTTATGCCATGCTTTTTCTGGCCACGAGCATTTTCTGAATTGGACAAGAGTTTGAAGTTGGAGTCATTCCCTTTAAAACTCTATGCTTAGTGAAACCTTTAAATAAGAAATAAATCTATGGCATTAAGCTGCATTTTCTGTATTTAGAGAGACTGTTCCTTCTGTATCTTCTTTTTAAAGCTGGATCCCACTTGCATTTATTTCTGAGATTTGTTATACATTTAAGTCTAAAGAAAAACAATGAAAACCAGCCTTTGAGATAACTATTGCACTATGTACAGAAGGTACAGAATTAGATTTCAGGTGGACAATATGTTTCCCAACTTCAGTATACTTTATTTTTAAATCTTATTCTTCCTTATGAAAGAAATAAAAGATGGACAAACTGAAATGTGTTTCAGCATGACTGGATATGGAATGGCCCTTTATCAAAATATAGCCTTCTCTTCTAAAATATTGGAGGAACTGCTAACCTAGAAAATGTGCAAGAGATTGATGAAAATGAACCTAGAAATAAATACTGGTATAGGATACACTGCTAGCACCGTATATAATTTAATACTGTTAAAACAGAAATGCTATTCTATTCTACTTCAAGCTCTCTGAATGTGAATGAAATGCTTGATGCTGTGGGAATATTTGTATTTTATGATTCAATTAAGAACATAACTAATCAAAATTACATTCAAGAGAGACTCCTCCTGTAGTTCACATACAACCTCATTGCTTAGGAGCACCCATATGAATGAATATATTGGGGTTCAGATATCTTTCCATGTTCTATATATTGACTCCTACTAATTTTAAAGTAAATCCAAGCCTTCTCTTCTGTTTTTTGCACAATCCCCATCATCAGCCTTTTTATCACTCAAGAACATGAATCTAGACATTGGTTTAGATTTAACTGCTAAATCCTCATATCCAGATGCACAACTTCATGTGTCTGGTTATAAACACATCTCATCTTGCTGACTTATTTCTAACTTTGAGCTTTTTTTGTGTGCTCTTCTTACCATCTTTTTGCCTTCTCCTTCGTTTGAAAACACTAAGATAGTAATCATAATCTTTCTTGTCTTTGTGCCACACAAAACTCATTGAGACCTGATCTGTAACTAGCACCTTTTTTCCAATGCGGGAACATGAGCACAAAAAGTACTATGGATCACTTTCATGGTCATACTGTTACAGGAACAATCCTAACATAGCCTGACCAGTTCAAAAAGCAAGCCTGAGGGGAAAAAATAGATAGCCCCACACATCCTGTGTATACCACTATATACTACATTATAAACTGAAGCTATACCTGTCTTCCAAGCCATCCATAGGAACCTAAAAAACAAGTAAGACTTCGAAGAACCAAAGGCCCCTACTTGAACTGTAAGAAAAGTGCAGATACAGGCAGAGATAACTCTGATGCCATCTTACCGCTCTACAATTTTGTAAGGAGAGAGGTTTGTGTAATGTCTTCAAGTTTTACACAGAAACATATCATATAGTAATCAGGATGTTACCAGAAGGAACTACCGATACTGTATGTCTTAAAATAAGGATAGAAACAGGACAACAAAAATTCTTAAGCAAAAAAGTTACTCTCAGAAAATATTATTCAATTCAAACCTGTTTATTTAAGTTGATTCCAACAAAATTAAGTCAGAAGAAGAACATGACGAATAATTTTAATTTGGAAATGCTGTTTCCAATATGGAAAATTATGCTAACATGCAGAACCACTTTAATATTTAAAATACTTAAAATGCAAAGAGTTTTTGCTCCTAGTTTTTAGCTACATATTTCTGGAAACTTTTCATTACGTGAAAATATTCATTGCTTTGCCTTTTCATCCTTTATAGGATTTTAATATGCTTTGTAGCTCAACTATTCGAATTTCCCACAGGTCATAAATTCTACTTTTTAAGCATCTCTACTGACAGACTTCAAGACTAGAATGAGATTTAGATTACTTGCATCACTTTCTGTCAATTATCCACCTATTACTTATTCACTTGAGCTATCCAAGTGTTACAGCAATACATTAATAATTTCTACATGAATTCCTATGAATTATTTTTCAGTTGCCACCATGACAAATAACTATATCATCACCACTGTCAGAACTTTTTAATCAGTAGATCTCAAAGGTCTTTGCAAAGAGGGAAAACACTCAGCAGTTACCATTGCTTAGCAATTCATTACCTTTTCACAAAGAATCAGCTTGTTGAAACAAACCGTTCACAAAACAGGACTGATTTTCCTGATTTCCCAATCTGGGCTTCTTAAGGATGGTGGGAAGACAGCTTGTTATGGGATTTTTAAAAAAAAAAAAAAAAAAAAGACCCAAACATTTACTATTCTGGCATGTTAAAATTTTGTAAATATTCTAAAGTTCGGAAAGTTTTCAGAAAACAAAATAACCTAAATGAAATGTTCTGATGAAGCAAATTTCATTAACACTTTGCTTCATAAATAATTAAAATATGAAATTTTACTTTTCTTTCTGGTATGAAAGATTTATCTTGGCATTCTTCCTGGTATACAGCAAGTATTGTGGTACAACAGCCTTGTGTTGTAGATGAAAGAACACAGACACAGAGACTCCTAGAGTAAAAACAGAGATTGGAGAAGGCAGAGACGTGGTCTTCTTCCGCGTCTACCAGGCTACACTGCCTCCTGTAGGGTCCGTTTACATAAATGAACACTTGCAGGTTGCATTTTCATGTTAACAGAACACAGTCATGCATCCATGAAAACTTGCAGCACACTTACTGTAAGCACATTAAAAGAAAGACTGCCCTACAGTTGCTCTCTTACCTAACTTCTCAATAAAAATTCTCAGTGCTATGAGCCTCTCCTGCTCCAAACAGCGCTTTCAGATGAGCCTTCACAGGGATCCAACACCCACAAGTGCTCTGACAACATGCCTCCATCTTGAGTGCTCCACACACAAAAATTCAGTGTTTCTACCCCTTCCCTCCAAAAAGGCAAACACCTTACCTCAGTTAACCCTTTAAAGAGGATATTTTAATAATGGATTGTTATAATGTACTCATTCACAATACAGAAGTGGGCATCTGGAGGAAGTTTTTTGAGGGGTGAGAGAGGCGTACCTAGGTGCTTTTACAAAGCTTTTTTTGTGTATTAAAGTCTACCAGTGTTATTGGGCAGAAAGAAGAGGAGCGCATAAGTTGCACCCATACACTTCAAACTGCAGGAAGAACTGGTAGTGCAGTATGGCTTAAACAGCAACAACAAAACTTACTTCACTTACAAAATCAAAAGGTAGGATAGGGGGAGTACAGAGCTGCAGGAACGGAACATAGTTATCTCTACCAAAGAGAGTAGGGCCAATATAAATAGCATAAAGAGAGCTAGAATGATTTTGCTGAAGTTTTTACTCCAGCTAAAAGCCTTGTGACAATAGTTAAGGGGAAAAGCCTAGCTAGGAAAAACAAGTTACACAGGAAAAATTGCCAGAGGGCACCAATTAAAGAGAGATATTAACATCATTTCAGGAACTTCAGAATCAGAGGTGTTGCCTGCTTGTATTCACACAAGGTAAATCAACTATTCCTACCTGAACTTCACAGTCTACTAGCCAAAGCAATTGCTTCAGGAATTCAGCCTTTTACTTCAAAAAAGGTTAGCTCCCAGTTAGTAAGTGACCAAGAAAAAAATTCCTCCGTGAAGGCAGGACACTAGTATTAAGCCAGAACTAGATTATAAGCTCTTTGAAGGAAGGACTGAACCTTACTAGCAGTTTATTCAGGATGGATCCAGACTCTGTTATCTACCAAACTGCAGTATATAGGCACCCCTACAATCTTAATAAAAACACCACCAGTAGGACAGGAAGGATTTATAATAGGTGCTAATATATCTTCACAGGACATAAAAACACCGACACATAAATTCTGAAGGAAGCTGACCTTTAGCTAGACTTTAACAGCAAAACATCCAAGTGACTCACAAATGGGTCATGTAGCTAAACTGAGATTAAAATTCATAAAGCATCTTGAAAAAAAGAGGGGGGGGGAAGCTACTTAGAAAAGTCAAAGCATAGAGCCATACCTATGAGAAAAATACCTACAAACACAACACTCTTTTTACAACACTCATTGAACTTACCTAGATTGAAGAAATTCTTTTCCAAGAATGGAAGTTCAGCCTTGTTTTTTATAAAATTATTTTCTAAATCCACCCCTCATTACATCAAAAAACTTCTCCCTGAATTGACCATACATCTTCACTCACCTTCGTTCCTTCATTTCTGTCCTTCCAGCATGGCCAGCAGCAAGCAATGCTCCTGCTTGGGCAGACCCCAGCTGTAGCTGGGGCAGCGAATCAGACCTGCTAATTGGGAAGCTACACTGCAGCTGTACCCCTGCCACTAAAAACTTGCTTTTCTCACCCCTCTGCAACACTCAGTTTTCAGGAGATATGTAGGGATTGCAGATCCTTGAGAGTTTTATACTTCTGATGTGGGAAATTAGCTCCTTACCTTTCTATGTGCTTTTGTTTGTCTCCTCACAGTAGTACAATTAGCATGGTGCTAAAGCTAAAACAAGCAGAAAGTAATGAAAAGAGAAACCCCTTCCCCCTGAGTTTGGTATTGAGCAGCTGTGGATTACCAGCTGGATGATGCTGTACTGAAGAAAATATAAGCTCACAGCCTCCAAAGGTTGAAAGGTGAAAATACTGGCCAATTCTTTGCACTTCTTGTAGTAAAGCTATTTGCTAGTTTTAGCAACAGCAGAGCTGGCATTGCCTTTGCCTTCCGAAAGATAAAAGGGCCAAGAAATACATGGTAGCCATCTCTCATGAGTCCACTTGTACTCAGGAGTCAGGGTGCTCACAATGAAAGGCATAATGTATTATCAAAATACTAAGAGAACATTAAGCAGCAATCTCTGAAAATATAAAAGATTAAAACTAAAATGTTTAGAAGGGAAAGAGTAAACAGATTTTGTCTTACCTCTCTGATTCACTCTCCAAAAGCAGAAATGAATAAGTACTTTTATAAAGCTGTTGTGTGCAATTCAAACTCAGAAATGGAAAGTTACATTTTCACAATCCCACCAGCTTGAGGGAGTAAATGACATTTCTGATTTGTTTTCCAACAGAATTGGTGACAAAGTTCCCTTGGAAAGAGCCTTGAGTTATCTGTCTGACTAATTTTCTCCAAAAAAAAAAAAGCTGTATGTAAAATATTTTTCTTCAGGGAAATACGACAAGATTAGGCAGTCACCAATATTTATGACAGATTATGATATATATGAGTTTGTTGAAATCCTGACAAAATCGGTACAGTTTTTTTCATTAACCAGGCTTTGAAGACTAATTTGTAGCAAGACCACGCTGGATAACAGGTCTCTCATGAGCTACGGGATTGGCCAAATAATGCAGTCTAAGAATGGAAAACAGCTGTTATTCTACAAGCTCATAAGCCCATAGCTCTAGAAAAGTTTTTCTCAAGTAGTAAGCTTTTAATACACTTACAGAGTGGGCAGATACTTCCCCTGCAGTATGATCAACATTTACAAATCACTACAACAAATACAATCAGAAAATACAAAATAAAGTCTCATGGTAACAAGCCACTCTCCAAACAATGAGACTCAAACACAAGTCAAGGAGATAAATGAGGTTTGGAAAATACATAAGCAAGTGTAAGAAGACCAGGCTGGTCAGACAGGAAAAACGCATATTTGACTTGCGACAGAAAGCAAAGCTCATCTAGGTACAGTCAGAACTGCTGTATCTGCAACATTGTATTAGAAAATAAGGAATTTTCAGGGCTCACTGGCAGTAGTATCCAGATTATATCTGTCCAAATTAAGTCAAATGAATACTGCTGCATGAAGCAGCAAAGTGAAGAAAGCTGAAAGCAAAATGAAGAGAGCTAGTAAACGTGAAAAAATAGAATCAAGAAGTTTTGCAAACAAATCTCTCATCAGCTTATCCCACTGTTGTGCTGCAAGAGATATACATTGAGAATTAGAAGACTACTCCTTTCTCCCTGATCTGGGAAGCTTTAAAGGATGGTATTACTCTATCAGGATACAGTAATATGAATATATTGTACTGATTCTGAGTTACTGAAAAAATCAGGGTTACATGGAACTTCATTCTGGTTTGTTTAGTTCTTACATTTTTAGGGATCCTTTGGCCAACTGTTTGTGTTAGATTTTCAGACAGGAATGAAAAATGTTTCATAAGACAGTAAGAATCCCTGGCACAGGTTAAAGCAATCATGTTGAAGCTTCATGTGAAGGATGTTCTTGAAGTTGGTAGGCGACCCCTTCTGGGTTCCTTAGTGAGAAAGCAAGAAGAAACACAGGCAGAGAGAAAGTAGTAGAACAAAAAAACCACACTTCATTAGCAAAGGCGAGAAAGTAACAAGGAGCAATCACGGAGTTACCGAGGCATCAATGGGCCTGACAACTGAAGGCAGCAGCAATTTGCCTTTAAAGCAGTGATTCCCAAAATGGAAGTCTGTAGGGCCACCCATGAACCACAAGGCCATAGCATTTGTTAAATGAAAGCACTTAGACACCCTCTCCCACGATGACTGTGCAGTCCCCAGGTGTCTGCGATACAGGCCTGAGGCCTCTCTCCCTTGGTTCCTTTACCAACCTGCACGCTGACCCAGAAGGCAAATCAGTCTGGCAACCACCAAATTACACATTCACATGGAAAACTGAAGCGTATTGATTGATCTGGTGAAATCTCAAAGATAATCCAGTTTGCAATGCAGCCAAGGCACAACTGGATGGTACCATGTAATTGGTGAATGTGTGTTGGAGGGAAATAAAGACCCTGCTGTTTTGTAGTTAATTTGAGATGTTTCCTCTGGAAATAGAAGAACATTATTTGGTTTTGTTTTTACCTTTAAAGCTTGCAGGAGCTATGATATTTTACCTGAAGCATATCATTTAGCTGCTAGGACAAAGTTCACCCTCGTTAAACAGTTTAGATAATGATTTGAAATAAAAATTAGTAGGAGTAATAGTGAAACAATGAAGCCAAGCATGTCAGCAAAGTTGATCAGCAAGATGTATTATTTAAATTTTTACTAATAAGATTAATAGATGGAATAAATAAGCAGAGAAATAAACTAGCAAGTTGCACATAAACACCATATAAATTTTTATATAAACTATATTGTCTTACATAATTTTCCCTTAATTTTTTTTTTAATAGAGAGAGGGAAGAGAAGAGAAGAGAGAAAGCAAAACCTAGGATACTAGTAACACGACTGCCGTCTTAAGAGTTACTGTATAATTAAAATTCATTTCCTAGCATGAAATTTTGGAATTAGTGACAGGATGAGCACCAGGGAAATGTATATCATTCACACTATGAATAAGAAAAGTCCATTAAGTTCATTATTTCACACATACAGTATAATAACTGGTCTAAATTATACATTAGTAAGTTTGATTGCATATCTGTTAATCCTTGGAAAAAAGCACTAAGAAATCAGGTTTGTATCAGGTGTATGGAGGTTTGCTGAGCTTGCACAGTATGCAGGCTCTAGATACAGGGTCAGCATAGGCTATCAAATGTTTCAAATGTATATAGTTTTCATATTTCAATTCTGAAAAAGAAAAATCCAGAGAGATTCCCAAAAGAGAGTATTTTGAGAAGACTTGGAATGAACAGTGTTGAAAGTTCACAGGCTTCTCTTTCTACACCCGCTCCTTAAGACTAATATACTTTGCATATCTGCCTTTATCAGAAATACTGACCGATAAGTTTAACAAATGACACCTCTCTGAGTCCTGAGAAAATACTAGAATCCAACAGAAGTTCTAAACATATAATTCAGTGACTAACAATAAGCTTTACACTTATGAACAGTAAAGGAAGATTGTGGGTTATCAATTCTCTTATGTTAAGGCAAAATATGATTTCTCTCCATGAAAGTAACTCACTTCCCAACATACATGTACCTCCCTTTACTAACAAAAATCGTATTTATAAGTACAGTCGATGCTGGTGATTTCAATACTCCTTCCTACACTGATGAATAACAAAATTAATGCAGGTCCATGTTATGAATTCAGAACTACTTCACAGCTTTATTATGTTTATTACCAAAAAACTCCAGCCAAGTGATATATGTTTTTCATCTCTGAATTGGCAACAGAATAAGTAAGAAAATATTTAAAGTGGATATCTCAGTTCAGGCAGTGCTGTTCAACAGCGTCTGTTACCTACAATCACCCAAAGCCTTGTTTTCACTCTTCAAAATCTTTTTTTTGTAGAGTAAACATGTAGGGAAATACAAGACAAATCAATTTTACCGCAACTCAAATCAAATATGGTCAACCATAAGCCAAGTGCGAAGGATGACACAGTAATAAAACTGGCATGTGTTTTTATCTTGAGATAATTGTGCATGTTATAAAGCCGTGCATGAACTGGTGGAAAAACACCCCTCTTTAGTCAGCGAAAACAAGAACTTTGTTACAGGGGCTCTTACTGCAGCAGCTCTTCATTAAATCCATACACCTGATTGAATGTAACACCCTGCCTGCCCCACTGGAAAACGGCTTTACCAAGTGCCCCCAACCATTTCTGTTGTTTTTTTCTGCTTCTTCATAATTTACTTTCAAATCAGACAGAAATTTTAACTAACAACATCAGTGGGAAACACTCATGTCTTCCACTTCAGCGCTAGTGATTAAATTAGCAAGTCAAACAAGGTAAATGTGGGAGGAGGAAACACAGACATCTTTGCTGCACCTTCTATTCCGAACTGATTATGCTGATGGCTACATTTTGTTTTTAAATCACTAATGTATCTATCTGCCCAAACAATCCATTTGACATCATTTTCAAAATAAGTAATTTCACCTACGGAATTTTTTTCACAGAGCTTAATCGGCTAACATAATAAAAGAGCACAATTGAGGAGGAACATACTAACTAACATCAGTAACTTCCAGACACTGGCAATTTGCCTGTTCTTTACAAACCCAATGTGTCCTTTGTTTATTAAGATGGACAAAACATTCCCTACTTGTTCAGCCAAAGACGTTGGCAAAACACGGGCATCTATTTTAACAACCTTAAATTCAAGGGCAATCCAAAGAGAAAGGAGAAGGAGAACAAACTACTTCACAGAGCATTAAAAAATCGATCATACTGACAGAGCTCTCTTCTCCAAGGAACCAAGAAAAAGTTTCCAACACAAGGTACTGAAGACAAGCCTACTCCCAGATATCTGCATCGCTTAGAACTGGACAATAAAACAGATTTTGCGTTTAATTAAATACTCATTTCATTCATTCATTTGTTCATTTAGACAGTTCTTAGCTGGATTTAAATAATGATCTGGTTTGCTTTGAGAAAAGGCACTGGCCAGACTATGTTCTCTTATCTTGATTACAACTATTATAGTTTATGTTAAGCCACTTTCTGTCTTCACTTTCACATTTCATTGAGAAAATTCCTTATTTTCTTAGTCAGTCACAAGGGGAGCATAATCAAATAAGTTACAGTTAACGAAGACTATGTTTAAAAGCAGCTGTAGCTTCCTAGTATCAAATGCAGACTTTTTTTTTTCCCCCAGAAAATCAAACCTCTTCCAGTAGAGAAACAGTTATTTACTTGGACCTTAGATCTAGCCATTTCTTTTTCTGGTCTTTTTGCAGAGACATCACAGTCCATTCTCATTGCTTTCTATTTCAGCAAATTTGGCAGTGCTGATTGATTGCTTCAAACCTGATAAAAACTCCTTTGAGGTGAACATGCCCAGGCTGCTTTCACATCTGAATTTAGGCAACCCATGTGCTTGCACACATTCTTTGCTCTTTAAATCCTCCCACTACTCATATCCTAGGATAGTTCATCTGTTGATAATGTCATGAAAGGAAAGGCACATAATAGGTGCACAGAGGTTACCCAAACTTAAACATATTATTTTTTTATAAGGGAGGAAGGTAGTTATTAAATTGTTTTGCCTGTCAGATTTTCTCACTGAGAACTTCCCCAGGCAGACTCCAAATGAGTAGTTTCTGCTTGGCCAGCTGCTTTTTTGATCACATACTCATTCGTGATAGTTCCTTAACACAAATGAAACTGTGGCCACGTCAGTCTACTGCAATTCAGTCTATTGACAGGGTTGTTATTCCATTAATTTCCCTCCAGCTTTGTGTTAATGTAAGTCTGAATCTTGTACTTTGCTAGTGGAACAGTATCTCCTGATAGAACACAGCTCTCAGACAACTTCCACTTTTGAGTTAAGTGTGCCTATTGATAGCAAATCTACTCTGGCTGTTTAATAAACTACCCCCACATTATCTTCTCTGTAACAAATTTGCATCTTCAGTCTATATTTCACAGCTCTACACTAACCAAATCAAACATCAGCTGAGGTGTCAATAACTGCGGTGACTCAAGGTTTTAGTGAATTAAATGTGTAGAATCTTATATACATTTATCTACATTTACCATTAATGTTTAGTTTCAACAGAAGGGCTGCATGAACCCAAGTGGCAAAATTCCTCGTTACATGAAGCAGCAAAAGATGACCAAAACTTTGGTGCTCAGAGGCATGTCACATTTTCAATAGAGTAACTTAACTGTGGAGCTACACAGCTCAACCCATTGGGTATTTGTGCTGAACCATTTCCTATTCAATAAATGACTTTTTCATTTAATAATGGCAGTACAACGTTGCCCATTGGCAGTGCTAACTACTCAAGCTAAGTTCAAGGTTACTGAAGCAAAGCTACTGATTTAAGTAGAAAGACTGTACAATGAAAATTATTTTTAAGGCAGTTACATTTTAGATATTTAATAAGCATAAAAAAGTTAAGCCACACTGTACATTTTAGCCTGGCTACTAAACCAAAAGGAAAGATTTGTATAGATGGTATGAAAAAAATCAATAGCTAAATTTTCTTTGTGGAAAAAGGAAAAATATCATGGAAACTACAGCAGCTCCAGTTTGAAATCTAGATCATGCAGACAGGTATAGTCATCAAAAGTCTTTATCCTCTGCCTCTGAAGGGGTCACCATCAAAATATGTAATGGCTGTATACAGAACACACTTTACATCATTTGTAGAAAAGTTTTAATAAAAGTCCTGTGTGATGGATTACTTAGGCTAAAAGCAGCAGGCAACCAAGCTGGAACAGAAATATTGAATGGAACTAGTTAAAGAACAGAAAATAGAGAGTATAAGCAAAAGAAGATCTATAACCAGCAAAGGAAAAACATTTAGAGGAGTCCTAGTGTACATGCTAGCATTAGGGCAAGAACAGCATTTTTGAAGATAAAAAAGAGTGAACCAGACACATCCAAGGATTAAACAGAGCAGAAATGTGGACAGGTAAAGAAAAAAATCTTCATCACCGTAGCAGAAAGGACAGCTGCAAAGGAATGGGCTGGAAGCGTGTAAAACTACAGAATATGTAGGCTGCATCACTTTGACTTACAGTTTAAATAGAAAAATCAGACAAAATAATATAAAAAGAGATTAAAGAAAAATACAGTAAGGACTTCAAAAAGACACTTTCTGAATTAAAAATACATAGAGTAGCTTCCATGTAAGATATAGAAATTGAAAAAGAAGATTAAAAAATCTCCTGCATCAATTTTGCATCAAGCAGTATGACAGTTTACATAAGGAGAACTATTAACACTAGGAATCAACACTGCAATGCACTTTAATGTACATTTTCCCTTTACTTGTACCTCATGCAAATGTTGGTAGGATAAGAACAGAGGTTAGGGAGTGGAAAACGTGTATCTTATCACTGTGTTTCTGTTTGTCTAAGGGAACACTGGAATTTCTGTAACTAGGACTCTGCCCATATTCACCGTTAAAGGATATGAAGAAAGGTTTTGCTTTGTTACCTGAAACAGCATGCCTCCCCGAAGCAACAGATTACCTCAAACAGCAGTCTTTTAAAACCACTTTATTGTAACCCTTGGAAAAGGTACAGATTTCAGGGATTCTTAACTCCAGCTACATTGTTGCTTTAAGTAGTTGATTGTCACTATATCTGATCTTAGTTAAAAGATGTATACTTATCCTAATTAGATGCTTTCATCAAGTATATTTGATAACACATAGATCGAGACAACACAAAAAGGTCAGTCATGAGGGCACTTCATCCTAAAAGATGGAAGAGTACAGAGTGGGGAAAGAGGTGGGAAGGGATCAGCCATCGCTGTGTGAAGAATTCCTCTACAAACTGTCAAATACCACTGATGTCTTACAAAGAGACAATTGCAGCTTCAAAGGAATGAAATGCTGCTTAATGTAGGTAGAGGAGTGCTAAGACTGTGGAGTGCTATCACCTCCTGAATAAATTCAAATTAAATATGTTTCAAGAGGAAGGACTGCTTCTCACTACATCTCCTAAAGGGTACTGGAAAGAAAGTAAGCTATAAAGGCTTGCATATTACACTGAGATATAGCACTTCTTGGGAAATACAGTTGATGCAGAAAGATAAAATCCCTATAAAGATCTATTTCAGGATAGCATCAACAGCAAGTTAGCAGGGTGTTTATCTGGGACACTATTCAGGCTTAATCCAGTGTAAAAACAGCAAGTGTTTACAAATACAGGAAGTATTCTTCCAGTTTTTGTTTATGTCCATTATTAAAAAAAAGGTTGTAGCTGTGCTGTTCAGCTTGGATATTGAAGATAAATACTTTTCAAGGTATTTTATCTAAACCTGAACTTGAATCCATGGTGAAAAAGTGGCTAACTGGCTAAAAGCAAGGTATTCCTTGCCTGAAGTCCACACTGCAGGGCACTACAACATGCCTCAGAGGCTGAACTGAGAGCTGGTACACCAGCAGTGAGGAGGAGGAGGACGGGTGCCCCTGTGCGATGACAAAGAGATGGATCTGCAAAGCAGCAATGTAGCAGGAGCTTGTCTGACTCTCAAGGAGTTTAAGGATACTATTATAAACTCCTTCGTTTTAGAACTGGCTTTCATTCGGAATCACATGAACTTTACTGAGACAAAGGGAGTAAAAAATGTCTAGACAACCCTCACCCTCAGTGAATTGTGAATTTTGTGGCATATCTCTACTGTTAAAAATCA
>WAAD01042120.1:8784-30803 GCA_013389945.1 Fregata magnificens
GGGGGATTTTATGTAAAAAGATCCCTTCGCCTCCTTCCACCCCTTCCCCGGCCAGCGGGTCTTCCGCCGAGCCGGGGGGGAGGAGGAAGAGGAGGAGGAGGAGGGGGGAGCCGAGCCGGCGGCGGCGGCGCTTGGCGGCGCTTTGTTACGAGAAGGGAGAAACCAGGGGGCTGCAGGGTGGGGTTGTCCCCGCCGACACCGCAGAGCGCGGTCTCCGCGGGCGCTGGGTGACAGCCTGACCGTTTGCCGTTCCTCCTGCCGCGGTAGATGTCCCTGGATCCGCGCCTCAGCCGCAGCCTGCATGCCCGCCCTGGGTGGAGCGGTCTTCTTTGTCGAGCCGGGACCTGCTCTCCTTTCTTGTTCAAGCAGAAGAGGAGCTAGCGAGGAAATAAAAACAAGCTCGAGTTAATGTTTGAGAGTTCGGGTGCGGGAGAGTCTGGTAGGATTCCTGTTTATGCCTATTTTTGATGAATTCCAGACAATCGTTCGAAATAACAACCTGCGTCCATTACCTTTCTTTGCACAAACTGCTTTGGATGTCCTCCATAGGTAGCGGGATGACCTGCTTAAAATATATCTCTGTGTGCGTATATAGAACTTAATATTATATATATTTTTAAAAAATACATTTGCGTGTATGTATGTAAAATTTTCCAGGAGAAATTTAGGCAAAGTACTGTGAATTTTTACTAATAGGTTATTTTGTTCATTTGCTGGATGATCCATAACTATTAATTTGTATTAAAACGGGGGTGGGGAGCACGCAAAGAGGTTTGGGTTTTTTTTTTTTTATCTGATTATATGTAACACAATTTCCATATAGATCTCATTCATATTTGTAATATGCACTTAATTACCTAGTGATTTCAAGTCTCAAGGTAGACAGGGTCAGGCCTGGAGCACTCTGATGGAAGCTCTGTGAGGAAAACCTAGCATTTGAGGAAGAAGGACACTGTTTACTGCTGGTTCTGTCATTCAAATGAAATATAAACCTGTTGTTTTGACTAGTTTGGGTTATTGCGTTTCCATGCCTTTCTTTCGCCCTCAAACACTGGATGAAAAGGACAGAATTATGATTGATTTCCAATGCTGTTAATTACTGACTGTGCTTAAAGCTTCATCTCCAATTTAAGTTGGATAAATAAATTTTCTTTTTTTCAATCCTTAACTATTTCTGGTGGTAAACCTGTTGGCATTGGTAAATGAATTCCATTTTCACACCATAAGTGACCACAGTTTGCTAGCAAACTATTTTCTTTGGGTTTGGTTAGTGTAACCTTAACATTTGGGTTAAGTCTTCCACCATAACTTTCTCTTTGTATTTTCCTTATGCCTAAAAAAATATTTCAGGGACTGAAAATGCTCACACATGCCAACCTGAAGTGATTTTTTTTTTTTAATGGGCTTCTTTGCAACTGGTTGGAGTTTGGGTGTATGTTTAGATGTGTGCAAGGAAAATAATACATATATACATATTTATGAACATACGTGCACTTCTTCACTTGTGTAATTTTTTTTGAAGATATTCTTCCAGCAGATCACAGCACATCCCTTATAGTCTTTAAAAGAAGAATGCCACACAACATTTCAAAGTAAAAATGAGGAGTTGAGAGGTATTTTTGTTATTTTAAAGCAATAAAGGTTTGTGTGAGAGGACAAGTACTTAGGACGCTGATTTCTTTAAAGACAAGTTGTGAATTGAGCCATGCCAGGAGAAGATATTCAGGATAAAGTACTTCCTTACTGCACATGTCTAGAGCCTGGGCACCTGTAAGAGTGGGAGAAGCTGTCCATTCTTTGTTTCTTAGAATTTACTGTACAACTCTCCTCGTGTGCCTCCACATTCCCAAATCAATCCTGTTTACTGTATGAGCTATACACAGTAAAATACTTCCATTTCAGCACAGATACCAACATGCTAAATTATATCCTGGGCATATGTCCTGGAAGGATCTTTTAGCCTCGAAATGGAAATTGTTTGGGCTTGTGAGAGTCCTTTCTCAGATTCTGCAGAGGAGCCAGTGGGCTGCCAGAAGGTGACTGATATGCATAAAGAAAAAGAGGTGAATAGAAATATATGGTGGTGTTTTGCTGCAACTTCTCAGTACTCTAAGTTCTCTGACATCTCAGAGTGCTTTCTGTTCACCTAGTTGAAAATGCACTTTAATATATTGAAGCAAGCAGGCTAAGCATGTAAGAGCTTGAAAAGAATCTTCAAGAACTCTTTTCTTTTGTGCAGTAAGTTCATTAAACTGCTTTCACCAGTTCTTGAGTTCTTTTATGCATCCTAGATCATAATCCTGGCTTTTTCATGGGAAGGACACAAGCACAGTGTGTATGTGTAGGAAAAAATAGTTAGGAATGTGTATGGGGGAAGGGAAGACTAATATATTGTATTCTTCTCAGAGTAGGACCTACATTTCTGTTCTTAAATGTACAGTATTTGAGCTTATGACTGGGGATCTCAGATGCTACCACAGTAAAAATAATAGTAATAAATGATAGTGTGGTATGAAAGTGAGACTTAAGGGTTTGCTGTGGCTCCATCCATGAAAGATGAGCTTTTATCCTAGTATTAACAACCTAGTATAGGTTGTTAATATATATAAAGTCATTATTTGGAAATGTTTTAAATATTTACTGATATCAGTTGATCTCTGCCAGTCTGTCTAGCTAAATATTTAGCACCTGGAATCCAGAATTCCCAGTATCATTGTTTAACTTTTTGAACTTGGTCTCCAAAGTTCTTGAAAATCCATTGTTTTTCTAATTAAAGGGATTTTCTACACACAAACATGTAATGATTTTTCAGCTGAGATTCTCACACCTTTTCAAAACTAGAACTAAGATTTACATGCATCAGTGGAAGGCAGAATCAGCCATTTCTGATCACATGGAGTCTCTGATCCTGGTTTTTCAGTCATAAGCTATTGGACCTTATCACTTGCGGGTGGGACTGCTTTTCGTCCTGTTCCTCGGTGAAATTGAGGCTAAGACAGGTTGAAGCATCAATATTTAGTCCGGATGACTTCATTTCAGCAGCTGTCCAAAGCAGCTCAATGGTTTGGAATGGTACAATAAGTACATAAGTAAAATAGATTAGTAGATAGAGTCCATTTCATTGCAGGTCTCTTTTATTTTACATGTTTTGAGAGCCATTTCATGGAGTGAAGTTGCCAGTTTTCAGTATCTCTTTGTTAGGATGGCCATTTCCTGACTTTTTGCTTATTTTTTTAATTTATTGTTTACTTAAGGAACTTCTGAAGCAGATCTTCTCTTCTATTAGACCTAGACATTATAATGATTGGTATGTGATACTTTCAAGTTTGTTTACATACAGTTAGTTTGTTCTGTGGGATTATAGGTGTTTAAGAATTCCTGTCACCAACACGTGGGGTGACTAAGTTTTCACAGACTTATTTCACAATAAATAACTTGATATAGTGTAATGGAGGAAATGCTGGATGAGGGAACTCTCTTCCTTACACTCAGCCACCCAGCTCTCTTCCTTCTTCCACCTTTTTCTTTCTTGCAAAATAAACAAGCTGTTCTGCAAGACGCAGAACTAATAGAGTCTGGTTTCCTGTGGATCTTTCCCTTTGTCTCCTAAATTCTGTCTGCTGTAAAAACTCCAGCTCTCCCATGTCCTCATGACACCAGCATTTGGTAAGAGACAGCAGAAACTGTGAGTAGCCAGGAACCACATAGGTGCCGGCTGTCCAGTCAGTACATGCCCGGTGATTGCCCAGTTGAGCAGTGACAGAAAGTACAAACTGAGTGTTTGTTGCCTCTTTTTCAGTAGGGGTACAACTTAGCTACTGCTACTGACTTAACGTACTTAAACTCAGACTATTAGTTATTTCTATTCACTTTGTTTCAGTTTTGCTATTCTAGGCTTTGTTCTACTGCCTCCTCTATTCTTTGATCCCTCTTCTTTATTTTGCTGGGTTTTGTCATATTTTAAGGGCTACTTCAGAAAGCTCCTGTTCTTATGTCAGAGTTGGGTTCTCATTTTGATATTAGCTTGTCTATTAGCTTTCTTTGTAAATATAAGTAGTTACCTTCCCTGAAAGAGGTGAGAATAACTGTAAGTATTAAGGCGTTTGGAGGAAAGGAATTACAAGGATGGTATGAAGAGAGTGCTAGTGCAGTGGAGTTAAGGAAAAATATTGAAAAGAGGAAATCTGACAGTGATATCTATTGCATCTTCAAGTAATATTATGAGGGAAGTAGTGGAAACAATGGGCAAAATACTAGAAAATTCAGTCTGGGAGAGTCTTAGACTGTTAGGAATAAGAACCAATTATCTTATTATATATGTTCCATCTCTGAGTTTTACGATTGAAACCAGAAGAAATGTGAGCTAAGACAGCATTGCTCCCCCTTTTTCTACTTAATTATCCAGAAGTTTCTGCCCAAAATGTAAAAGTAATTGGGGCTACAGAGTTGTAGTGGGGGGGAATGGGGAAAGAAGTGTGGAAAGATAAAAGAAAAAATTACATTTTGCAGCACAGTCGTGTTAATAATTCAAGGAAACACTGCTTTATTCATTTTTTTATGGGTAAGAATTCCCTGGTATCATCTACCCTTTTCCTATTGACTAAGTAAGTCCTAGGCTTGAGAAGAGAAGCAGTCGTTAACAGGGTGTAAGTATATAGCAGTGGCCATATTGAGTGAAGCCAAAACTCTTTTTAGCCTGGTCATTCGCTCCTCAGAGTGACCAGCAGTGCAAGCATAAGGAAGAGTGCCACACATGCAGAGTCAGCAGTGAAGGGTGAAGGACCTGTAACTTCAGAGCAGTTAGCTTCCATAATTAATTCATGTCTTCTTGCAACCCTTGCCTCTTCTAAGTATTGTAATACCAGTCAGGATCCTTCTGTCTACTAGATGTCAGTCAAGGAGGGCTGAGCATGGGGGGAGAACCAAACCGACAGAGGTCTTTAAAAAGAGAACTTCTTACTATCATTTCTCATACAACTTTCAAATATTGTAAAGAGGGAGAGAAATTAGTTACACGCAGTCGGCAAGGGCAGAAGGTGGCTTTAGACTTAAACCTGGGGCTATCAAGGGCTGGATTTCAGAGCTTGTCCCACCGTTCAGGGCTTTGAAAACTCTGGGTGTAACAAAGTGCAATGAATAGGAAAACAAGTTATTAAAAAACAGGTACTAGGTAAATTGAATACTGAGTATTTTGTATCAAGACAAATTGTAACAAAGACAAGAAGCTTCTCCTCATTGTGGTATACTTCTGTAATTGTGTATCCGCTAAAGTGGCAATAGAAAACAGCATATAATTATACTATATCTTACCTGAATGGTTCATTATGTACTCTAGAACTACTCACGAAGTATTCTAGAAAATGAAGTGTGTTAGAATCAGAAGCTATGCTTAAGAGTTATTTGCTGAAACACAGTTTCCTGATACTGTAACCAGTTCTAATTTGTGTTTGTTTTTTTTGCTTTCAACATTGTTTTCATAGGATTTTTGGCTTCTTGGAGAAACAGTAGAAAATGCAAAACGAAATAATAAAGCCTGCTAAATACTTCTCAGAAGTGGAGAAGAGTGTGCTGCTTGCATTAGTTGAAAAATACAAATACGTGCTTGAATGTAAAAAAAGTGATGCAAGAACTATTGCTCTGAAACAACGTACCTGGCAAGCACTAGCTCATGAATATAATTCACAGCCCAGCGTATCACTGCGAGACTTCAAACAGTTAAAGAAATGCTGGGAAAATATCAAGGCACGGACAAAAAAGATAATGGCACATGAAAGGCGGGAGAAGGTAAAAAGAAGTATTAGTCCACTTATAAATACTCACATCATAGGGAAAGAGAAGATTGCCAGCATAATGCCTGAGCAAATGTACTTTTTGCAGAGCCCACCAGAAGAAGATTCTGAATATCAGCCTGATGCTTCTAGTCAAGGTATAAATGTTATTGTAATGATGCAAGTAATATTGTTTTGTATGTGATTTTGCCAGTGATTCTCTTTCAGCAGTCTAAATCTCTCCACTTAGCGGTGACTGCTGGTTATAGAAAAGTAATTTCAGAGCTATGATGTTACAAGACTCCGTGTATTTCCCTAGGCCCCCAGGAGTTAAACTGAGGTTTTACTCAATTTTTTTTCATCAGTTTTTGACATATCTGCTACTTTGTGCCAAGCATCACAGTAGCTATCATGCTGGCTTCCCAGAGAACAGTCCCAAGGATATCTTGATCCTCTATAAAGTATTGTTTTGCTGGGAAAAGGTTGAGCATTAAAAAAAAAAAAAAAAAAAAGCCACCAGCAGCAAATTGATACACAGTTGTCTGCTGCAAAAGTTCCTTGTAGGTCTTTCCTCCTTTGTTTTCAAGGACTAAAAAGAGTATGTAGAGCCATATTTCACACTGCAGTCCACATTGGAGAATGGCTTTTCTGAAAAAGTTCAGCACTACATTCTTCTTTGTTTGGCAAACATACACAGAAGGAATAATCCAAACCCAGAAGGGAGAGTGGCTACAGCGGTTTCTTGCAAACTTTATTATGTCAGGATCGCACACAGAAGACTGTCCTTGCTCAAAAGACAACAGTAACTACATTGTTAGATAACATTCTTATAATGTCTCTTTCATAATTGTATTTACCATAAGTAGTCATTGTAAAGGAATGTATTTTGAGACCCTTATTTGCAGAAGTAACTATTTTATTCCATGAGTAGTTTCTTTTCTTTCAGAAGAATTGGTAGAACCTTCTCAAAGTTAGAATAATGTAATTTTTTCCTAAAAATATACACCACTGCGTTTACGACATGTGCGGTAGCAATAAGGAGGGAATAAGTAGTATTCTTCCTAGTATTCCCTTAGTCTCTTGGTATTCATGTTGATACGGCTCTTCACCTGACACTCAGACCTTTCATAAAAATATTGCAAGTTATGTATGAATTTGGCTTAAACAGCTGTATTAAGGTTCAGCTCCAGGCTCAGCCACCTAAATTTAGGTGTCCACTTATAAGTGTCTACATTCACTTTAGTATTCCAAGCTCTTGTTATAGCCGTGGAAGTCTATCAACAGAACCCAAAGTGGTTCAGTTCAGACCATTACGCACTTAGTATTATGTAACAGAACTGCATTATGTAGTGGCTCCTGTACTATGGTACAGAAGCACAAGGTTTAGATGCATACACCAATAACTGTATTATCACAAGTTCATGTTTCTTGAGAGCAAAGAAGGGAATACTATAATACTTTTTCCTCTTATGTTTTGCAGAGTCATTTGTTGTCTCAAATAGAGAACTTTGTGATGAAGAGAAAGAGCTGGTACATTTCCCAGTGTGTGAAGGTACCTCCCAACCTGAGCCTTCGTGTTCTGATGTCAGAATAGCAGCAGATAAGAACTACAGAAGTAAAGCATCTCAGGAAAGTGCTCTGAAAAAGATGCATGAGGAAGAACATCATCAGCAAATGTCAATTTTGCAACTGCAGTTAATCCAAATGAATGAAGTTCATGTGGCAAAAATACAGCAGATAGAGAGAGAATGTGAGATGGCCGAAGAGGAACACAGGATAAAAATGGAAGTGCTAAATAAAAAGAAAATGTATTGGGAGAGGAAACTGCAGACCATCACAAAAGAATGGCCTGTATCATCCTTTAACAGACCATTTCCTAATTCACCATAGAATATAAAAGTGCAGAGAGTCAGTCTGATTGAGCACATTTATGAGTAACACGCACTGGAAAGAAGGGTTTTTAATGTGAATGTACAGTGAGAGGATAGGTGCCTGGCTGATAGTAACACACTTTGACTCTTAATGTTTAGGGAAACAGTGGTAGAGTCCACCAAGGGGAAAACTGTATTGTTCATTTGTAGGTAGTTCTGATTTGTTTAACTCTCAGACATGCACAGTGTTCTAAAATGTGAACATATTTTCCCCGCTCTGAATACCCTAACATCCTTTTGAAATTCAAGGTACTCCGGGTATTCTTACATTGGGTGTTCTTAAGAAAATTTAACAGCTTTAAACATCAGATTGTAGTGTTTATTTTGATTTCTATCTCTTCCTATCTACCATTTCCCGAATGAAGGCAAGGGTTGGAGTTGCTCTCTGCTATTGAGACAAAAGGTGATTGACAGGTATTGGTTGGATTGTTATGCTGGGGCTTAGCAAAAAAAATACCAAACAACTTTTCTCTAGTTAATATAGTTCATAACTTATTCTTCACAGAATATGTGAAAATGAAGGAAGTAGTAAAAGGACCACTGTAGTAACTGAGCCCTCTGCTTATGAAGAACAGTAATGTTCTCCAGCTGGCTGGCTGATTGAGAGAATGGTTGTGGATTGGTCCTCCAGTTGTTTGAGCCTTGACCCTTAAGAAGCTGGAAAGAAGGTGACTTTTTTCTCAAAAAACATTGTGCTTGTCCTTTCTTTTCCAGGCCCATCTTGTACTCAAGTAGAATACCAAAATAGGAGGGTTGCATGCTGCTGCCAGCACTGTGTGCTGTTCACCTGGAGTTATTCTGAGGGGAAGAGCTTTTTAACAATTAAAGCTCTTAAAATGTAGTGACCTAGCCAGTCCATTGGCAAAGTCTCCCTCTGTCTCCCTATGTAATACTTGATGGCATAGCAGCTAGCTTAAGTGTTTCAACCTCTCCCTAGCTAGAAGAAAAGACTAAGACTCGCCCTCTTTTCCTTTACATAGGGTGGGAAGCAGTTCAAGGGAATCATTCCTGTCTTGGAGGACTGTTCTGTTTTGTTCTGTCCTGTGTGTTGCGGTGGTGTATTTCTTGCCTTTGCTGTCAGTGAGGGGTGACAACATGATTTGTATGAAAGCATTCACATGAAGGTCTCCACAGAGTTTGGGGGTTCAGAATAGTAGATGGTAGGAAAGCACAAATAAAGATAATCCTTCCCCAGGCAATCATTTAGTCTAGAGGGGAAAGGGTTAAGAAAACGTGAAATACAGAACTCCGCAAAGATTCATAAGAACTTCTGATGTGTGAAAAGCTGTTTTACAGGAAGGTGTACAACCATTTGAAGCAGTGAGAAAAATGAACAAAACCATAAATTTTCATTGAAAAACCTGACTATCCTATCATTCAATAAAGTATTTTCAGATCATGATTCGTGAGGGCAAGTCCATACAGTGACCAACATATTCAAATTAGAGTATGTTACAAAACATACATTCCCAGTTACACTGCCATCTCTTCCCTGGATGTTCTTTCTGGTGGAGTAAGTTTCTTTTGGTTTTGTTTTGGGTTGGTTGGTTGGTTGGTTTGTTTGTTTCTTTTTCTCGAACTGCTTTCCCTGCTGGTGATTCGTCTTTGCAAGCACTACCATTATCAACCACAGTACTCACTGTGGTTAATGCTGTGGTACATGCGTTGCTCCCTTCAACGTGCTAATACCACCACTCACAATGGGAGTGATTTATTTCAACTTATTTTATATGACAGAAAAAAAAAATTTGCAGAGCTGCTGCAAGATCAAAAAAATAGGCCATGTATGAAATCTGAAGACAGATCTTTTTGACAGCAAACTGAGTTTTCTTATAAATTGGCTGTATGAAGGAAGCACAGGACTTCCAAAGAAGGATATCATTATGGACACTTTTTTTTTTTCTGCTGAATGGAAACACTGTTGGAAGGTATAATAACAGTAGAGGCAAAAGGAAGGAGTAAAGAGGAGTGAGGATCTTTTTGTTCTGAGGTTGCATTCTGTGGTCTGGAAGATGAGTCAGTTATTTGAGTGGTTATGACAATTGTTCAGGCACCATCCAGAAAAAAGAATAGGAAAGACATTTGTCTTAACCAATAATGGGATTCCTTCCACACTGCTTCTAAGTGAAAGTAATTTGAAACTATGAAATTGAAACCACCTATGTTAAGGTGTCAATAGGTGATGAATGGAGACTATTTCAGCACTGTGAAGAGAGCAAGAACAGAGAGACAATCCAGGTCTAGATAGCCCTGTGAGAAGGTGTGAAATAGCCCAGGGAGAATCTCATGAAATGTGAGATAAGGGTGATTTTGACTCCTGAAAGTTATACCATTGCTCATGAAAGATTGTTTTATTTTTATATTAAAAAATCATTTAAAATGGGCACGTTTTCAGACTGTAATAAGTGGGCAATGCCTTGCATTTTGGTATATATTCTTATTCTGAGACCAACAGTTACAATTCTTAGGCTGAACAATAGACCCTTTTAATTCAGCTTCTATTTAAAAGAAAGAACATCACAGGAGAAAAATTAGAAAGAGCCAAGATGAGGATATGAAAGAAAGAATGATCAGTACATGCATAGAGGAAGAATGGGAATGTCATACCTAACAGAAATGATACAAGATGCTTTTGTGGTACAGGTAATAGATGGCTTACTGGCGACACAGGCTTTTGCTTTCCCATCTGTGGTTGACTGTTGGTCGCTGCAAGGTTGGGTGATAGACACAGAAAAATGTAAAAGATCAACAAGATGAAGTAATGTGTCTCCTTGACTGGCTTTGGCTTCTCCACCTAAAGGCTTTATAAAGTGATTGGTGTGGTGGAGTTTAAATGACTTGAGAAATGTAGCTTTTACCTTTTTTTTTTTTTTTTTTTTTTTTTTTGCAATTACTTCCTCTGGTATTAGGGTTTATCTTTTCTTTTGTTTGACTTTTCTTATATGTAATATAGCCATGTCAGACAATATGTCCATTTGTTCCTCTCCCTTTTTTCTAACTTACATCATTGAAATATTTTCCAATAATTGTGTTTTCCTGTTAACCATTTGGCCAAGCTATATAGGCATTTTCCCAAGGTTTTTCCATAGATAAAATACAGCAGTATTTTAAGAAGAAGAACATGCCTGTTCTTCTTCTCTAGATTTGTTATACAAATTGTTGGCAAGAATGAACTTAAAAGATACACTGGGCAAAATGATCCCTGCTTAATTCCATAAGAAAAAAATATATACCAGACATGTAGTGGCTGTTGTTCTCAGCCTCTATGTTCTTGCGAAGAGAAATGATGACCCTCTAGGCAAGGTGTGGTGAATTCCTTTATGCTCCCCAAAATGACACGAGCCTGGCTCCAAGTGCTGTCTCTCCTTGGAGATAATCTAACTTGTTATCTGGTATAATTTTTTTATTTGTTGATTTTTTTCTCCTGTATTTCTTCCTTATGCCTGTGTTCCCCCTTGGTTTTTTAACCAGCAATATGAGCAGGGGCTTTCATCCAGAGCTATGTGTTTTGCTCTTTCCTTTCTCTTGCCCAGATTGCCTGTGAGACAACATTTGAGCATGAAGTAGGTGCTCCTCAGTTGTCATCTTCCCCTTGCACAAAAAGCATGGTTGGTTAGCCTTTTCTACACAGCTGCCCATACATTCTGGATTCTGCACACAGGCTAGGAAACATATTAGAGGATTTTGAAGAGAGGTTAGTATAGAGAAAGGTCTGCATAAAGAAGAGCACTTTCTCCATTCCAGCTCCATGTAATTCTGGGAGGACAGTCTGGTCCTGATGAATGACTTTGTAATCACAGAGCTAATGCAGGGTGCTGAAGCTGTGTAATTGGTCCTGATTCTTCAGAAATCCTTGGGGTTCTGCAGAGGTTAGGTTTGGTGTTTCCTAAAAACAAAGTTCCTTCTTTCTCAGTAGTGGAAGAGTCTCAGTGGAAAATTTTCACAGATATTTCCTCAAATCGAGGCTCTTGCCTTGACAAAGAAATAACCCATCCTGCAATCTATGATACTACTTCTTTCAGCGTCCAGGCTGCTTTATCACAGGAGCATGGGATCTTGCTGCTTGCCACAAATCCTCTTTTTGATGCTTCTTCCTACACTGCAGAGATGTGTTTAGCCAGGGTTGAAAGATACAGCCCTCCTGGCCAGCCATTTCTCAGAGAAGCGGTCCTTGCAGAGCAGGTGCAGCTGGCGTGGCTGAGCTCAGCGCTCAGACCATAGTGTTGAAATAGTCCCGTTGCAGCCCTGTGACCAGAGAAAGGAAGGGTGGCTCAAGGCTACCCTTTTCTAAGTTATATCACATCTAGTGCAGCTGAGAATGTTGTCCTGAATTGTGTTTAATCATCATTTATCATTGTGTGTTTCCAATACCAAATTTTAGCAGTCTCCCAAGGATTTGTATGATTACATAGGTGTTTTTCAATGATCTTTTGCAGATTTTTTTTTTTTTTTGCTGGTTATAGTTACAGTGGCTTTTACAATGTGTCATCTTCCTTCTTCCCCACTTGCATTGTAATGCTTCCAGTTTCATTCTGAATCTCTGTGGTTACAGTCTGTACAAACCCACATCCGTGCAGTATCATATTTTCAGGTATTTTTCTCATGATGACATTCAAACGATAAACTGCTACACATTTATATGTTGTTACTTTGGGGGTAGGGGAATTACATGTAAATCTTAAAATAACATGTAATTGTATTTTTTTCCAAGCAAGTAAAGTCCCTCACAAGTAGTCCTGTGATGTCATATTTTGAGCTAGCTTGTTCAAAGCTATTTTTATAAGACCGATGCATCTTAGTTGTTTTCATAAGATAATTGCCTGTCTTTTCGCATTATTTTTCTGTTTCTTCTCAAAGCAGCTGACTGTAAACTCACACATCATCACTCTTCCTGAACTTCGTCTCTAGTTAGATATTCAGAAATGTTTCTGTGCAAATTAAGTACTAATGTACACTAAAATTAATACATTGAGGCTAATAAAATAAACCAAGTAACAAGATGATAGGATAATATGCAGCGACTATTAATATAACTTTAAAAACCTTACAGAGGACAGCTCTGTACATTTGATAAAAAGAAAGAAGACAAGTTGTTGCCATCTATAAGAATGGGATAATAATATATTTTTACAGTGAAAGCAAGCAGTGATCTCTGTTTCCGGTGTCACAGATTAATGTCTGTGCTGCTGATTTACAAGGCACTTTGCTCCTTAGATATCTTTTTTTTTTTAAAAAAAGGGGTTTTTTTTTTGGTCATGAAATTACATAAAACAGTTTGATTCCCTTATCTGTAAAGAAGGTGCACGTAGAAATGTGGACACATTTCTGGGCCTAAAACAAGAGCAATAAAATAGAAAAGTACTTGCTGTGGCTCTGAACATTTTACTATTCTGGTGGTGAAGGGAGCAGGCATCCTACAACACTATCAGTCATCTTACTAACACTGAACAAATTAAAAACTTGCAAAGGCAAAAAAACCCAGCTGGTATGGTTTTCAGAGCGAGTCAGAAGTGAAGACAGCTCTTAGCTGTTCCAAGAGGTAACACTGTCATGTATGTCAAACAATTCCCCTGCGTGGCCTTTACCTTCCCTGATTATTCTTTCCTTTGAGGCTCTGGACACCTCTATCATACCATTCACAGCTCCAAGTGCCTGACAATAAGAAAAGTAACTGCATCAAGTAGGAATACCGCCAGACTTATTGGACCTCACTCTTTACTAAACTGAAGTTGGACAATTTCATGCTATGCACTGCGGAAAGGCATGTGAAATTTGTCCAGCATGTAGTCTGCCAAATGGCATAGACTATACAGCAAGGGAAAGGAAAAGGTTGTCCACCGCATGGCTGTGGGTTATAAAACTCTTATATTCATGAGGGCATGTGGATGCATCTCACTGGATGGTCAAGCTCTTTAACAGTAAGAATGAAGAAGTATTTTTGCCAAAGCTTCTAATTCGTCGTAGTCTAGATTTCCCAATCTGTCAAAACAGCCACAGGACAAAAACAAAAGGAAAAAAAAAAAAAGAAAAAAGAAAGAATTAAGCAGTCAAAATAGCTAGAAACAATCTGTTGCCTTCCTGATGAAAAGCTGGCTAGATAAAGTTACACTAGATATATATATGTAGGGAAATAACTCTCTAATGTAACAGAAATAAAGCAAGATGATAGATTTTTACATCATCCTTATTTAATTTATGTGGGGTTTTTTTCAATGTTGATTGAGATTGTTTGTTTTCCTTTTGTTATTCAGTCCAGCTGTAGAATAGTGTGCTTCAGTTTCTGACCAAATGTTAGAGCACCTCATTAATCAAATTTGTTTGGCAAGAGAGTAGAAGTAGGTTTGTATTCAGCACAACTTGAGATTGATTGTATTCCACAAGTCTTCAGATATTTCTTCTCAGATATAAGAGGCTGTTCTTGGACAGCCTTGAATCTGAAACTGGCATTATATACCAATTTAGTAGTAACATTATTTATATGGCACTAATGAGGTGACACACAAGCTGCTCAAGCTCTGTCCATTATTTGGTCACATACAAATCCCTTCCCTTTTCTTAGAATTATGCTCTAAAACTATGTACTAAGCCACAAATGGACCAGCTGAATCGCCCGTATAAATTCCTGCCATGCATTCTGTGTCATAGTATAATGCGGGGAAAACAACTCTTGCTTCTGTTTAATTGTGGAGTTTTAAAATTTTGACCTGTTACTCTCACTGAAGCTTTGCTAAAAATTGTTTTGTTCTATTAGACACCTATGTGTTCCCACAGCACCATCTTTCAACCCAATGAGCCACGTGGCTTTATAACTTTTGAATACCAAGCCTATGGACTGTACAAAGTCTGAGTTGACACACACATGATAAATTCCATTTATCTGAAAAAGATCTTGTAAATGCTTTCACATACTGAGACTCTGAAAAGTACAAATTAGGGAGGTGATGTGATGGATCTGGTATTTAAACCAGGGCAGAAATTCTGGCAGGCTGGGAGTTATCAGTGCTGACCTAATAGAGAGGTTGAACCTCTGCTTAAGGAACAATAATGTCCAATCCAAATATTGCCTTACCTCCAACTTTCCATCTAAAATGAGGTGTAATGAGAAGTCTTTGCCAAATAAAGCAACATTAGTTTCCAAAAGGTACTTGTTTTACTTCCAATTACTGGCTTGCATGAGGGCTCTGAGGCTAGACTGGGCTTTATGTTGCATTACGTTGGTGGCTGATAGCATTTGAAGAAGACTTCCCATAGTGATTTCGTCCTCTTCCTCTTGAATGCAATACTCCTACTTGGATGCACTTAGCCACGCAGTGGTGCCAGCTGGGCCATGGTGAGGGGCTCACATTCTCAAGTTGTCCAGCATGACTCCCTGCATCTTTTACAACTACCAAATCAGCAGTCGCGGATGAATTTGAGTAAAAAATGAGGGGCTTTGGCCAGCAGGAACAACCATCATTGCTAACTATGTCACTGAGGTGCCTTGTCACACTGATATGGTGGCAAATTTAGAGGTATAACCAATAAACGATTGCAGTGGTTCTTTGTCTCAGCCAATTACAACGCTGTCTTCTGGGATAAATCTTGCTTTTACTCCTCTTGTGGACTGATAAATTAATTGCTTTCTTCCAGTTTATACTTCCACAGTCCCGCTGAAGCCAGTACATTTCTCTGCATGTTGCCGTGGCCTTGACAGATAAGCATAGATCTCCGCTCTCATTCTGGTCTAAATGCCACAGCTACCAATGCTGCTTCTGTAAATCCAGCACAAGTGCACTGTCAGGGAGCCAGGCTGGGAATATCAGGCATGGGAAAAGACTGGCTTAAACTTAAGCCCTTCTCTTACACACAGCATGGACATAAGTGACTCAAGCCTCACGGCACAGCAAACTCAAGCCCACGTCCTGTCACAACTTAAAACACAAGTATGGGCATAGTAACAGCAGTGGGTTACTTCAGTGATCTGTAAAAATGGCTTTGGGTGGTAAGCAATGGGTTTTTTTAAATTGTTATATAGGAAAATCTTCCAAATCATGGGACAGGTTAAAATTATGCCCTGTCAGTGTTCAACTACCAAGAGCAATAAATCAACACAAATCCAACAGATTCAGTTTTGTGTTAGGATTTGATTAACTGGTATGGTTAATCTATCACACAGGCACACTCTCACCTTTCTTCCTTGTAAAATCTTTGCTACTTCCATCAAATTAGTTCACATTCTTAATTAAAAAAATGAAGCCAACTATATTAATCCATCCCCAGTTACATATATACATAAATTCAACCAAATGAACAATATAGCTAATCTTTTTCTAGTATTTTGTATTTTCAGCTGTATGCGGGCTTTTGCGTTTATTTATACTTTCCACCTTTTTTCTTCTGAAGAGTCTAAGGTTAAATAATGAGAGATCTGATCTTCAGCTTGTCAAGGTGCAGGTGTCCTGACAGTTTAGATCGGTACCAGAAAAAAGTTCTGGTAATCTATAAATGCAAATACAGAGATATTCTGGTCTGTTCTACTTCCCAGAGAACTAGAAGGCATAGCCCTAATCATACCTTTTTTTTTGTGGTTGTGTGTCTGAACTTCCAGTCACAAGATGTACAAGCTGTTTTACCACCAACCGGCATCCAGCGGCACTAGTGTACTTACAGGGCCTGTTTTTTGGAGGTGCTGACCCGCTGTGTTCAGCAGGGGTCATGGCAAGTCAGGGCTTCCGGGCAAAATGGGCTCTAGAAACCATGGATGGGATTTTCAGCAGAGTATGTTGGTTACACTTTCAGATCCCGCCAATTTCCAGGTGGCACTGGAGCCCCACTGCCCCAGGCATCTTCTGGAGTTTCCAACCTATGTGACTACGAGGAAAAAAAAAAAATCATTTTTGCTTATCAAAAGCAATCACATAATGGTTTTCTTTAACATTTTTTCTTCCTGTGATTTTTGAGTGACTCATATTGCTAAGTGAGTAAGAACCTCTCTTCCAAAAATTCATGCAGTTTAACAGAAATATTTTTACACTACCCAAGAAGCGAAAATGCTTTAAGAGATAATTTGTTTCCAAATGTGTTATTGCCCTCTCTGCCTGTGCTACCATCTTGTGATGGTACATCATGTTGGCCATGTTTTGAGAAGTCTTATTGGCCAGGTTTTTAGAAGTCTTATCTTTCCAAGGGGAAAAAGTAACTTTCAGTTTAATTTGGCAATGACCCAGGGTATTTTTTGAGGTTGTTCTGCGAGGTTCTCTCTCCACCACCACTTCTTCTTATCCTGCAGAACCTTCCCATATTTTGCATGTATATTCCACCAGCACTGGAATTGCACCTGAATTCCTTTGGTCAAGGAGACTGCAAGGATCCTCTGAAAACCTCTGAAAGTGGTAATCTTTCCACCTGTATTCACGGGGCTCAGGATCACTGCAGCCTAAATGCAGAGGCACTTAAAATTGGACCTCTAAAATATTGCCAGCACAAGAGCTTGAGAATCTCAAGGAGAAACTTGAATCTAGGCACTCCTCTTTGTCATTTTTGTATAAGTGGTCAAATAATTAGGAAAACACTCTTTCTTTACACTGTGTTGTATTTATTATGGGACATTAGATTCTGTTGTATTTTAACAATAATACAAAATTACATTGTGCCGTGTTTGTGCTTATAGTTGGTGAGCATCTAAACCGGAACTAGCACTTAAGTACTGGGCTATTTGTCATAAGATACTTGAAAATGTACACACTCCTTCTGATACTAAATATTTTAATAGGGTATTAGATGGTCTTGTGGTCTTTGCCTTTTATTAGCAACAGTTTCTGGGGTTTGCTTTTTAAATTGCGCTAAAAACTATACCTTATTTAAGATCCCCTTTTTAGCCAAATGGTAGCCACTAGGCTAATCTGATTTTCCTAGCATGGTGTCAGCCTCAGTCATCTCACCTGTTGTAAAGTGTTGGTTTAGTATTTTAGTGCCTCAAACACCACCAAAGCTGATTCTGCCCTGCACAGAAGTAGCTTCTGGAATTGTACCTTTAAACAAAAATTTTTTGTTACTGTTGTTTTTAATTGATAAATGATGCCTACATTATAGTTTGAATCTCTACAGAGCTCACAGTATGTCCAAGTCCTTAGAAATGTGAGGAATGGGGTTTTCATTATCTTTATTGTGTAGCTAATTTTCATAGCAAATTCTTTGCTTTTCCTACAGAAACAGCGAGCAAAAGGAGACAAAAGTAGGGCCCTAAAATGTATACTTTCTAATGGTTGGGGATGTATGAAATGCAAGAAAAAGTACCACTGGAGGAAGAGATTCAACAATTAAGTGAGGGGAAGCTACTGTATGTCTGAAACTCACAGCGTATGTAATAAGGATGACTAACTGTACATTTTAGTGCCTTGTTTCTAGTAAAATGTTTAATCATAAATTACTAAACATAAATAATTAAGAATTTCTGAGGAAATGTATCTAAATATTGTTAATAGAAACTGTATATTCACAGAAAAGTCAATAAATCATCAATTATTGTTACACATTAATTAGATGAGATTTTTAGTCTCCATTCTTTCACAGTTGTTTTCCAATAATGTGATTTAATTTACACATGACTGTGCTATTTCTGTCTTTTAAACTAAACTCCACTCAACTGCATGAAACAGAGAAACTTTCTCAGTTGCACTGTCAAATTTTGTGGGAGGAAGTGCTATTTGTGAGGCCCATTGTACGTATTCTCCACAGAACTTTATATTTTGTTTGGTTAAATGCTGATACAGTCATAGGTTCCTCTGAAATGTTCAACCTGTAGGTCTATTGAGTAGATCAGTTTTGAACATGAGTTAAGCACTAGCAGTTCGCTTCTGGGCAGCCTGTGTCGGGCACTGATGAGCAATAAAAATAATTGCGTTCCTATTAAAAGCATCTTAATGATATCAATTCAGAGCCTACATAGGAATCCAGGAAACTAAACCATGCTGTGACACGTTCAAGAAAGTGAAAGTGCGTCCCACTCACAAGCAGCAAGATGAACAGTGGGGTGTGAAAACCCACAAAGCTCAGTGTTTAAAAGCAAGCAGAGGAGAGGGACAGCAACGAGTGGATAAGGACAACCTGAGCTTTCTACCTGCTTCTCTAGGATTTTCTGCGCAGACCCAATGTACTGAAAGCCATGTTGGTACAGGACAATTTGCCAATGGTATCTTGTCTATGCCACATGTAGAACTTTGTGGTGAGTATTAAAATGTCCAGAGGAACTGGACTGCCTTAGAGGCAGTTGGATTCATGTACATAAGACCATGCAAAAGCTGTTCTGGATCAGGCCACAGCTCCATCTAATCCAGTATCCTGCCTACAAAAGAGGCTAATAGCATCTGCCTAGCAAAAAGTAAAAATAAAAGCAAGTGTACAATACTTTCATAGCATGCAGTGCTCCATGAGGCAGATACTCCATGAAACCTTAGTGGAATCTTTGTGTATAATGACCTTCAATGGATTTTTCTTATATAAATCTGTCCAAGATCCTTCTGAACCTATGTAAGCTATCAGTAACCATGTGTTCCACAGCTGAAATATATGTAGAGTGAAGAAATACCTTTGTTTATTTGCTCTGAAGCCAATTCCTGCCATTTTAGCTTGCTGCCCTATCTCTCCATGTAGAACCTTGAGTTAGAAACTCATAGGTCTTAAGACTGGTTCAGATAAGGGTTAGAATAGCTCATTCAGTTGGTTTCTCTTACATCAACACAAGGTTGGTTTTTAACCGATACAGGAAAATATTGGCAAATGTCTTCCAGTGCATTTGATCAGAAGACAACAAATACTTTCATGAAATCTGAAAGAAAAAAAAAAGGGTAGCATAATTACATATAAAAGCAGGGACGGAACTTCACTTTTATACTTTTCAAGCAGCCACTCTTTACCTAAAAATAAGGTTGCTCCTTTTCTTCACTAACTCATTTTCAATAGGAAAGAATAGTTCCACTGAGTTAAAAAAACCTTTGTGCTAGATGATTGCTTTTGGCCAGTAGGATGCTCCTCAAATTGTTTGATCTTTCTGAAGACTTCCAGAATGTGACCACAGGACAGCAGAAGACAGGTTTGTGCACCTGCAAGCTTCTGTCTGCAACCTTTATCTTACCACTGTTAATTCCTGAACAGAAGTAGCCAGGTTTGTGGCTGATTACACCACCAAACTCAGCAGTTTTTCCTTGTAACTTAATCTGCAAGATTCAGCACCTTATGCCATAATCTGGATTTTTTTCCGCAGCTAATTTGAGTGCTGCTTGAAAAAGGTAAAGCCATGAATTGAAGGATCTCATATGACAAATGATTATAAACCTGACTGGCTCCCCGTAGTGGCAGTCACTACTGTGCTGCCACCATATCCCTTTAGTTTCTAAACCATCTGGGTCGGGACAGTGTCCACACTTCATGGTCTTGGTAGTGAAGTGAAGAGAACAAGACAAGCGCAGTCTGCTTCAAAGGGGAAATAAGTGTACCTGTCGGCAGTAAGGGCATTATTTATCAAACAGAAGGAAATGAAAATAGATAGTAATAAATATAGACAAGAAGCTAATGAAGTTCAATAGTGATAAATAAAGCTAAACACAGTAGGAAAAGAAGCCTTGACCAGCAGACCTAAACACAAGAAAAGAGTTTTTGAGTTGTGCAAGACAGGGAACAAAACCACTTAAATATTAGTATTTAGTCCTGTTGCCATATGCCAATGGTAAACTGTTATTGATACAGAAAAGGCAAATGTTAAAATGAATGGTCTCTTCTGTATTTAGAAAGCAGCAAGATATTCGTTTATGGGTGATGGTTGATTTGTCATATGAGGATAACAAAGAACCTTACAGTCCTTTCTACAGAAAGAGAACGTCAGATTTCTGCTAAAGGGAAAGACCAGGTTTGGGTGGTTGGGATTTTTTCATTAAAATGTGCTGGGAACTTGTACCAACAGTCCCAGAAATGATGGCTGACTATTACTGCTCAACGGATACTCATCTCAGAAGACTGGGAAAACTCAGAAACCTGGAGGAGCACTGATGCTTGAGGAAAGGGTCACGTAGGGAAATCTGAATGTAACTAGCATCCCTTCTACAGGGAAAAAAACCCCAACCTTATCAAATAAATCTGGTTCTGTTCTTAGACAAAGTCAGAATTGTGATAAAAAACATAATTGCACTGATAAAAACCACATGGACATTGATAAACTCTTTGCTTCAGTCTAACATGATTTATGAAAAAGAAACGGTCCAAGTTAAATGGCCTAAAAACTGCTTACCTGACAGGCATAAAACCTCTTGAAAAGCAGTTGTTGGTCAAAGCTTTCTCTAGAGATGTTTCACAGGCATTGGTAGCAGGAATCATTTTGAAGGAAATGTGCAGGTCATTGCTCTCATTTACCGTTAGCACCAAGTTTGCCAAAAGAGTAGTGATAGGGCAAGGCAGAGATACAGCCTGGCTTATTCTGTGAAACAGGCCAGTTCACAAAAGCATCTCAATGCAAACACAAAACTCTGTATTTGGAACAGACATGCAGAGGCCGTGCCTAAAGGGAAAAGTAGACACCCCGAGCGAGCGGCGTTTCTGGATCGCCGGGACAGGCACCCGACCTGGGTTCCTGAGGGTGCACGCCTGCAGAGAGAATTAAAAGGAAAAACAAAGGAGGGATGGTGGTAAGAGATGGAAGTGATACCTCCCTACATAGCCCTGGGGAATCCAACAACAAAATATTGTTGGACCTCATGGCCACGCTTTACACCCTGAATAGGTGAGGGTATGGATATGAGCCATAAAGTGGTCCGAGTGATGGGTAAGAGAGGTTTCCTTATAGCAGTGGTCTTAACGAGAGCCATTTTGGGCTCATAAATAAGAATTTGGTAAAATAACATGATCTGAGTGCGTAAGAATTCCCCTCAGGAATAAAAAAGGTTGCTGAAGGGCTTTTTAATCGAGGAAAAAAGTGCCCTAGCAGGGTGAGCCTGAGACTTACAAGTCCTAATGGTGACGGGCAGTCAGCCGCCGGGAGAAAAACCACCACAGGGCTGCCGCGCGTTTCGACGCCATCCCACCCAGACCAGGTGCCTTTCTAGGGGGTGCGATAAGTCAGGTATGGACTTGATTCCGAGGCAGCGGGTGGCAGAGGGTGAAACGCCGAGCCCGGGGGGGACAAGCAGGGCGACGGGACATCCCTCCCCAGGCCCTGCCCGCTCCCTCNGCGGCTCCTCCCCGAGGAGCAGGAGGGTCCCCGAGCCCGCCGGACTCTCGGGAAGGGCCGGGCGGCTGCAGCTCCCGGGCGGGAAACCTGCTCCGTGGGAGCGGCTTGTTGCGCTCCCCTCCC
>WAAD01042120.1:30809-50154 GCA_013389945.1 Fregata magnificens
GGAGCTGGGGAACCCCCCCCCGGATCATCTCCCGGCACTCGGCGGCGCTCAGCGAGCTGGCCCCGGGGTGTGGCTTCAAAGCGGGGGCGGAATGGTGGGGTGGGGGTCGGCGGTGCTCCCCCCCTCCCCCCCGAGAGCCACCTCCCCCGCGGGGGCTGGGGTCCTGCGCCGGAGGTGTGAGGAAAATGGCTGCCTCCCGTGAGTTTCCATGGCGGTCTGAGGCCCAGGCGAATGCGGGCCTGGTGTTACAGACGGTGCCGTTTTAAAATTAATTTCCTTACTGGTGTTGGAAGCCAAGCCAACATCTTTATTTTGTTTTGGCCTAAGCCAGTGAGAGACTGGTTTATACTTGAAAGAAAATCAATCACTTTCCTAGAGAAATCAGAATTACATATGGCCTATATATAGCCTGTTGTACTTTGCTGAAAAGCCGAATTAGAGTGAGCAAGGCTTTCAAAATCCTTTGGCTACCCCCCCGCACCCCAAAGTCTAGAGTTTTGTGGGTTCAACACAAAACCGGAACAAGGGAAATGTATCGCAGGTGAAATCCTCACATTTTTCAGCCTGTAGAAGTTTTCCAATTGATATCGGGCTTCAGGAAATCCTCGATAAGGGTCAGGGCAGGATCCGAACCCACAGGAGATTTTGGCAGCCTCCTCTTTGTTTCCTCCACCAGAAAGAGAAATTCCCCAAATCTCCATCTCAGTCTGGCGTGTCCTTTGCATAGTCCGGTCGGGGAAATTCTTGGAAGTCTTCAAGGCATTTATTTTCTCAGGTTACGTCTACACTAGGAAAAAGGGTTGTATTTCAGTGATTGTAGTCACTGTGTCACAAAAACTTAGTTAGACAGGGCAAGCTGTGAACATATGCTATGCTTAAGTGGGGTTTCTTTAAAAACCCTGGTTCTCTCATACAGGTTTTTCCTCATCAAGCCAGCATATATGAGAAATGCCAGGTACTAACTATTATGTTTTAAAATCACACCATTTTGCCAATCCAGGCAAAGCCTCGGGGAAATTCTCCCAGATTTTGTTTATCCACACACTGCATAAATCTTTTAACCACTCCATTTGCCTGAGGCCACATGGGGGTTACACACTGCACATAAGCACAGGGAACATGCTGTAGCCTTAGGCAATCCGAATTGTTGAAAAAATTGTATGTAAACAGTTATAAACAAGTTTTCAAGATCTCTATTAAATAAGCAATAAACTAATCCTTGTCATACACAGATAGGCACCCATGTCTCAGCTGTTTAAGAGCAAATTGCGTAAGACACAGTGCCTGAAATACCTCAGTCTAAAAGCACCATCATTGTGTTCATGTGAAAATGAAAACAAAGACAACCAAAGACTGGGGAGGCTGATCAGCGCAGATAACGCTAAAGTACACACAAAATAACTGAAGTTCCCGGTTCTTGGTAGCATTCACATTTGTTTCTCATTTTCAAAGAAAGCATACCTGTACCTTGTCATATCATTTCCACCAATTCAGCTTCTGGGTGCTCTTGGTAAAAAACTTCTAAATGACACCAGTTTAAATTACTAGCCCCAGACCCAGGAAATTAAATTATACTCTGAGAGCTCAGCCATGAGTAACTTTTTCCCGCTCCCAAGCTGAGAGCTAAACAAAAGGGCTCTAGACGTACACATTTTCTGACCCAAGGAGAGAGGCCACAGAAGAGAAGAAAATACAACAATGTATAAACTTGGAAAACCTGCTTAACTAATAGGAGAAATAGCCATCCACTGCTGGCAGTCATCCTGACCCAGTCCTGACTCTCACCACGGCACGGTTGTTAAGACAGCCATGCTGCCCCAGCTAGTAGCTGCATCCGCTCCCAGCTTATCGTTCTGGCCTGGGTGCGTCACGGTGTTCCAGGGGTTGGTATTTAGGTCCTGGCAGTGCTTGCACTCCAGGCAGCAGCCTCAGCGCTGGCTGGTAGAGCAGCCACCATCACTGCCTACCGCCAGCTGCCTGCAAGTCACTGCTCTGCTGCCCACCCCAGCCACTGCAATCCCGGCAGCCCGCTCCCTGTTCTGCCTCCTCAGCCTTTTTGATTCTTCTGGGACATTACAGGTCCAAAGGTACCACAAGTCTATTTTCTTAGCAGAGAAATGAAGGGTGAACAGGATCCACATCTAGTCCCTATAAGCAAAGAAAGACATCCTTACTTTATTTTATTTTAATTTTTTTCTCCCTCTCTCCTGTCTTGCCCGGGGATCCTTCATTTCAAGCATCAAAGCCACACAGGTACACATCTCTTGGCCCTCTATCATTAGGTAGAAATATAGCTCTACCGCCACCAGACCTTTATTGTAATGGGATAGCTGTAAACCAAAAGCCGCAAACAGGTGTCAGCTGAGACGCACCCCACTCCGGTCAGCTGCTCACACGGCCTTTCTGCTGGAGGAAGGAGGCCTGAGAGGGGCTCACCCCCCCCTCACAGGTGGCTGCCGTGAGTGAGTCCCTTCTGCACTCTCTGGCCACAGGGATCTCATTAGAAATGGCACGGCCAAACCAGCAGAGGACATAAGCTAAACACAGAAGTATTTTTTGCATTTACCAATATATTTGTAATATACAAAAATGTCAAGGAATTTTCTAAACATGAGTGAGAGTATTCAAAGAGTAAATAGTAAGCCATGTATTGTATAGTAGAGTAAACTAAATGAATAATAAACTGTTCTCTGCTTCTAGTCACCTTGGAGAAAATCAGAAGACTGCAATGGGCAGAAAAGAGGAACCTGTGGACTACTGCTATCCAGGCACTTGCACAAACTACAATGAAGTCAAATCTACCGATATTATCAGTTTCCTCCTCTCTAACAGAAGAACCATCTATGATAAGTTTTCTGGTTTCAACTCCCCTTCCTCCCCCAATTTTTGTTTTTAATAAAGAGTATTTGTGCCAAGACTGAAAAATGCGACAGATCGCTATCTCAAGTTCCAGAAGAGTTACTTGATATTTATTGTATTACTGAAGAAACAGAATGTAAACAAGCAACTAAAGACCACTGCCTGTCTGGGTAAGTCTGGAGCACTCCTGCTAGCTAGTAAAGTTACTGCCTTCCACCAATTTTGCACTCCGCTTGTCAGCAGAACAGCCAAGCTGTTTCTGGGCTACGTTAAGTAATCTGATGAACACCTATAAGCTTGAGTCTATCTGGGCTCGTTACCTTTGGCAAAGTCCCAATGCTTTCTGAGCATCTTATGCCGATACCCACTGCTGTGAAATCCAGGAAAGCTTATTGTCTCACTGCTCAACCAGGCAGACAGCATGCAGCACCTCCTGGACGTGAACTGCTTCGGGGTTACTGTGATAGCAGGATAAGGGAACTATGGGCAACGCAGCGATTGGTAGAGGAGATAAGGAAGGTAAGAGATGGGGAGAGAGCCTGTGTCAGCTTTTGTCTCACAACATTTAGTAGCTTCAGAAAAATGCTCTACTGCTGAAACACAGCAGTGAGTGTATGGTATGCAGATGCCCAGTGGCAGTCAGGTCCATTCAGCTGAAGCCCATTAGCTCTGGATCAGTGCCAGTCCCACTGGACCCGTGCTGGCACCAGGAGAACTCCTTAGGTGTCTCCCTACTGCTCCCAAGTCCCTCCCTGTCCAGGAAGCTTACTTGTCAATGTGCCGGCCCTCATAAGTACCCAGAAGTGGTTTGACTCTGACATCGTGTCCAAGCTGACAAACCTTCCTGGGACCCACAGTTGTGGGAAACATAGTCCATGCAAACAGTCAGAGGTCCTGCAGGATCTGTGAGTCTGAGCTCCATGCTTTATTAAAGCACCAATGCTAATAATGAGAGATCAGCTCTGTCCTAGAAATGTTACAGCCATGACCACTAGAGGCAGGTCCAAACTAGCTCTACACTGTCTTCCTTCTCTTGCCATGCATCGGTACCCTCACCCAAAGAACGTACCAATTGTCTAAGCAGGAAGCATGAGGGCACTTCCCATTCCACCAAGAAAACTGGGGTCAGGATGTTCAAACCCTGCATAAACAATATAACTCACAGGATTGTCCCAGTTCTCCTCCCTTCCACCAGATATCACTGTAGCTTCACCGCTCCGCTGGCATCCCCAATGTACAGTTCTGAAATGACTGTCTCCAGACTTTCTTCCTTGGTACCGTTTTAGCCATAGCTAAAGGGCTCTTCTTTTGCACTGGGGACTGGGGGCAATTCCTGGAGGAAGGATTGTGAAGGACTCATCTCTGGAATACCGTCGGGCTCCACTCTTTTCCACCCTTTTTGATACGTCAGCAAAGCTATTGCAAAGAAAACCACTGGGGATATTTGACTCTTTGACCACTGTACACAGAATTACTGTTGTGCTGTTGGTAATACCTATGTTTTCATGATAAATTCCTTGCTTTTTAGGTTTATGGAGTGTGTCAACAGAGCAACTAATAAACAAGAGACAGACATCAGGCATCAGATTAAATGAATGCACTCAGCAATGAGAATGGTGTGTATCATACTGGATACCACAAAAACCACAGGAGAAATGTACCAAGGGAAAGGCTGACGCACTTGTCACTGGAAGACCCTACATATCTCTGTCTCTTCATCTCCATTCCTTCTGAGTACTAAGAAAGCCAAGCTTCATTGACTTTGAACTTGGACAGAAAAATCAGCAGGCTGACTCATCAAAGAATTGGTTTGCCCCTTCTCGTGCAGTATAGTTCTGGGTGACTGAGGAAGATCCAGACAGCATGGGTAGAAAATGGGTAGAAATTCTGTATTTTGACAGGAAGTTAATTAGTACCTAATTGCTCCTTAGCAAAACAAGAGGATGCCAAGCTATACTTAACTGAAATAAAAAGACACTTTTAAATATGATTCTGCAAATAATTTTTTGTAGTGACAGAAACATTTGACTTATACAGAGTGAGTATTCTAATTTTAAAATAAATTTTGTCATGTCTTTTTCACAGAATCACAGATCACAACAGATCACAGAAGGGTTGAGGTGGGAAGATGACCTCTGGAGGTCATCTGGGCCAACCCCCCTGCTCAAGCAGGGTCACCTAGGCCCAGTTGCCCAGGACCATGTCCAGAGGGCTTCTGAATATCTCCAGGGGTGGATACTCCACAACCTCTCTGGGCAACCTGTGCCAGTGCTCAGTCACCCTCACAGTAAAAAAGTGTTTCCTGATGTTCACAGGGAACCTCCTGTATTTCAGGTTGTGCCCATTGCCTCTTGTCCTGTCACTGGGCATCACTGAAAAGAGCCTGACTCTTCTTTGCACCCTCCCTTCAGGTATTTATATACACTGATAAGATTCCTCCTTTTTCAGATATGTCTTCATTCCCTTGCAATATGAGAGACTCTGTATTATCTAAATATAGTCAAAGAAACACTGAATTGAAAAGCTAGAGAAGGTAACTTCAGCACTAAGTCCACAGAGCATGTGTGAATGGGCATTAGAGACAATCAAAATCTATGAACGGTGTGATGTCAATGATGACCCATTTTTGCTTTAAAAAGATTTGTCTTTAACTCAAATGTTATTCTGGAAAAGAAGAAAGAACAGATTCAGAAAATGAACACAATAGTGAAACTTGTAAGCCACTCTAAGTTAGCATATTAAGAAATTAACACATCATATCACAATGCGTACTCAATAAATCGTGTGCCAGGTGTAGTTATTCCACTTGTCAAGTTGCATTTATAAACACTGATGTCCAAATTGTTTGGGGTTTCATTTCTGCACTCTTTTACCTTCTTAAAGCAGATAAAAGTTTCGCCATGCTAGGGGTATAATCCTTTTGACAAAATAAACTCCTTCCAATTGCTAGTAAAAGAAAGTAGTGGAAAGAACAAAACAAGCAGAAAAATACACTTGCTATCACCTGTATTTTTTCTGAAGAAACATGCTTGGGAATTTCAGTGCTGCTGATAACTATTACTGAATATTTTAACAGTCTGAAAATATGGGTTACATTTGGGCTGTCCAAAAAACCTGTAAACAAAGGATTCTTTGGTGCATAAAAGTTCTGCTGGCAAGCGGCTTGTGGCAGATGCCTTGTTCTTCCTGCATAGCAGCAAAAGTCTCTGCCCCCCGTGGGACAAGCTTGAAGCCTGGGACTAAGGAGACTCAGTAGAGATGAACAGCAACACAGTTGTGCCTCAAACCCTCTCCTTTGGCTATGAGGACAGCAGGGGATGATTTCTGGAATGACACCACGTATATTCTTCCTACACTGTCTCTCAGGGTAGGACTAGTGGATAAGAGGCATGTGAAGAGGGTACTCAAAGCCCCAGTGGAGACTCAGAACCGACAGTGTTCCAGTTGGCATGCGAGAGGGACTGCTTGAGATGATTCCTCATTTTTTTGTCACACTGCAGTGGGAGGAGACCTGCGCCGGGACTGGCAGAGGAACAGTCCACTCCTTTTCCTAGGCAAAGACTGGAACCAACTGTCCTTACTCCAGAGATGATCACAAGAAACAAGTCGGCTACTGGAAGGGGAAAGAGCTCTTTGCTACGCAAGACTTCAGTTTCTACACGACACAAGCATTTGTGAAGAGGTTAGGAGAGACTGCAGATGCTGTAGAGGAAAAACACCGAAACACCTGAAGAAGTTGGAGGTTAGCTGAGGAGCAAGACACACTTAGAGATGCTGGCAGAAGTCTGCAGGTTTCCATAGCTGGTTAATGTGTGTCTCTGCAATCTGCCCAGAGACAGATCTCATGGTGTAGCTACATTTTGAAAACAAGGGATGAGGAAATAGTAGAAGTCTTACAGGTCCATCTTTTGCAATGCACAGTGAATGTGTCCCTCTCCTCCTTCCCCCCGTCCCAAATATCATTAGTGAAGGTAAGACTACTACTGGCAGCAGCGAGAAGTGCCAGTTCCAGCCACAGTCTTTCTCCATAGTGGGAAATGAAGTCTTGAAGGTGGAAAGCTTCCAAATTGCTGCAGAACATCACCAGAAATCACCATTGCTTCATTTTTTCTTCCTGCTGAGACTTGTCATCCTTAAAGCTATGGGGAGTGCTATTGCACAAGGCTGGCATTGCTAAGGCAAGAAAATTTCCTAACCATGATGGCTGCCACTGACACAATCTGCAGAGCTCTTCATTGAAATATGACTCAGGATATTCTAGTGCAGCTCCCCTACCCTAGACAGCTTTGCCAGGCTGTTTTAATTAATCTTGTCACTGTTTGGTGTATTAGCCCCTAACATAATGAATGAACAGGAATTAACACAGAGCAATGAGCAGATTGGGGCTGTCTAATTTAAAAGAGGGTGCTATATCTTACCCTGCAGAGTCTTTTTATGGAAAAATTCATGGTTAGGTCATTCTGAAAAAATCCTATAACCTTTGAAGGGAGAGAAATGACATGCAGAGTTGAGCCCTGGTTTGGGACAAACACGTACTTTGCCTTCTCTCCAAAGATTTGAGTGTAGCAGAACTGGATGTTTTGAAAGGCTGCAAAGTATCCACTGGATAACTTTATATCCCTTTATTAAAGACAGATCTGAGCAATTAATTTCTGTATTGATTAGGTTTTTGGAATCTTCATGTTCCCTGGCCCATGTTACCTCCAGGGAAACATAATTAAACTGCTTTGTTGCTCCTGTTTTATCCACCTTTCCACTGAAGAACTGAGCCATGCTGGACAAACATCATCCAGCTCATCTTGCCACATGAGAGTGCTGATTTCAGATAAGAGGCTACTAGCGAACTGAAGCAGTCCCTAGTTTTAAACACAATACTTCAAGTAAAAAAGACCCCCAAAAGTGAACCCAAGTAGGGCAACAAGAGTGATCAGAATTGTAGAAATAATGATGTCTGGCAAAAGACAGGAGACAGGCTTTTTTCTGTTTTCCTCTCTTTTCTAGAAGGAACTTATTAAATCCTACATATTAGAATGGAATGGTGATTACTTATTACTAACCTCCGCTGGGAAAAGGACAAGAATAAATGGACTTGCTTTGCAGAAAATAATAATGGGTAAGTTTTTAATAGGATATTGAAGCACTTGGACAGGATACCAAAGGAATTTCTGGAATCTCACTGGGAGCTCTTTATTCTTCAGTTCAACATCCGTCTGTTGTCTGTCTGTGGTCTACATACAACTGGTAATGTCTCAGTGCAGGGATTTGACCTGGAGAGGATAATCTCGTTAGACCCTGCACCTCACCTGTGTAGAGTGGTTGGGCCCATCCACAGCGGATATAGTGATAAAGGATGGCCTTAAAGAAAACAGCTCTGATCACTGGTCTTCTAAACTGCTTTGATCACTTTCTTTCCACCCATTCTCCCTTACTCTTCTCCATGCTTTCACTGTTTTAATCCTTCTCTTCCCTGGCCACCCAGGAAAGAAGAAAGACAGTGAATTGTAAGAACAGTACGTACCATCTGCAGGGAGAAGTAAGTGATGCATGTTATGGACCAGGAGTTTAGAAGGCGGTTGCACGCTTCCATCTGCAGCAGGGGAGGTTCAAGTGTGAAATGAAGCCGTCTCTTCACTGACATTCACAGCTGAACAAAACAAGCATGACACATGAAATGACACAATCATGAATTGCTCTCTTCAGAACTGTAGAGTATTCCTACTTCTCTCTTTGAGGCTTCGATAGTTATGTGTCTGCTACATCCCTCTCCCCACCACAGATCCCGGTTTCCCAGAAAAAGCAATGCAAAGAAAGGAGAGTACAGCTGGTTTCCTTTCCCTGGTCAATTAACACCGGAGGAAAAGGAGATGAGCGGTATCTCCCTTTCCTAGCTGGAGTACCTGTTGGGGAACAACTGGTAGATGGGTACAAGGGGTGCCACTTTCTCCTTTCAATAGCGAGTAAGAAGTTGCTTAGCAGATTGGAGTTCTTTCATATACATATATATTCCCTCTGTGTTAATATATATCAGCACTTCAGAGCTTTCAGAGATGAAAGATCACTCTGGTACCATACTTTATTGGTGAACTGTGAAAATCCATTTGTCATTCTAAGTGTTGGTCAAAAAATAGGACTCTCAGATGAGGTTGCTCAAATGACACAAATTGACATATTGAATTTTCTAGAAACATGTTTCCCCCAAGAGTTGCACAGAATAGCCTTACAAGACAAAGACTAGAAAAAGGTTAAAAACTACATTATTCACTATCCCTCACTAACTATATCTGTCCTCAAAAGTTACAAGAATGTGAATAACATTAGCAGGTCATGCTGGAGTGGGAGAGGAAGAGGGAGATGGGATGCACCGTATCATTTTACCCAGTCAGAATCTTGGTTCAATTGCTTAGAATACGGGGAAAGCACAAGTCACTGTGACAATATCATAACCACTTAGTGTGATCGTCTCCTAATACTAGCTTCTTTCACTAAGAGCCTAAAACAAAACCAGAGCCTGCATGTGGCTTTCTGTTCTTAAACCTACAGGATGAGCCTCTCGAGAGTGCAGGCAAAGAACAACGTAAGCAAAAGTTCTGAAAGTTCAAAACTAACAATCTAGTTTGCAAAAATAGCATTATTGCATGCTTCTAGCCATTGGTATAAATCTGTGACCGCACTATTAAGTTCTGCATCACCAACTAACTTTTTATATGAACCTTTTTGCCAGGCAATGATTAACTGTAAAAGGGACTGGATTCAATTTCCAGGCATACATACCAAAATGCTTAAGAAAGATGCCTTGATCTCCTCACCCCCAAACCAGGAAAATTTATCTGCACATCTGGGCACTCAAAAGCAAGCAAAGACTCTCCATTTGCAAAATGTGACGCATAGAGGAGATCTAAAGAGAACTCCTGAGGAAAGACAGTGCAAGAAAGCTTTAACTAGAAGAGTCTTAGTGAATGGTAGATGAGCTTCTCACACCACAGTGACTCTGGCAACAGTCCTGATGTAGTTCTCCAACTCCTATAAAAGACAGAGGGAGCCAGCTACAACCTCTTGTCTGATTATGCTGCTGTCTCAGTATTCAGGACTGGAGTCCAACTGCTGCCCAAGGTGACCTCTTGCCTCAGAGGGATACGCAAATCTGCCCCATCCATAGGGGCAATTGCAGTAGGGTACTCAAGTTCTGGCTAGCCAGTTTGTAAAGGGCTGCTATTCTGCAGATGCCTCTTGCTTCAGGGCATGGCAGTGCCTGTTGCTGCGGTGCTTCATGGGAGGAATGAGACAGGGGGAGAGAAATGTGAAGGATGATACTGCTCCTGGGGTCAAAGTGAGCAGATGCTACTGTTCCACCTTAATGTTCTGGTACAGCCAAGTTTTCATCTTGCTGCACTTGCACGCTCTAGGACTCAAGAAGCACACCCTGGCAAATAGATCTGATGTTTTTCAGCTCGTCCTGGTCATCATGCTCCAACTGATGCCTGCCCCTGTGGTAAAGTGACAATGCAGACAGTCCTGTATCAAGGCAGAAGCTGATACTCCTGGTGGTATTGCCCCTGTAATGCAGTGTAGGGCTGCAGATGTGACACTACAGCATGGAATAAAGATCAAGGATTTGAAAGTGGCCAACAACAGCACTTGAGGCAAACACCACTCTTGGCAAGGCTCCCGTCATGTCTCCCAGCTCTGAAATTGGACAGGATTGTTGGCATGGTACACTTGTTCAGACCCACACATTTAGGCATGGCCAGCAGTAGAGAGGTTGATGACAGACGACAAGTGCCAAGGAAACAAGATTGATGACTCCTCCTGAAAGAGTGCACCAGATAGCTGAAGCCTGACAAGACTTTGCAGAAATGGAGATGGCACCCCATCCTCTCGCTCCACCACCAGCCAGCCTCCTTCCCCTGAGAATGCTTTCCCTGTCAGCAACGCTTCAGAGAAGATGGTAAAAACCGCTCTGTGCCTGAGGTTGGTATGCTGATTTCAAAGCTCCAAAGAGGCAGAAAAATTCCCTTAGGATTCCCTAAGGGAAAGACTAGATGTTTCTTCTTTCACCCCAGGGACTCTGTTTTTTACTGGAATATCAGGATTAGCACACTGGTGAAAATGACTGAATGCAGGCCCTTGCCCAGCCTGCTACATATGTCATCTCAGTTCGGTTTTTGCCTCACCTTCATTTTTGGGGGGTAAAAAATCTGCCTCTTGTGAGCTTAGAGAAGGGACAGCAATCCACCCCAGCTCATGGGGTGAGTGTCTGGGAAAGCAAGGGACAAGGCCAGATTGGTCAGAGATGGAGAAAGAAGTATAAAGGTCTAGTGCCACCCAGTTCAGCTGACCTGTCACATCAAAACTCTTAAAGCTTCATTGGTTTTGATATAACAATTTCAAGATACTCAACATTGAATGAGACCTGCTAATGCTACTTATCCTGTCTTTACAAAAGATGCCAAAATTTGGCTTGAATATCTAATGTGTCTACCCAGGAATTAAGGTAATTCCTTAATTAAATGTATTAAATGTGGTTTATAGTTATCCACAAAATCTAGAAGGATTTAATATCTAAAGGAAAAACCCACCTTACACTCCCTTTACACTCCCTGGAATCAATCAACTCGATTCCTGTAGCACTGCATCTCCCCTGCACTAGCTTTCTAACCTGGCCATTGCTTTTCCTGTGGTGCTGCATACCTGGCTTTCATAGGCCATCCCGACACACCAGGAACCCTATAACAGAAACGTTTGAGAGGAGAGCACTGCATAGCTGAGGATTTTTCTCCTACAACGTACATATTGGATTTTGATCACAAAGGAAATAACTTCAGAAAAAGATTGTGAATTTTCAGTATGTAACTTGGCAGAGCATTTTTTGATAGTAAAGTTATCAAGCACTGTCTCAAATCTTCTATAAATCACAGTGAAGAAGATGGCAAAGGCACAATGAAGCAACTTTGGCTGTGTCTTCTCCATGGGGCCTTGTACTGACAAACACAGCTTTGTGCATGTTCCTGAAACATACTGACCTGCTGAGTTAAAGGAAGACCAAACTTCTGGTGTGTCTGTGGGAAAGGGAGGCCTCTGGGACACACTGCAGAATTTCTGAAAGGTGTCTCTAAAGCAAGGAAAAGGCAAAGGAGGAGACAGAGAATGAAAGGCCAAGGATGACAGCAGAGGGAGGTGAAAATATTAAACTTGCCAGATGACCTAGCAGAAGAGGGACTTGAGGTGGTTGAATGGGATGTGGCTGTTAAAAATGCCAGTTGATACAGAGGTGACATGGCACCTTACAAAGGTGAACAACCAAACTCCATGAGGACAGGCTCTGTCAAAATTTCTGCCTGCTTCCTATCTTCTAAGCTACAGGGTTCCCAAACCCTATTTCTATCAGCACATAAGTGATTAAACAACTACCAGGTATTGTGCTGGCAAGACTCACCTGCCTCAGTTCTTCCATTCCTGAGGGAGCAAAGTGCCTTTAGATCTAAAAGTGGGGTTGCTGTCTTCTTGCAACAACCCTGAGGAAGGCAGTCTAGTCCAGTAACTTTGACTTGATTGTGTTCAAGGTATTACATCAAATTCTCCCTTTTCCTTAATTTGAACTTTTACTGTTAGCACAGTAATATATATTATATATATATTTTTATATATATTTATTTTTATATATATAACATTTGTATACTTGTTTGCACACTTGGTAACACCTATACTTTGTACTTAGTCATGTACAAAGTCATGTCCATGAAATACCTACAGCCAAACTATTTCCTGGGGGAACACAGGAGACAGTACTGCCTCCCCTCAACAAGATGAATACTTTAAACTCTATGGTGGGACAGGCAAGAAGCTGTTCAGTCGTGCAGAGCTTTCCTTCTCTGTACTATTAGCCATATGCAATCCCACTCTCTCCCAGACCCTCCATCAAGGAACCTGGTAGGTCCAGGCACTCAAACTGGACATCAAATTGCAGTTTACGGTATTCAATATTTTAAATTCAATGAAAATACAAAAATGTGCCCAGATCTACCCTCCCATTCCTCACCACACACACACACACAAGCATCCACAATTGGCAAGCGCTATTCTGCCAGTGTAAAATTCACAAGGCCATCCAGAGTGTGAAAAAACAACTGCTCTACATCTCTGTCCTCCACAGCAGAAGTCCACTGTGCCCTATCCTCATCTTATGGGCTGCTGCTCTTTGGGAGGGGGCAGCTTAAGGCTGCTCCAAGTATGTCAGAGAGCTCTCTACAGCGGGACTGGGAGCTGAGCTAAGGGTATCCCTGCCCGGCATTGCCTTTTTGGTCATCCACATCACAGCCTGGCACCTGTTTCCATATCATGCTGCTTCATATGCCAGAGGCAAATTAGGAAACAGCCTCGTTTGTCCTTCCTGGGTAGTCTCTAATTGGGGGCTGTAGAGAGGGAGCAGGGTGAGCAGAAGCAGAAAGTCAGTGACGGGGCACTGTGGGATTGGTGCTAGCTGGCCACGCATGCTCCTGACGCCTGCACTGTCCAAGTGAGTTGTGTGCAGGGGCGAGATGGACTGGCGTAGTTTTGTATCAGATCCGTGAGCTTTTTCCCAATAGAAGAAATACCCTCTATCTTATACAGGACTCAGAAAAAGATCAGGAAGATGCCCCTTTTCACTGTGGTTGGTTTTTCCCCTTTTGATTTGAGTTTAGCCTCTTTACCAGTCCTAATCCTCCACTGGAAAAGCTCCAGAATAGTCTGATGAATGTGCAATGCCCACTTTACCAGTCAATGCACCAGTCAGAGGAAGGCAGCAGGCAATTTTCTGAAAGAGAATATTGTTGCCATACTGTCATAACTATGAGCCCAAGGTCAAAGAAAGAAGTGTTTTGTGCTCCTCTGTTGCTGTGTCCCTCAGGATGAAACTTTGCTAATACTTCCCAGAGAAAGTGCTATGCACAAACAATTACAGAAGCTCATGCTTTTACGTATCTCATGCTACACATCAGATTCTTCATATATGTGTCAATAAAAACTTTCCCTTCTCTGAGCCATCTATAGCTGTAAACAGAAATCCACGTATTAATACAGTGATATTTCCTCTGCACATAAATCCTAAGTATTGTAACAACTCTTCTGCTTGCACAGCTTTTAATTCAGTTACAGAGCTGTGTAGCAAGCATGTTTTCTATTCAGTGAGGTCAGTTGTTACAAATACATCTTTATAATAACATATATGTTATCTAAATCCTTTGGGCTTAAAAACCTAGGTTTCAGGTTGCATGCACCCCAAATTTCCATAACTCCAGGGTAAGAAAGTATACTAGCGTCTTTCAAGTTAGACATCTGTTTAGAATGTTTTGTGGCCGCACTAAGTCTTAAATCAATTTGGTTATAAAAACAAATATTCTTTACAGTATTAAAATAAAAGAATGGGGATGATTTATTGCTTGTTTTTAGCAACTGACTTGTCTGAGGGAAGATGGACCATGTGGAATGAACTGACTTAAAAATTCACTGACATGACGCAGTTATTTATTGATTTTTATATACAATAATGACCTGTAAGGGGTCTGCTCTGCCGTCTCCCTGTTGCTTTAGCACCCTCTTTTAATACTTTAGGAAATCAAGTCCATTTAGCTGTCTGTATGCCTTCTCACAATAAATGAATAATATGACAAATCATATTTTGGTATCTCCTAACGTGCTGTTATAAATATTTTCTTATCATTTTCTTTCTGCTTACTCCCATTTGGAAAATACAGTTAGAATTTAGATTTCTAAATATCCTTTCTTCTTTCTCCAGTCTCCATATGAGTGTGCTAAACATCTGTCCTTGCATTTTGCTGCAGTTAACAGGTTCATATGGACTTCTAGGTAAGAAAAGTCAGGGGAATCGCTAGAAACAGAACTGGAGCACACAGAAGCATGCAAAAAGTGCCACAGAGGGATGCAAGAAATATCTTGTTATAAGCGGTCATTCTTCTTTTGAGCTCTCTGCATTTATTTTAAACCACTTCATTCTTCTTTTTCATCTCCATTTCTCCGGTGGCTTGTAAAGGTGGCTCTGTTCCCCAGGCACCCACCTACAGTTTATGGGCTAGACACCAGGTCCCACCCCTGGCTGAAGCCAGCCTTCCCCTTGGTGGGGAAACGATGACAAAAGTGATTGAGTTTCAATACTGAGGTCACTGTCACTTCCAGGGTTTTCTTTTATCGGCGATCTCACATCTCCCACTACTCCAGGCAGCGGCAAGCAGCGGTTTCAGCCTTCTGTCCCCCACGGCTCCCAAACCGGCTTCTCGCTGAGCAGGCAAGCAAGCAGCAACCCCTGCATGCAGGCAGCAGCAGCAGCGTTGTCAACTGAAGTTCCTCTTTCCCTCTCCACAGCATTCAGAAGCCTTCAGTGAGACATCAGCACAACAGCCTTTACCAACCTACAGCCCTCTGAGGAGTAGGAAGAGAAAAATGGAAGCAAAAGTAGCTCAGATGATGAAATTTTTGTTGCCGTGTAACACAGTCTGATGAGATTAATAGAGACAACCCTCAGAAGTACGCAAGTGTAGAGAGCTATCCAATATCTGTTAAACACATCTCGAAAAATTTAAAAAAAAACCCTAACTGGTCATCATGATGCTTTTTGGAGCTGCGATTTGACTTCTTCTGCATTTATTATGGGCAGTTGATTGAATCAGGGACTAAATACGGAATGAGAACGGCCTGCAGTTTAACAAGAATATTATCCAAACATCTTACACATCTTTTTTTCTATTTTTCCCTTAAATAGGATATGATAGTTCTGAAATACTCTGTTCAAAGAAAAGAAGGTAATTTGAAATTGCTAGCTCTGGTAATCTGGAGACCTACTGTATTTCAATCACTTTGTACTTTAAGAGTTTATAAAAGCAGTATGGAAAGAATAAGAAGCAACCAGTGTTGCTTCATGAGGAAATGCTTGTGTTTATGAGAATATTAAGAATGTCTGCCTTTTTTTTTCAAATAGTGCGTGTCATTTAAAGCATCAAGAAGAAAATTATATTGGCTTCCAGCTCCCTGCTAGTTTCCTGCACAAGATCACCTCCCTTCCCGGTAGTCTAAAAATAATGGGAAATATTAAAAAATGAGCAAAAGGATACAGTTGAGAAGCCAGTTATATTTGAAAAGCAATAATACTGGAGATAAAATGGATGTTCTGAGTGTATAGGGCTTGAAGTAATGATGACCATAAGAAGACAGATGAAGACTAAGGTCTATAATTATTTTCCAGTAGTGAAGTGGGGTTATGTGAGAAATTGATGGCACGAGGTCTTGAAAACGAAGGTGTGGGTGAGAGTCTCGATTCAGTATTCAAATCTTTGAATGAACACCCTTGCATTTTCCACCAAGTACAGTGAGTTTGAGGAGAAAGCAGACTGATATTCCAAAGTTTCTGCTTTGAAATCCCGTGCAGGCACAGATTTATTAAGTGGATGAAGGGTCTATAAACCACCTAGTAGCACTATCCAGAACCTGCTTTCCTGGTCACACAACGCAGTTGAGACTACATGGGTCTGTAGCCTCCTACTCTCTGTGCACTGCAACTACAGCCATTTCTGTGTCTCTGCGTATATGTATGCGTTTTGTGCCTGTGAGTCTATAGATGATCACACTTCTAATATAAAATCAGTATGCCCTGATAACCTTGGTCTCAGCCCTGTGAAATATTGAGCTCTACTTCCAGTCCTGCAAAGCATCTAGATGCATGCCTGAACTTAAATGCTTATGCCCGTGGTTAAATGCTTTGACAGCTCAGGTCCCGATTCCTCCACATTCCCCTGCAGGAGGGAGCGGAGGAGGAGTAAGGAGGGCGCTGACCCCCTGCCTCTATGGTGAGTGATGGAACTTACTGTTCCATTTACAGTTCCATTTTAAAAATAGATGCTGGGCAAGTAAGCAATTAAAATTCAAGAAGGAGAGCAGAACTATCTGGCAGTTGTTCAGTAAGCCTAACTTGTATAAAAAAGATCTGCACATAGCTGGTATAAGTATAAACAGTCAGCAGCATGAGATGATGAAAAACGATTCTTGCCTGGCAAATGTAATTACTTTTAACAAAATTTAAAAACCAGGGAGTGAAGAGAACACAGCACAAATATTCTCTATGCAGGCTGGGTCATTCAGCTGTACATGGAATAAGCTCCCATAAAACATCTAAACCATCGTCTTCGGACATATCGATGCAGACAGGTGCAAAAGGGTCCAAATTCCAAGCTGGACATATGCTTGCTCGGCCCTGTTCCCAGTCAAACGAACTCACTAAGAGATTTGGTAGAGTGGCCTGAACACCACGTGGGGACACCGCTTCTAAATGAGAGCCCGTTCATGCCTGGTCAATGAGCTCAGATGTGTCTTCACACACCAAGACACCTCCTAGTTCCCCGGCTCTCCTCTGTGGCATTGCATTCACCAGGAGAAGTGATGAACAATAGTTGTCCCATGACTGTCTCACCATTATCCAGCACTTTCTGGGCTCCCACCCCCCCAATTCTCTTCTGGGTAAATCACTCCCTGTCAATGGCCTGGCAGCAGAAGCACCATTGTTCCATCTAGTGGAGAGCTATTCAGTGTTGATGGCCTTTGATTTCTCTTTCCAAACATAGGCCTCGCCTCTGCCAGATAGGATTTTGCTGGTAGGGTTATGCTGGCAAATCCTCCTAACATAAGCACAGTCTGTAGTCCCCGAAGATTTATTGTGGCCCGAATTGGTCTAACTTACATCAATTCTGTGAATATAATAAGTGCAGACAATACCAAAGCCTCTCAGAAAATGTCCGATATAAAATAGATACACTAATTTACTGTGAAGGTTACAATCGTAAATAGCATTCAGAAGAAAAGTAAATAATGGCATTCATAGTTTGGCACAGACATGCTGCCAATGTGTCACATCCTGACGGATTGGGGATATGTCTGTGTCAAACTATGAATTCCGTTTTTGCTTTTTGAATGCCGTTTACAATTGCAACTGTCCGTGTGGATTATTGCATCTATTTTTATAGCCAAGGCTCTGTCTGGGAAGATGTAACAGAGCAATCAACAACACTGACTGGTTCTATTTTGCTGGAACAATAGTGTTCCTGCGAGCTGGGCTCTTCAATCTTCATGCGCAGGACAGGAGGGCCGGGGTCCGGGCTTCCCCTCACCTTGAAGAACATGGGCAAAAGAAGGATGGAAGCTTATTATGCGGGTACATTTGTCAAAGTGAGGTCTCCCTGCTAAAAGTGAGACAAAAGACCTAACAGTGTCAAGCCAAAGACTTAACAGTGATTGTGAGGTCAGGCAGTGGGGCACTGCAGAGAGAGATGAACTGCTGGGGAAGCTGGGAAGCCACACAACCGCAACCTCGGAGACAGAGCTGGTGCCACCCTCCTCACTGCTGACCAGGGTGAGAGGGAAGAAGGGAAGGCTCAGGTACTCTCTAACACTCCTGTTCCTCTCCACTCCTCCCCCAGTAAATTCATGCCCAGGCACTGCATTTTCATTCAGTCGGTACCGCAAGCAACCTGAGAGTAAAGCTTCGTATAGATGAAACCTCTGTTAGACCATTCAGACTAGATATAAGGAAGAAAGTTTTTACCGTGAGGGTGGTGAAACACTGGAACAGGTTGCCCAGAGAAGTGGTAGATGCTCCATCCCTGGAAACATTCAAGGTCAGGCTGGACGGGGCTCTGAGCAACCTGATCTAGGTGAAGATGTCCCTGCTCATTGCAGGGGGGTTGGACTAGATGACCTTTAAAGGTTCCTTCCAACCCAAGCTATTCTATGGTTCTATGATTAGCAAAAGCGGGCTTCTTTGCTTTCCTAGACGTTATTCCTGCCACCTGTATCTTGATAATTGGCCTTTCCCAGAAGGATTGCCCGTGGATATAGAGCTAAGCCAGCTGGGGCCTGAGAAGCTGCAGCAGTGTGTCTGGGGCGAAGGCAGGCAGTGCAGGGCTCTGCTGTCTGAAGGTGGTACCTGCCACAGCATCTGCATCCGAGGGGGCACCTCTGCAGTCCAGGGCTGAGGAGCAGTAGACAGTGCCTCCCCACAGCAACCAGTCCCCGAAGTCTGCTGGGGGTTCAACGTTCGGATCTCCTCGCTAAGGACTGGCATCCCACCGGGGAGAGGATTCTTTTTCACCTTCTTACCTTGGACTTTCTGCATCAGCCTGCTCTGGTTCTGTCTGTCCTGTCCTTAAGCCTCCTGTGCGAGAGCCGCTTTAGGTACTTTATCAAACACCAGCATCTAACACCACTCACAAAAGGCCTTGCTGCTCGACTGGGATCCCCTGCCACTTCCAGTACAAACCAGAAATCCGTCGGCAAAACGGTCTGGGGAAAAAACTTCTGCTAGTTAAAAAAAAAATCCCGGCTATTGCTCAGCTTCCTGGTGAAGCTGGTAAATACGGTGCTGAACTGGAGGTACCGGTACGCAGAGGGAGATGTACTTCTACCACGCAAGGCGGCAAGCGCAGGGACACCCGCCTCGGGCACGGAC
>WAAD01042120.1:50828-143698 GCA_013389945.1 Fregata magnificens
AGCTCCCACGCGAAAGCCCCGGGAGGTGCCGGGTGCCCGCCGGCCCCCGGGAGGGGGATGCCCGGGGTGCTGCCCCGCTGTCCCGAGGGCTACAACCGGGGGGGCGGAGGGCTGCGCCGCGGCACCTTGGCCGCATCTGGCTTCACCCGTCCGTTCCACCGACACCTCCAGAGACCTTCGGGGGAAACGCCAGTGAAATAAAGTTTCCCGTTGCCTCTTTCAAGCCCCGAGTTGCACTCGCTTGGCATGGAACAGGGTGGGTATGCTTTGGGGTCAGTCAGTACTTCCCCTGAAAATCTTCATTTTCAGCGGTTTATAACTTCAGAGCCAAAAATTCTCGTTGTGTTTCAGTTTGACATACCAAAGGGGGAGAAATCAGTGAGGGAAGGGCGAAGCGTGTGTACAGGCTCCGGTGCTTTTTCTGACTTTGCGTTACTTCGTTTAGTAAACAAGAATTTTGTACATCTTCGGGTGAAGCTGTGGGTCTGTGTCCTTATTAAAGAATAATGCAAATAGCATAAAACCAAGTTATATCACGTAAAAAACTTTTTTTTTTTCCTGAAGACGGGCACAAACAATGTTTGTGCGTCATTTAGTGAGTTTCTAGGAGATAGGCTATTAAGAAAAAAAAAAAAAGGAAACAAAAACCACCAGAAATACCCAAGAATATGCTTGACGTTGTTTGGTAGTTGGAGGTTTCAAAAAGACAACCGGGACTGGATTTAAATAAAACTGACTGATCTGGTTGGGCTCAGAAGTAGTCTGTTGAGAAGAATGTTGATGCACATATGCTTGCAGTAGATAAAATAAAACAGTTCTCCTTTATGAACCGTAGAGAGTGTTATTATCCGGGGCTAAGACTAAATGGTTGCGTTTAAGCGAGAGACTTAATGACTGACAAGATCAAATTCACTGGCAAGACACTCAGTTAATTTGCAACCAAGAGCAAGAATTTATTGCCTTGAAAAACAAAACACCTAATACCGTAGACGTTAAGAACCAGAAAGAGTTACCAGTTAAGGTTTGGATAGTAACTTTAACGCCGTTGCTCCTGCCGGCACCCCCTGCCTGAGCGCAGGCTGAGGCAGTCCTCACTTTTCACTGCCGCACCCACCGCATCTCTGCATCAGTACATATGTTTGTGACAACCTATTTTTTTCAGTAGGTGACCATAAAAGTATATTTCGGTGTTCTCTGGTCTCGAGGAGAGGATTGGGTTTCTAGGGGCTGCGTTGGGCTAGTGTGTAAACGCCTCCCGTCTTCAGCTCTGGAAGCCCAAGGCTCCACAGCCCGTAGGGTGAAGGTGCACTGGGGGGGACCGTTTCGGCGGGAAAACGAACACTCGCATGTGGAAAATCCGGGTTGTTGTGGTTTCAGGATTTTTATTCCAGATGAGCCGTGGGAGGGGGAGGTATGTTATTACCTCAACTTCCCATCGATTCGGATTTCTGCCCGGGAATCGTAAGGAGGAAATGCATTGCTAGGCCCTGTTTGCAGTGCGGATGCTTACAGAAACCAGCCAGCCAGTCTAATATTGATTCATCGGTTTCAGCGTATAAATGGATTTAAACTCCGCCGTGGAGGATTTAGTAGTCAGAAACGATGTTTTTCATTAGATTTGTCTTTCTGTAGGTATATCTAAAAATATAGTAAAGACACTTTCGGTATCAGGAACTGCCTATACGTGGTTGAACTGGACCGAGAACTTGGTACAGCTTTTGCTGTCGTGTTTTTAAGGGGTTCGATTTAAGCCGAGACCCCACTAAACATGGGGGCTCTGCTGTTGAATAACCAAGGTCCGGTGCCAAATCTTTCCTTAATATTCCTGGTAATTACTGCTGACTCATGTTGACATGTGAGTTCAATTAGCCCCAACTGGAATGTAAAGGATGTGGGAGTGTCTCTTTGTGCCCAGAGACAGCTAGGACAAAGCAGATTTTGGAGGAAAATTTAAGGAATTGCCAAGTTTGGGTAGGAAGTGTCAGCCAGGGTTTTTTTTTTACAGAAATGTTTGAATAACCAATAAAGTTGAGTCCCGGGAAGGGGGTGATTTGGATACCATGGGCTTGTCTTCACTATGGAATAACTGGAGTCCTAACTCAGACGTTGCTTCTAATTTGACTCATGTCCACACACACAAACTCATTGCTGAAGAGTGGTGATGTTTTCAATTTGAGTTGGCTTACCCATGAGGAATAAGCTATAGCTCAGATGATAACCACAATTCATCAACTGCTAACACAATCTGCCTGAACGGCACAAGTGCGATTTCGCTCAACTCCGGCTGCTTCCACTTGAACGGGGTTACCTGGACAGCAGTCAGCACCTGCCTGCTTCCCTAGTACAGGCAGAGTGAAGGCGTCATCGGTTCGGCCATGAGGTGAGCAACGGGACGTTTGTCCACGTGAATGTTCCCACACAATTACTGCCTAACTGCCGTGTTTGTGATGGCTCCGCTGGTGGCGGTCGCCGTCACCACACGGCCATGGCAAGCAGGACGGGAGGACTTTGCGGCAGTGCAGTGCTCACCGATGCTCAGAATGGGGCACGGCTGCAACCAGATGTGAAAAGCAAAAAATTGTCTTTGCCCCAAGAACTGTCAGCTACCAGCTGGTACAAGAAGGTCAGTTATATGTCAAAGGTATATGCTAATGTATACATAACTAAATCCAGCCATACTTGGCTAGCAGAAGCAAGAGCTGCTGCTTTGGGAGAAACAGTTTCAGTGTTGGCCCTCTATGCAAATCACTACTGGGAAACACAGACCAGGATTTCTACAAACATTCTGAGGTCAAAGCAAAGAAGGTGGACACAAGAGCAAACATGCGGCCTTAAGTGTACCAAGTGGATGCTTTTTTAAGAGGAACATGACCCTAATGCAGACTCCTGGGTCTGCATGAACGATGAAAATTTCAAGGCACTTCGCAAGGAATTTGGCTGAGTTAGGGACCAGCTGAACATCCTGAGATGGAAATGCTTTAGGAGCATGTTTGCATTGCTCTGTCGGTCCAGAGCTCCCACAGAGCTGTTGACAATCACGTTGGAATTAGTTCAACTTACCTTCAGAGTTGCGATCTTTGAGGCTTCTATAGCAGTTGAGGTTGTGGAGTGCTGTTGTCAAAATAAAAAATACTGCGTGGGTAACTGCAGAACTTCAATGGATGGACTTACAGGATTGTACGGGTGGAATGGACAAAATGTACGTACTGCCAACATAATGCCAACTAAATGCACCCCAAATACTTATGAACCCCCAATGTCCCTAGTGCCGGTGTGTGATACAACCATTTCAGTGTAGACAAGGTAGGATCTGTTCACTCTAGTGCAATCCTCAGGTACATAGGCGTGCAGCTACAACTGCAAGATACCCAGTGTATCTCTTTCACCTTTTTTTTTTTGAAACCTTATTCTGGATCTTATCCTTTCCCTCTGATAGGTGCCTTCTGGTGTGCAGCATCAGGGCAAGTGCAGGATGGTGGTGTAAAATTGTGCAAGATGATTGTTCTTAGCAGCCTATGTCAGTGGAACACCTTTAATATGAGTGTATATGAGCGAAGCATTTGATCTGTACCCAGGTACTTGTCAGATGATGAGATTGCTTTGGGCTGGACCATACTGTCTACAGTTTTGAATCAAGGCTGCATCTGCAGGCAACAAATAAATAATTTGCATGATGCAGTCTGTTAAAGTTGGGGCTGCAAAACTGTTGTTTGCGATCATGTATTTGACCTGCCCTGTGACTGCAGTGGTGCCTGGCGCACCAGAGCTATTGCTCTGTATTCAACAGCAATATCCGTGCATGCCCTAAACATATTAAATGTTTATTCTTTAGTCTTAAATTTTGTTTGTATTGATGCTAAATGGTGGTCATTTCAGTAGGTTTAGCTTGCTGAAAACGTGTGCTAACATAAAATCAAATTTTGTCACTCATTAGAACTGTAAAAATCCACCATTAGTGGATTTCTCCCTCTTCTGTAACACTGGAGCCGAGCCAGGGTGAAGTTGAATTCGTGGCAGTTTTGGGGTCGTTGTCTCGCTTTCTTGGGAGCTGTTTGCTACATTTGGTAGTGTACTGATCCCTGGGAGTCATAATGCTGAGTAGCCTCTCGAACTTTTTCCTTTGCTGAAACTCCAAATATTATGCTCTCACCTCACAGTCACGGCAGCATTGTCTGGAAAGCGGGCTCTTCTTGGCCTCGTCTTTCACGGGGATTTGCTTCTGCAACGTATATTTTTCTGATGTCTGAGAAGTCCTAGTGCACTTCTCAGTTCGAGTCTTCCTCTCCTTGTTCTCAAATGAGGAATCCTTTCACAAACAGAGTTTTCTTCTTGTTTCGGGCCATTTCTAGAGAAGCAAAATTTGCTGAGGTTGTTCTGTGGGTGAAGAATACAGGTACTAGAGATTTTGGAGGGGTATGCTGAGAAGACTTATCGTTCAGGTTGGGACTCCACAGCGGTCTGTCAGAGCTGTTCCCTATTTCATGACTGGCTCGAGCGATGGGTCAGGGCATGTGGGCATTTGGCCTGCAGATGTCACCAAGCTGGAACGGGTTTCAGGCACCCTGGAAGACGAGAGTCAAATTCAGAGTGATTTTTGACAGTCACAACCTCCAGAAAACCAAGCAGGATGCGAGTCTGTAAGGTTTTGTGCAAAAGTTTATCTTCAGTCAGCAATAAATCATGTACTCAAATACAGCTTGGGGAATGGCTGGCTAGGCAACATGAGCTAAGGAGAAAAGGATGTGGAAATTTGGTGGATCACAAACTAAACATGAGTCAGTAGCATTGCACTGTTGTGAAAATGGTGTGTAAAAATGGGAGTGTAAAAATAGGAGTGTTCTTTCTAAGATATATGAATAATCTTTTCGTCCTACTCAGCCCAGGTAGGTCCTTAGCTGGAGTGTTGTGCTCATTTGGGAGCAGGGTACTTGAGAAAAAATGCAGACCAAATTGAGAGTCCAGAGGAGAGCAACAGGAATGATCAGATAGCTAGAAAACATCACTTACAAGAGAAGATTAAAATAATTGTTTAGTCTAGAGATGGGAAGAGTAAAGGGAAAAAAGTTAAAAATCTTTAGAAATATAGGGTTAGCTGCAAAGTTAGTTGAACTTAAACTGTTGTTTAAGTTCATGTCAGCTAGGGCAAGAAATTACGATCTTACATTGCAGTAAGGAAAATTTAGGTTAAGATGCTTAGGAAAAATTTTGTGATTTTAGTAATAGTTAAATGCTGGAATAAAATCTCTGGGGTACCCATAGAAACTATACTTCAGTATAAGCAGCTTTTGGGAGTGGTTTAACAGCTGTGTTGTTACAGCTATGATGGCCTAAGCATGTAAAAGACTAGAAAGATGTGGCGCTTTTTTATTATATCAATTGATTTAGCAAGAGAAAACAGACAAGGCTTTCATGCTCGCAAGCCATTTCTCCGATCTGAAACCTCTGAATGGTTTTGGTACAGCTGCTTCTGTATGAAGCAGGGAAGGATGTTCTGTATGATCTCTTGAGGGTCCTTTCAGCCCCATTTGCAAAGATGTAATGATTAACAAAATCTTTCTGTCTTGGGGTAGATGGGTGTTCAGGGACTGGGGAGGGAAGGCATGCTATAAAAGCAGATGAAAGAGCTCTCCCTTACCCTGCAATTGGGGAGATTCCCTAAGATTTTCACTCCATGAAAAATTCCTGTTTATTTCCTTTTCAGGAGCGGATGAGAATCAGTAAATATTAAACTAGCTGCTTAGTTAGTGTCAGGTGGTTTTGGATAGTAGCAAATCCTTTATGACAAATTGTATTGTGGTAGGATGTATCCATAAAATGTTTGCTTTTTTATCTTAGAGACTAAAAAAAATTCTGGGAGTTTTGAAGGCAAGAGGTCAATTTTTCCCCCACCTCTTGCCCTAATTACATAAAGTGAAATAGTTGCAGTCATTACTTTTTAATGAAAATTAAATTTAATTCTTTTTAAAAAATCTAAAAATATATGATGAAAAATTTAATAAGCACATAGAAAATACTACTGCTGGGGTTATTAAAGAGAATAAATTTGTTTATATTGATTACTTTATGGTAGCAACAGCTATAAACAGTATTAGAAGACAGAGTTGTACTGCAGACAACTTGCAAATGTATTTAAACATATTTTTTCCTCGAGAGACGTGTCTCTAAAACAGCAAAAGTATTTACGATAGAAAGTGCCAAAAATTGTCCAATAACGAACAAAAAAGGTAGATGTGTCCATAGATCTCAGAAATGGAATGGGAATAGATATGTTGTACTGCTTACAAAGGAGGAATTCGTGTTCCTGGAGAGGAAATTGTGTACTTGTACATCCATAGCTCAGAACCTGCAGTAAATTTGAGTACGTATCCAAACCAAGGTACTGGAGTACTTCCTTGGTAGCGTAGCAGACAAAACTAGCCAGCCTTGCAACCAGTATAACTTGTTTAGCTACTTTTATAATCTCAAAAATAATAGCTACATCAGGTTTTATTTTTACTTTTGTCTTCAGATTCTGTATCTGAAAGAACAGGAACTTTAGAGTTTTCATTCTGGTTTTCATGGACTTCATTAAACTGAAGACTTGCAAGAACTGAGCAAAATCTTGACAACTCACATGCCAGCCTGGCTCTCGGTGTGCGTTTCTAAACTGTGATCTGCTTCTTTCAAATGCTGCAGTGTTTCTTACACTGGTAGCAAAAACATCTTAAAAGACTGACTCGCAGCGATAACAATAACAATGTCAATTTAAGCACCAAGCTAACATAACTTGCTCACTTCTAGGAGAAAATTTTTCATGTTTCATTTTAATTTTACTCTGCATTCCCATTTTCCATCTCAAGCTTTGAGAAAAACACCTTCTTTTTTCCCTGACAGTTTTTTGGCTTTTTTTCTGTGCGTCTTCAGATATCTAAGCTCTGCTGAACCTCTGTTATGGGGCTCTTGGCATTTCATCCTCTGCTTCTCCTTTTCTTCCACTGAATGACTGAGGAGGAGGAACACAGAAGAGCAAAGCCAGGAGAAGAATAGGATTTCATCTTCCCAACAAGCCTGATGTTACATCTAGGTTTATAAGTAATTTTTCTCCCTGCTCTCCTACTCCTACACACACACATTTCATCGTAACTTTTATAATAATAAAGATGTCAGTCCCCATTTTGTCGGCCTTAGATCCAGCCCTCTTTTGCTTCTTTTCTTGGGGAAAGCGCTGTGATGTGTTCTCCTGGTGTCACAGAGGCTCCTCTGAGGACAGGCCATTTCTCTGAGCCACTTCTCTCTCTTTCCACACTGTCTCTGGTGATACAGAAATATACAAATATATGATCTATATNTTTTGTGGAAAAGAAGAGAGGAATCAGGGAAATGAGAGTACAGTTATGGTGTATGGCAGACTTTTTCAAAAGACTTGGAATTGGATCTTGGCCCACTCGCAGGAGGGGATCACCAGCTTACTGGCTACTGTGGAGAGTCTCCCTGATTTTGATAAGCAATCCTTTCCTGACAAAAATTCAATTTAAATTAGTTCCATTTTGGCTTCACAGTAGAAAACTCCTACAAATGGTTCCTAGTGTTCTTCTCTTTCTGCCTCATCTGTTCAATCCTCTAATCTATCTGTAGCCTCCCTTTGTATAACTCAGGGTTTCCCATCATGCTGTTAGCATTTGCTCCAAGATTGCAAAAACTTCTAGTTTGGCCTGGTGGATGCAGGATGATAAATAGTCTTATCAAAGATCATTCTTCTAGTATTTCAAAGAGAACCCCAAACCCCAGACAATCGAAGTCTGATGAAATGACAAGCAGGATATTAAAACATAGGTGGTTGGGAGAGTAACACCAGGAATGTTGGTGAACTTACACGAGGGTTTGGAGGACCAGCATAGCTTTGTATTTCATAGTTGCATCTGCAACCTGTGGCTAGTTCTGCGACTCAAAGTGACGTGTCTAGTTCACCCCATCACGGTGGTGTATGGGTGCTGGAGCAGGTACCACCTTCTGGTGGAACAGGGGAGCAGGGCATGAGGATAAACAACCCAAAAAGCAGACGATGCAGGGCCACATGTGTCTTGTGAAAAAAGTGACACAACCCGTTCAAAGTGATCCTGTTATCCTTTTTATCTAAGGGCATTTATCCCTCACAATTGTGGAGTAGTGTACACAAGCTAATGCACTAGACAAACTTGATGAACTAACTAGCTCTAGCAGCCTTATCATGACAGCACAGAGCTAAATCTGGGCAGAACCTATCTGAAAAGTTATATATACACTTGATAAATATACTTGAGTTGTTAGCTTGTACTGAGCTCTGTATTGCCAGCATAAAGCTGCTCCCAGAACCTGAACTGGCTATAGGTTGAAGACAGCTGAACTGAGGCCCTGCTACACTACACGTTCACGGCAGAAATATTTCATTGAGATATCTTACTGGTTTTAGTCAAATTTTTGCTATGGAAATGATGCTTATGTTTTCACAGCGTCTGCTTTTCAGTCTCCAGAAGTTACTTCTTTTGACCTGTTAGTCAGGTTCCAACAAACATAATAGAGGGACAGAGATCTCAAAGATATTATGTTCCTGAGAGTTTAAAGGTGAAACATGCTGCACTAATATCACTACTGAGGGCAAGATTGCAATGTGAGATTGAGTGTCTTGTTAATCATCATATAATCCATATGGTTCAGCCAATATCTTAAATGCCCCAGCTGTAGCAGAACTTTTCATCACTGCTCACACCTTCCTATGGAAAGGGTAGTCCAGCTGCTGTAGCAACCCCGTATTCTCCTCAGGCGGTCTGTGCCAGAGACAATGGAGGACCGAAGTCAAGCCTGATAGAAAGAGATGCCACTCCACTAACTCTAAAGAATTGTACCAGACATATGCCCAATCTGATTTTTTTGTGTGTTTTTATATGTGCTATGGTCTGTATCCTTCCTGAAGTGACACAGTGCACATGTTTTAAGTTCTAAAAACAGCTTAATTTTTAAAACAACACTTACCCCCCCCCCCCCGCGTCTAAGCTTTTTTAAAAAGTTAGTTATTTACATCCTCAAAGCTCAAAAAAAGTCTCCTTGAACTTAATTTCAGGCTTTCTTATATAAACAAATAAAGAAAGGAGGGCTGATGAGATAATTTAGTCCCCAAATGAACTTGTTTGTGAGGGAAGAATAGTAATTGAAATTATTGTTCTGCTAAAGATTCCTGAAGAGTGTAGCTGCATACCCACCCTGTAGCAAAGGGCTGCCATGTTTCAAAGTCAAGCACTTGCAAATTAGGAAACCTGGTGGTTAAAGATGAAATGTGAATTCCTCACCTATGTGGACAGGCCCTAAACTTAATCTCATACTAAAAATAGAAATTGCGTATTTTGTTTTTATTATCCTCATTCACCTTGTGGTCCCAGCTCCGTACTATGCACTGTTCAAATCCCGTGCAAACACAGTGCTATTAATTTTGTTACAGACTGTTCTGTGATAATTGTGACTCTAATATCTAAGTACATCAAACCCACCGCTGAATTAATCTTTATTGTACTGCTGAGACATATGGTCTTATTAGTAGAGATAAATCTGAAAGTTGTATTCTCGTTTACTCAATGCCAGGCACTCAGGAGGTGATTTTTCAGAAGACGCAGCCTTTGGTGTACGTTCATTCAGAGCGCAGTTCTGGGTGCCTTCAGCTGCGGCACTGAGTGCTCATCACTTTTAGAAATCAGACCAAGGCTCCCAGAAAACGAGGCTTGATGCCTCTGATGTCACTGGCTGTAGTCGCGTGCCTCGCATCACGCAGCCCTCATTCCTACAGCCCCTGCACAGCCCCGATTCTTTCCCGAAGCTCTCTGAGCGGGGCAGGGGGCTGGCTCCACGGGCTCAGACTTCTTTCTGTAATGCAGGCAGCAACGGCAAAGGAGCCCGCAGGAGACCTGGGCAGGAGACTGCGGTAGGGAGGTGCAGGATACCTAATTTCTGGCAAAAATCCCAAATTTTGGATGGTTACTTTGAAGTCCTAATGAATGAAGTCCTTATATTTGGAGTCCCTTGTTTCTGGGCTTCAGTGGCTGGAGCAGGAAGAGCACACCAGGATGGGGAGGAACAGCGAGAGGGAAAGTCTGGCTCTGCCTTTGCCACTCCGAGGGGAGGCACGTAAAGCGCATGGGGATGCATATGTATAGTGCAGATGCCTGTGGGAGGAATGAAGGGGATGACGTGTGCTCAGCTCAGGCAGAAACTGTAGATAACTGTCAGACTACAACAAGTCTCCCGAGCACCCGCGAACTGGCTTTTTTTCAGAAGCTCCAAACATAGCCAAATTTGTACATATTTTTCTTTAAAGGAAATTAAAGAGAGATTTTATATATGCCATGTCAGACAACCTTAGCTGTGCTGTAAGCCCAATATATGATCCCCGGTACCCGCAGAACACCCTCTGTAAGTCAAGCGTTGTATACCGTTTTATTAGTCAATTAACATTTCTAACAACTCTTCAGGTTTGTGAATTAACCTTCTTCCTTTTTCACTGGAGAGAAGAATGAGGCAGAAAAAGTAAATTTTAGGGCCAGAAAGAGCCACCGTGATCTTGTTTCGATCTCATGTATAACATGGACCATCAAACATCCTTAAACAAATTCTTCACCACACAGGTCTAACATTTTTCTTAAGAAAAGAAATCTTCATTAAAAAAAAAGCTCAGTGATGGAGAGTCCTCTACAGTCCTGGGTAAATTATTTTAATAGCTATCCTCATTTATTTGTAATTTGAATTTAATTAGCCTCAAATTCTGCAAATTGGATCTTGCTAGAATTAGCTTGATCTCTGTCACGAAATGTTTGTTTCTTACATAATGTAGTTACTTATTGTGAGGAAGTTCTCCGTTGCTGTTCTTCATGATAACCCAAACAGTATGAGCTCCTGGACTCTGCGGGGCTCGTTTTCTCAACCTTTAATCATTTTTGTGACTCTTTGCTCCAGTTTCTCCTCAAGTGTGGCTGCTTCTGGACACAGTATTGCATGCTATTTGCAAAGATAATATGTCCAAAACTGTTATCATATTTTGTCTTAAAAGACGACGGTTCATCAGAAGCAAAGCATTTGGCAGAAATGTGCTAATCACAATTAATTTAGTGACAGCAGGCAGGTAGATTTCTATTCTGCTGGTTAGCCGTCACGAGTGGAAGTCTTTTCCCAGAGCCGCTGCTGCCCAGGGCAGAAGCAACACATAATCCTGCAAAACTCCAAGCTATACTTCAGCAGCATCCCCTTCTTGCTTTGCCCGTGAAGCTGCACCGCAGTTCTGCGGTGCGGTAGGGATGAGAACACAACTTCCTTATTCCCAGGCTGCCTCTTCGAAACCTGCGCTGCTTCGAAGCTGTGGTCTGCACAGCCCTTTTATGTAGTTCAGGCATTGAATGCATGGTATGTGATCACATTCGGGCAGGAAATGATTCATAAAATTTAATGAAAGGAGAGATCATTTGATAATGTTATTTGACCTCCTATAGCTACCAAGCTACCAAATTTTTTTTTTTCTGAGTATGCCTGCATTCAGCCCAACTGCTGGTATTTAATTTAATCATAACTTCTATTAGGGTAAAGTGTACATTACCAAAAGACATCTAACAGTGATTTCAAGACAGCAATAGCCATTAAATCCTTTGTAACTTGCCCCAGTGTTTAAATACTCACAATGTTACAGATTAATGTCTTACTTGGATGTATCTGGCTTCAGCTTCACTTTCTAAGAGCTTGCTATGTTTCAGATTAAAATAATTCAGCACCCATATATTCCCATGAAAGTACTTCATTTTACTCATCACGTAATTCATTTTTCTATGTAAGGCAGTTTCTTCAGCCTGTGAGTATTTTTTTTAGCGTCTTTCCTCTCCCTTTCCAATTCCTAATGTTATTTGAAAAACACTTACAAGGGAACTGTAAGCATTGTTCCAGCATCAGTCTCATCATATCTGAAAACAGAGGTAAAATCACTTCACTTAGGTCAGCAACTACATTAGCTGCCTTTGCAGCAGCTCGCCCTGGGAGCTCAGGGTATGGATTGTATTAATTTTTCACTCTGATCCCTAACTCTTTTCAAGAATCACTGGAATTTCAGGATGCAGTCCCTATTCAGTAGCGATGACTTGCATTCCCTATTCTGAGATGCAAGTGTTTGCATTTGGCAGTATTAAAATGCATTGTGGATAAACAGAAACAGCCTACCGGGCTCTCCAAATTGCTCTATTTCACCATGTCTTCAGCATTATTTACCACTCTTCTAAATTTTTATGACTTTGCAAATGTTATCACCAATGGCTTTGTGTTGAACCTTGATGCCTGCAAGATCTTTACAAAAACCTTTCTATTTAGCAGTGATTTCTCAAGGTTTACTCCTTTTTTTTTTTTTTTGGACCTGTCACTTGACAAATTCTTTACTTACTGAAGCTGTGCTTTATAATACTTCATGGTAGCTTTTTAAAATCAGAATGTTGTGCTGCTAAGTTAAATGATTTACTAATACAAGCGAATTCCTTTATCAGCTGGAGGTGATAACTTCTCAGTGAGGTAGTTTCACTCCAAGGAGCATGATATTCCATAGAATTCTGCTAAGTGATGTCATTCATCTTTCTTATCAGCTTTTCTGGTATTTTGCTTGGGATGGATGTCAGTCTCGCCACCCGGTGGTTAGCTGGATCATGACGTTTCCCTTCTCTGAAGACTGTCATATAGCAGCTGTCTTTCAGTCCTTTGGATTTCCCCAGTGTTCAGAGATTCATTACAACTTAATGTCAGCAGTGATTAAAAGCATCTGACATAAGAAAGTGAATGATCAAGGCCCACGCCTGCCCTTTCCCAGCAATTCTGTTCCTTTCAGTCCTAGCTATCCTCCTCCTGAAGCTCCTCAAGCTTGTAAGCCCCCTCTCCTGCTGCTGCAGGGGTGGAAGGTTGCAACTTTGGGTTCGTCTTTGTCCTTGCTTGAACAGGGACAGAGCACGTGAGGAGTCTCAAGTGTTACAGAGAGAAAGAGAAAGAGAAAGGAAAGGAAAGAGCATGATTGTCCTGAGCGGCCAAATGCTGTCCCCCAACTTCTTCCCGTTTCTCATTCACATATGAGGCTGGTGGGCTGGCAGGGGAAGGAGTCCCCAGCCTCCTGCAGCGGTGGAGATGGGCCATTCTGTGCCAGCAGTGGAGAGGAGAGCTCACAGATGATCAGAAGAGGGCATGGTCCAGGCAGGACTATGAATATGTGCTCTTCCCCAGTTTTTAAAAGAAACGTTTTCTTGGTCTATGGTTCTGTGCAGCTCAACAGCTTCAAGTGCTGTTTTCAGCCATATTTTTAGAACCACTAGCCATGAGGCTTCTGACTTGGTTTTTATTCCCGTACATTCATTCTCAAAGACGTTTTATCTGCATGGCACTGTTGGCATTAGTGGTAGTAGCAGAAGCACCTCTTGGCTGTGTGCATATCTAGGATGTTGGTGTTCGGTTGCTGAGGCAGTGCTTCGTACGATGTTGCTGTGGTAACCCCTTGTCCTAATTCTGTAGAAAGTTCCTGTAGAAAGCCTGAAGAGTGCATAGTTTTTTCTTATTTGATGCAAGTGCATGATTCTCCTTCTATTCAGAGACTAGAAATAAATCTGTTGAACATTCTTACCTTTTACACATTTCTAACATACAGTTATCTCCATCTAATAAGCACTGCACACACTTTTTAGACTTCTTTTGTTCATAACATTCTTCTAAAAAGCATACTATCTTTTCTCTTTAGTGCTGCAACTTATGAATTTTCCTTTGGGCCTTTATCTTTCTTAACCAGCATTTTACACTTCATAGATTCTAGCTCATATTGTTTGCTATTTATTTCCTGGTTTTCAGTTGTTTGAATACCAAGATCTTTTAATTTATTTCTATTTGCTGTCACATATGCATCAACTGAACCAGAATGGGTTTTAAAACAAAGTGGTCCTTTTGGGAAATCGAATGAAATCTTAACTTTCAGTTTTCAGTTGAATTATGCTGCCCAAGTCTTTCTCCTCCTTGTAATTTTGCTCATGAAGGCAAGAGAAGGGAAGTCTAGCATGTGACACTGTTTTGAAACATGAACTATGAGTCATAGAATCATATTATGGACGGGAAGGACTCAGAACACAAAAGTGTTACAATATAAAGAAAATATCTTTTAATGCAAGGTCTCACAAGAAACTGCAGCAATTCTTTTGGCATCTTCACACCATTTCAATTGCCCACTGGAGCAGAAAACCCACCAGGGTAGATGAAATCTTAAGAACTGGCAGACTGTTGCAAAAAATGAGCTTGTAGACTAGCCTAACCTAAGAAGGTCTTTGAAGGCAGCAAGAAGGCTTTATCTAAGCAAAGGCTGTGGGATAAACAAACTTTCTTAACCTGGAGCAGTATTTATTGCACTGTATCTTATCCCTCGTGACTTTGGCCAAGCAGTTCATCCATCTAATTTCACATGAAATTGTCCCAGTGATAGTAAAAAAACCTGTTTTGTGTATTTCTGGAAGAACTCTATACCTGACGCTGCACCAACTGGAGAATGACTGGTGTTTCCACCATCAGCTACAATTGAGAGAAGGCTACTACTGACCTGATCTCTATACTGTGCATCATTTCAGAATGAATTCTCAAGGAAAGAACCATTAACAGCTGTGGTTAGTTGTGTAATGGAATAAAAATGGAATGTAGATTTACATGATTTTGACAAAGTAACCTGAGAACTTCCTGTTGATACACTAACTGATTTTCCAGGTCAGGGAAATACGGTAGACCTAATCTGTCCGAATTTAGCAAAGGATGCTGTGCTGCTGAGGACTAAGGCAAGACTGGAAAGGGCTGGGGAAAGGAACTGGGTCAGCAACACGTGCTGAAAGGAAAATGACTGATCAGGAGGGAAACGACAAGCAGACTTCCTCAACTATCAGTTTGGAGACAATCATATTTTTACTAAGAAATTTCATGCAAAACCAAGAGTCTACCAATAAAGTTAGTTGCTTGCACCATCAATACAGAAGAGGATACAATTCTCACATAACAAAAATGAACTGGAGATTAATTGTATGAATGGGATGGCTGGGCACTTTGGCACTAAAAGTTAGATATTCTCCATAAACTGCATTTATTTATTGCAAGTCATAGATGAAGACGGAGAACTGTGCATATTAGGTGACCACAGGATCACTGTGAGCCATGAATTCGATAATGGGTATGAAAAAGGAAAACGCAGTCACACAAATATCAAGTGAGATAATTCCCACAAAGAATTAATGGTTTGTCAATACGTATGTATATATATGCATGTATGAAATACTTTCAGATGTTACTTAATATACTGTGCATGATTATGTTTATCCATGTTTTAGATAGATTGATTGAAACAAGAAAGAAAAGGCTCCTAAGATGATGGGAAGAATAAAGAGTTTATTACATGACAGGGGAATAAAAGAGTTTGGGTTGTCCTAGAATAGAAAAATGAAGGCTGACTGAAGATATGACTGATATTTAAAAATACACCAATGAGTAAACACAATGGAGGAGGAAGAGCTATTTAAACTAAAAGACAATGTTGGCAGAAGAACAAATGGGCATAAAATGACCATGAACAAATTTAAGCTGGAAAGCGAAAGGTTTCTAGTTATCAGAAAGCGGTCTTCCAATGAAAAGCAAAGCTCCTCTAAACAGTTTTTTTAAATGAAGTGCAGTAGGTTTATGATTTGCATTATATGACGTAGCTGTCTTTAGTAGCATGGGATTTGATTCAGTGACATAGAAGGTCCCCTTAATTTTGCATCTTACACAAAGCAGCAAATAATCTTGAGATACAGTAACCTCTCAGGCAGCACACACCCGATGTTGAACAGCACACAGCAAGACTAAAATACCCTTTTAGACAGAAAATGAAGAGACTTCGATATTCGGCTAACCTCCAGAAGATTTAAACAGACCAAATGCAAAAACTTGTTTCAGAGCTTGCAATGTCTCTAAGGCTAATGTGCTCAAACAGAGCAATAATAAGGCTAAGTTTTGTCTGAAAATTGTCACCTCCATCAGCACTGCATTGGGATGGGTCCTAGTGCTAACCACAATCCTGTGTGTCACTCCTTAAGCTGTCAACAGATACACTTTCAGTCATTAAAAATGAGGATGTGAGGACCTGGAAAAATGCTGATTTGAACAATTGCATCCTACTCATCACAGTGTCAGTAATGGAAGACAATATTCCTGTGTGTTTAAAAAGCTGTGAAATCCTCCCTGCAGAAGATGATGGGTAGCGTTATTCATTCTTAGTTGTTTAGCTGAATTTAAAAATGAGCCTAGAGGAAAAAAATTAATTTTGGATATCGAGTAAGCAGGATGTATTTTATACCCATTTTTATACCATGTATAGTATGCTTAATTTAAAAAAATGAAAATTGAATATAAACATCAATATTCTAATAATATTAAGGTAGGAAATTGGAATAAGCCTTAAGCTTCTATCTTAACTAATGCCACTGTGCTTTTTAGTGTTGTTGAATGCCACACTCAAGGAAGAAACATTTTCCTCGGTTGAACTTTCTCGGTGCTGTCATTTTGTACAGCGGTATGAAACACAGAAACCTCTAAACTAAGAAACCTATTCCTTTTGTTTTTCAGCATCAAAACAATGATTCCTCCAGGGGAATGCCTATATGCTGGGAGAAAAAGGAGGAAACCCATTCAGAAACAGTTAAGTATCATATTCATCAGGAGGCATCTCCCTCCGAACGTACGTGCTAGAAATGAGGCAGAAGGAGGAGTCCCTTCCTCCCATGGTCCGCTGACACAGGAGAGACCTAATCTCTTTCTCTGCAGTGAGAAGCCCCTGTTCAGGAGGCTGGCTCTTCATGGTTAAGACTGGCTCCAGAAAGGATGCCGAGGATGGGTCAAACCATCCTTACCCATCGCTAGGTGTCCCGGGACAAGGCCAGTGGTGGTCGTGCTGTGTACTGCAGCGTACTGCAGAGTACGCTGCCATGAGGAGCGGAGAGGGACAGCGCTTTTTCATGAGCAGAAAGAAGATACTGGTGGACTTCATGTCAGCTGGGCAATGGGCCAGAGCTCCGCGGTTCCCCACCGCCTGTTCAAGGACCCTTTTGAGAAGCTGCGTGTTGAGTGGCACCAGTGCGCTGGCATTGCGCTCCCCCCTTCCCCCTTCCTTGGCTTAGCCTTGCTTGGGGCATCGCTATGTCCAACATGTGCGAGCCTGGAAAATGGGTCAGTTCAGCCAACTGAAAAAGCAGACTGGTGACTCACTTTTTGCATAAAGAACACATCATTTTCAAACCACTATTTACTATGGGATCACTTTCATTAGGAGAAAAATGGGAGAGGGGAATAGTATGTGTGAAGGCAAAGCAGAAAAAGAAAAAAAGCAATGGGAAGTTGTTACTAAAAGATGCTTGAAATGGGAGGGAAAAAAGGTTGCTATCACTCAAATGTAAAATGATTTCCAGATGCCATAAACCACTCTGTGAAATGAAGCTTTTTAATATAGTCATCCCACATCTTCTGTGTTACACTTGATTATATGGTTATGAAACACACATTTTTACTGTGTTAAAATTATGAAATAGCACTGGTGGCCTTCACAGAAAATTTAAGGATGAGAAGGTAACTAAAATACATTTCCCTATTTTCAGTTGTTCAGAACTTCTAAAAATAACCCACTTGACTTAAAACTGTCTATATTGGTCTAAAGTCAAAGGGGAATTTCTCTGAATGTTTGAGTGAAATCTGTTGATTTTGTTTGGATTTTGGAGAGTATTTGCACATGAACCACTTGTTCCCACTTAAAAAAATACCTCTTTTAGTGTAAAATATATCATAGGTGACAATTTCAATAGACAAAGATAATGACATTAAAATATTATTCTTCCTGCAAAACCTGGGTGTTAAATGCAAAAATGTATGTAAAATTTCTGCACTGCTGTTCAATTATGGATGTGGATATTTAACTTTATGACTGCATGAGGTATAGAACTGCTCCAGTACATGAAATTACCTCTATGCAGAACTGTTTATGAATCATAATTTTTGTGAGAATGGAAGGAGAGTTGCAGTTGCTTTGAGAAACATTAAGCTGCATGTTTGGAGTGTATATACTAGCTAGAAGAACTTCTCTTGAAACTTCTAGAAAGACTTCTAGATAAATGCAATGGCTAAGAAAACTACTTGTTAACAAAGGACGTAAATGTTCTCAGGAGCCTTTTATGAAATTCTGGCTTCAACAAAATCAGAGGCAACTGAACGGGATGGAGCCAAGTTTTCACCTTGTGAGTCATCACCAGTAATGCTATCTTGACAATTCTTGATACAATTTTGATCAAGAAACTTGGTTTTGGTTAAAAAAAAGGGAATCATATGCTTTGGATTATTAGACTGTTGAGCTCTCGCACTGGAGATAGCCCTCTGTTTTCTGTGGTTGGTTACTTATCACTTGCTGAGGATGATTTCTGAGTTCCTGGCAACACTGGTCTCTTCCTCAAACCTTATCTGTTTGTGGCCTTGGTCTCTGGTAAGTCTTTCCTGTGCTCATTCCCTCACTCGGGGACTTCCTAACTCTCATCTAAAGAGGCTCTGAATGCCCAAGACCAACTGGCTGACAGAGCTCCTTTCATGGTCTCTGTCCTTCAGTCCTACAGACCTTACGTTTCAGGACTCTGAGGTATCCTTACTGTTATGCTGCCTCAAATAATTTATCTTGAATTTAAAAGGATAGACATAGCCTATTAATTGAACAGTATATTTAACCATGATTTTGATCCATGTCATACCATTTTTGTTACAGCTTTTTTTCTCTTGTTTGATACCATAGCACATTTTCCTCTATGGCTTTGTTCTACTTTTTCCCCTGTCATTCTGATAATGAACCATGGTAGATGCTGCCACCTGTTCTGGGAGGGGTATTTGTTCAGTTGAAAAACCTAATTAATTTTTCAGAGGAAAAAAAGTTGATGGGAATTCTTTGGCCAGTCCTAATGATGATTCCTCTCTTTTTTCCACTAATAGCCTCTAGAAATTTAACTTTCTCTTGACAAAGGAATAAGTGAGCTCAGGTGCCAGTCTGAGCAGGATACTTGGATTTCTGTAGGGATTAATGGATTAGTCCTTTTGAAGACCAGAATTCGAAGGACAGAGTAGCAGTTTTCCCCTTTGCAGAACAACTGGGATGTTCATGTCTGCCCATACTCAGTGCACCCCAGGAGGCCAACTCTCTGCCTCTCCATCAGCTTTTTGTGATCAGGCTGTCAAGCCAGGCGGTGGTCCTGCAGCTGGCTTTTAATTCAGGATGTCACAGAATGATATTGCTCACTACTTCCGTGGTTTTTCAGGCACAGAAATTCTATCCTGAGGTAGTTTTACAGAATAGTAATGAAAATGTATGAAGAAGCTCCACAGGAGAATGCAGAGACCCATAAGACTGTGGAAGAATGTGTGGGAAAACTTGTTTTACCAGGAAGACCTAAAATGTTTCAGTTTTCTTCTCTACACAGAACTAGGAGAGACTATCTTCATTAGGTTGCCATTCTTCAGACAATACATCAGGTCTGAGTTCTACTTTTATACATGCAAATAAATAAAAAACCCTACCCGTTCTCCTTTTGCCCCAGAAAGTTTCCAAACAAGCCCCATTAAATGTGGTCTACACTTAAGAATTTTGGCTTTTATGGAACCAGTTCAAACACCTGGAGCTTGGACTGATTGAAAAATTTCCATCAGATATGCTTTTCAGCCAGAGAACCGGAGTTTTGACTAAAGGAAATATTTTCTACCAAGTGTTTGTTTCCTGTGGAAATCTAACATTTTACGGGTAATTCAAGCATGCGAAAACTAAAGAGATCTTGTTTTTAACCTCAAACTAAAATCACTGTGCTGAAATTAATACTTATCCTAGAAATGCTAAGGCAACGCTTCAGGACAGTTACCATTTGAGAGCTTCGTCTCAAACCCTGGCATCTTGTAAAACTCTCTGCCTCCACAAAACATTTCTTGTAATGTTTTACAGCTCTTTAAAGGCAAGCTACAGCTGCCCTAGCTCTGAATGTATCTATAACTGCTCCAAACTGCCCACTTCAGCCAGAACCGTACCGGTGCCAGGGTAAACAGAGACCTCAGGAGGTGCAGCTCTCTCCTGCTTCCTAGTTCTCATTTTAAGGCCCTCTGTGGCGTAGTCCTTCTTCTTACTTGGTATCAGACTATCCCACCTCTCATCTGCTCTGCCCGTGTGATGTCTTCTTGACCGTTAGTTCTGCTTTTGCCTTTCCTTACTGTGAAGACCCAGAAGAGGTAGAAGGGGGCAAAGGGCCCCCTTCACACAGCTTTCTCTCAGTTGGCCCTTTTCACTTGTAGAAGATGGTGAACATCTGCACGTATACAGCTGGCACTGGAGCTCAGCTCTGCCCCGATACCTATGCAATGCCCAAGCACAGCTCAATGGCTGTGGGCGCTGGTCAGTACGTTCACGATAATCATCTTGCTGTTACTTTGCACTTAGCTTATCTGTTGCATCTCTCTCTCTTCCCTTTCCCTTCTTACTGAAAGCTTGCCATCATAGTAAATGATTAGATTTTTCTCAGTTTAGATCATCTGCTGGTTTAACACTTCGGCATGCTTTAAAAACTTATTCAGAGTGAACTTTTTGTTAAGAGGGTAGGGCTCCCTCAGAACAGCAGACAGAGCTGTAGCTGCAGGAAATTCCTCTGCAGGCTCACCAAACTGGTTTACACTAGTGGCGGTCTGTGTGTCATGGGCACACTGAATCATTAAAGTGCAAATGGCTCAATGCCTTACGTACCACCAAAACAGAAAATGTTCTCTGCACCAGCTACCACACTCAGTTCCTACCAAACAGGGACTGGTGATACGGGCCTCGTACAGGTACAAGTACTTGTTACTGCAGGGCAGAATTTGAACGGTTTAACAATGCAAAGAGGGAAATGCCAGCTTTATTGTTTTAATTACATGTGCTGCTTCATTGTAGTAGTGTTGTATGAAAAGCAGAGTAAAAGAGGTATCATAGAGTAAGTGCTACGTCTCTGTTTAGACCTGATTTACACAGCTTGAGAATCCCTGGTTTAACTCAAACACAACAAGCACCATCTACTTTCGGCTCAAAATAAGGGCTAGAATTCCATTTGCCTCAAAACAGCCCACTGAAGAATTTCCCTGCCTGCCCTTTTCTGTTTGTGGATAGGTACGCTAGCCTTTCCATGGAACTTGCATTGTTTTAAATCGCATCCACTTGGCACCTAATTACCATTTACATCAAACCCCTGTTTGTTTGGATTCACTCCCTTACTGAATCATTTCCTTGAGTTTTCAGGAAGACTCCATCCTGAACTTTCTCCCTAGTCTTTTTACACCATTCCTTGCAATCTCCAGAAAGCTGTTCCTTACGCTCAGTACAAATGCAGTCCACCTAATTGCCTCAAACCATACCTTGCTGGCATAGAGCAGTCACTATTTTACGTGGTAAATAGGCTTGAAAAATTTCTCTTTCTATTCCATGTTAGTCTTGACAATTTTTACCCCTTGAACTCATCAGTCTAATTTTCCTTACTGGAATTAATTTTTTCCATCCTAAATCGCTTCTTTGCTTCAGCTGGGTTGTCAGATATAAAGAGCAATTAGTAAAAGCTTATGTTCTTTAGCTTCTACTGAACTATAGGCTATATTCCCACAAAACTACTACTCTCCACAGGTCAGACATCCTTTTGGTGTCATAGTGAGGATGGCTGAGCTTCAGGGCGTACTCCAAAAAGTTAGTGCCCAATATGTAGACCCTTTTTTGAAAAACAGCTAACTCTGGAAAAGTGAAAAAAAGAGTATTCCTTCTTTGTTGATTGCATTATTTGTTGCATATTTTCTCTCTCTAATAGAGGAAAGTTGTTTATTCATCCCAATTCACAAAATCTCCCCCATGTCTTTGAAAGCAACTCATTGTGTTATTGAAGGGCCACATACCAGTTTTGGTAATTTTGAATGAAAAAGCAAGAATTATATGTTTTCACTGACAGCTACCTCAAACATTTTTTCATTAATTCCATGTCCGTTAGTGTTGTCCTGTTAAAATGAACTGAAGGCTCTCAAAAGTAGCAATGAATTTTTCATACCTGATTAGGCTTAAGAGGTTTTCAATTAACAGCAAAGTCACCAATCACATGTACAAAACATTGATCTTTTTTTTTTACTAATTCCTAGGCACAACTTTATTTAATCACAGTTACAATGATAAATTAAGATTGCACCTATAAGAGGGGAACATGCAAATGTTGCAATTTAACCCTTTAACCACCTTGTGAAATACTAATGCTCAAAATTAAAATTATGATTGAAAAATATAGTAAATATGTGAAGCGTGGAAATGCAGCAGTAAAGTGCTACAAATAATTAGTTTTACTCTGATTCTCCACTGGAGCACCAGCTAAGCTACACAAGGTTATGATCCTTGCATTTAGTTAGGTGAAAGTGGAAACTGTTAGCACACCTGTATTTTCCTTGGCTACCATTTCCCACTCTTGAGTATTTTTCTATCTTTTTCTCCTTGATTTTTCTCTCAATGTCTCTTATTCTGGAGAAGGAGGGACCTCCTCAGGAGGCAATGTGCTACAGTACGAACTTGAACATGGGTATTACGAGAGTGAGTGGAGGACCAACAGACACAGCACTAAGTCCCCTGGGAGATGCTAGCTCAGCTATAGCACCGGGCTGCTCTACTCCCTCCGAGATCGTGGATCCGCATAGTTTACAGCTCCAGTGGCCTGTGGCTCATTCCTGGATAACGCACTTTGCTGCTGGGTCCAGCAACGGCTGTCTGCTGGAGATAACTACCTTCTCAAACTTCTAACTCAGGTTGTCTTGCTTAAGCAACAAGTCTGTGCTTCAGCACTGACCACCCCTCTCTGTCATGCTGGAAATCAGGTTTCCATGACTGTGTGCAAGTGCACCAGCTTTTCCTTTTCTTCCTCTTGAGAACAGCACCTTACACGTTCTGTGAGAAGAGTATCAGCAGACGCTCCAAAATTGAGCTTCCTCATTTGTGAAGTATTTAATCTTAATGCATTTTCACAATAGCTTTTCTGAGGCATCTGGTCCTGTTCACTGCATGAGAGGGACATGAAATGGGGATGGACTAGGAGTTCTTGGCTTCTTAGAAATCTCAGTAACATTAGTCTTTATGTTTTGGAAGGAATATCAACGGTTTTAAAAGAGAAACCAAATTCTTATCTTTGTTATTACTGATGTAGGAAGGTAAATGTGAGAATGTTCACAGGATTTTTGAGCTTGAGGAAAGAATGTCTCTTCACCTTGCTTCCCATACTTTTTAAAATCATGTCTAAAGACAGGCTCTTTTCTTAATTATCTCCTGACCCACAGGTTAACTTTCAGTCATTAAATGGAGGGCACTAAGATGCTTGGAATTAATACAGTGGATATTGAATGGGTTCATGCATTAGTCACGGAAATTTTCCTGTGCTGTTCTGACCCTCATTTGTACAGCATAGATGAGAAATTCTTTTTCCTGGTATGCACTAGAACATGAAGATAGTACCCATTCCCCTAAGGTGAGAGCATCCTGAGTAAGAGATATCAGTTCTTCATCTGTTTTTCACTGGGCAGATGTGAAAAGAGATGCCAATGTCCATGTCTTTGCACTATGGCAAATGCAGAATGGTAAATCTCTTTTTGGCAGGGGACAGAAACTTTGAAGATTTTCATAGAAGCTAGCTTAAATATGCCTGTTATCAACTAGTTGCAGACAACGTCTCAGTCTCCAGTTGTACTATTTGGAGGTAAAACAGGTAATTGAAAATGTGTTCTCCACCACAGAAGGCCTGCAGTTGGGAATGAAAAATCAAATCCTTCAAAGAGACACAGGGACCGTCTGAACGCGGAACTGGACCACCTGGCCAGCCTCCTGCCTTTTCCACCTGACATCATATCGAAGCTGGACAAACTTTCCGTCTTGCGCCTTAGTGTCAGCTATCTCCGAGTCAAAAGCTTCTTTCAGGGTAGGTCTCTTTTAAGATATCAATACCCCATTAAAAGTCCCCCTCTAGTTTATTGCTGCTTTGTACTTATCATGAGTAAAGTTAACATGCAGTATTATATTGATAAAGTAAGAAAAAAAGATCTAATCTCTACTACTGAACTTATTTTGTGCACGGGATGTTGTGTTGGAAATTTTGTGCATTTCCTCCTATACCATTTGTGTGGTTTTCACCAAATAATGGGATAACTCCCACCCTTCCTCAGCAGGCTTTAGGAAATGGGAAAACATGACTGTAAAATCCCTAAACTGGCTTGGGGCAGACGTAATACCTGTAGTTACTTTGAACTCCCTTTTTGAAGCTATTATCGTGCATGTTTGCAATGTCTATTTAAACACAATGTGAAGGTCAAGCAGCTACCATTTTACCTGTGTTTGCTGTATGCAAAGAGGAAATGGGCTTCCTTGCAAGGCCAAAAACATCACTTTCTTTCAGGATAAGTGAGATCTGAAATCTAAAGTGTTGACTAAGCCGTAATAGGCTATGCTTTGTTTTTGTAGCTGTCTGGCACACTGCACAATGAAAGCCAAATGTGCATGTTCAGATGTACATAATAAGATTTCTTCCGAATTTGCAGAAAGTTTTAGTTTTTTCTGTTGCTGAAGAGTTCAGAAGAGCAAAATCTGGATTAGGGATTTAGCAATTAAAACCCTCTCTAGAGTCATTTAAAAATAAAAAAAGAAAAAACCCCAGCATATCTCAAGGAGTATAATTAGTATAATCGACCAAAACTTATAGGTGGACTGTAGCGATTTTTTATGGACATTATTTTTCCTTTACTGCTCTTTTTACTACTTCTTCCTGTTACTATTCCTTCTTACGCACAGTGTATACGAGGGAGCCCTATTTTTTTGGTTGTTTGTTTTGACTGAAGAATGGTATCTGTTGGTTGGTTTCTTGCTTTTTAAAAATATATTTTAGTATAAAAGAAATGTGAGATTTTGAAGAGGCTTTGGCAGACTGCAGGGCATTTTACAAACTGACATCCGATTGCTGATGGTGATGTTACTGATAGCAGGAGCCTCCCATGTCAACTGTGGCAGCTGGCTGCCCAGCCTCCAGCATTCTGCAGTTTACAGGGTGCCTCTCTTTCCCTTTGAACACATACGTGAGTCTTATGGGCCCCGTCCTCTGAGCTTTACTTCCGTTTCCCATGGATTCACAAGCAACAAGCTGTCTTCAGCTGCCTTTACTACTCTTCTGCTGGAGTTTCTAAGACCCATTGTCTCCTTTTTTTAAAGGGATGGGATAAAAGGAAACCAAGTAAAGCCAGACTTCATTACTCTGAAATGTTCCATGTTTGAGAGATTTCATTTAATTTAATCCCCAAATTACCTAATTGAACACATAGTTTGTGTTCCCTTCATTCTTATTTTTAAATGTTTACATCATGAAACTAAGGTTACAGAAAACATTGTTTATAGTAAAGGAAGGAAACTACATGCCATTTTAAGACAAGAGAGCTGGCTGGAGCTTCAAAAGGGTGGACTGCAGGAGAGGTGAGCTGTGGAAACAGAGCTGGGTGAGGAATGGGTGCTAATGTTTGGGTAAGAGTAGGAGCTGCAGCCTCAGCTTCATGGCACATCACAATCTACTTCCTTGTAGTTGTGGAGAAATAAGGCAGAATCTGATTTTTTTTAAACAAAAACTTTGGTAGGAAGTAACCTAAAAAAACCCAAACAAAAAATATCCATCCCAGTGTTTCGATCTTTGTTGTGATGAAAGAGGACAGAAGAGCAGAAATGGTTTGTTTGTGGCTTTTTAAATCAAAGGATGGTACTAAGTTGTGAGCTGTTATAAACACTGTGAGGACAGAGAACAGACCAGTGGCATACAGAGATGTTATAAAGTTGGGTAAAATAAAATGTATCTGGAAAAACTGACCTAGCAAATCCATACTAATTCACTCAGGGAAAATTAATCCAAAGCAACTGGTGTTCACTAGAAGAGAGAAACCTGGAAAACAGAACATAAAAACAATAATCGAAGAGGGACAGCGGTCAGCAAATTGTTCTATGCTTGTAATACGATATGTTGACATAAACAAGAAAGCCAAGTGTGGATTTTGGTCTGTTTGCCCAGAGGCAGCATGTCACTACGCAGGAAGGTTATAATCCCTCTCTGCATGAGACCAGCATGACTCCATCTGGAATACAGCTTTCTGTTGTGGGCATCTCCTGGTCACAAGGGCATTAGTACACATTAAGGGGTTTGCAATAAACACAGGCAAGAAGTGACTATAAAGCTGGATGGACAAAAAAAAAGAGTGAAATTAGCTTGAATGTGTACAATTTATATGCTTCGGCTGTTTGTCTTCATAGGAGAGAAGGACGAGAAGGGAAGGAGTTGCTCAGGGTATTTTAGAGTGGCACAGTGGAGGACCCAAGCAAGCTGAAATTTGGCTTGAATATCAAGCAAAACATATCTGTAATGAGTTCTGTTCAGTTTTCCAATATTTCTAAAACTGATGCAGTGGAGATTCAGGACGTTCAAATTTGTAATCTATGACATACAGGCATGTGCATCTTTTGTTTAAAATACTGTTCTGTGAGTTTTAAGGAAGTTAAGATTAAATTCTCTGTTTTTAAAAAGTGCTTGTAAGAATGCTGTTTGCAATCTTTTAAAAACCATGAATAGTGCTATTTGACACATAAGTTCATATATGACATTGCAGATTCAACCCATAACAGTTCAGCAATTCCCGTGACAATTATAATTCTACACCTTCAACAGTTCCAGCGGTTTCTAGACATACTCATTTACTTACCACTAGGTGTCCTTTCAGTAGCTACTCTGCAATACTCAGTGTGTAGCACAAATGTTGTATTTATAAAGATCAATAGCCAATTAAAGGGCATGGAGTGACTTCACCATATTGTTTTCAAGTATGAAATAATTTTGCAGAGAATTAGGTATTAGGGGATAGAGAATATTCATCAGTCAGTCATTCCCTCTTTGGTGACCATTACAGGTTAGTACCTTGAAGCATATGGCCAGTTCATCTTAGTTAAGTTGTTTAAGCAAAGGCCTGGTTATTTTCTAAATTTTAGACCTGGTTGTTGAGACCGATTTTTCTACTGTTCAGTTTGACAGTCACTATGGTGGATTCCCTCTCTCAGAAATGTTTTCCTTTGGCTTCAGAACAATTCTTCTGTCTACTTGGTTTACCGTCTGTCTTCCTATCTCTGTTATCAGTTGGCAGTGGCTCTATTAATAGCCCCACTCCCCCCAAGCTATATGCATTTAGTCATTTTGCATTTTCCTGATAAGCACTTCAAAACGGCTTGCAGCAGAAACCTTCCAGTCTCACCAGATCTCTTGTATAAAGCAGCACGGATCTGAACCAGTGCTTAGACTGAGAGACATCAACTGCTACAGGAAGCTGTGCCGGTCATTTGGCCCTGACAAAAATTTGCCTTGGGTGGGGCTCCTGTGGGATTGGAGTGGTACTTAGTGGCTGTGACCACTTGAGCTTGCTGGGCCTCTGTCTTGGCCATATTCCATCTTGGTTAATTGTAGTCTGTCTTCCTTTACCACTCTTGACAATACATCTTTTAGTACCTCTTATTTCTCAGTTTTTCCACTGGCGGAAAAATGGTGGTCTTGCTCCACTTCAAAACCAACTCCCTTTTGTTGATTGTTTAAATCATTCCCTTCTAGTATAGGTATTAATTTTGTAAATTAATGTAAAAAGAATAGTACCTTGTTCTTTTAGCATCTCAGATCCTTTCTGAGAGATAGCTAACTTAAGCTTCCCAGTGCCTGTAAGGAAAATATTTACGACAATTTAGATAGACCAATACAGTTACGACTAGGGCTTAAAGCTCCTCATCTTTCAGTTCTTAGTGTGAGATCTTTTCTTAGATTATGGTTTCTTAAATAAGCTTGGACCCCTTTCCAACAAGATTCTTCAGTTTACTTATGAAAACATTGTGAGACAGGAGGAATAGCCTTTTTAAAGTTATGAAGACATGTAATATCTGTTGTTCTTCCTATCCACATGTCCAGTTGTAGACGGTAATTTAAATGGTGTAACATGGCAAAATATCCTTGACAGACCTGTTGATTTCTACTTCTTTTTTATTACCTTTAAGTGTTTACAAACAGGTTGTTTGCTATTTTTATCCAGTATTTTTCTAGGGATTGAAGCTCAGTGTAATGGTCCTAGTATTCTTCGGTTTCCTCTTCCCATGCTTTCTAAAGATAAGCTCCATGTTTGTCCTCTTCTAGTCTTTTAAAATCTCCCTTTTCTACGATGATTTCTCATAGACTAATAGCCAATAGCTCTGAGAATGCTTCAGCTCATTCTCAGATTATGCTGCAATGAGTTTCACCAGGTGCAGCTAACTTGCAAATATTAAACTCATCCAAGTACCTGAGGTGCTAGCCTTTTTGCTGGTGTTTAGTAGCAGTATCTGTCTGATCCTAGCTGATGGAAGCAAGAAGAGGCAATAAACACTTAAACCTTTTTTATACCTTCCCCTCTGCTGAGTAGCAGAAAACTCTTCCCAACCTTGTATGGTTAGAGGACTTCCAGCATGTTTTTTATAACCTTCCCTTTCTTGCTACATCTTATTTCATGCATTGGCTTTTCTTTTTTTTCTTCTTACACACTTGTGATTTATTTTATTCATTTTTAAAAAATATTTTTTGTGAGCTTCCAGTCATTGAAAGGCTCAGGATTTTGTTAAGATGATCTTTTTTAATATTTCCCACCCTTCACTGCCACTGAGATAGTTTACACGTATCCCCTACATATTGGTTTGTTGAAAGAACGTCCAACTCTTAATTCCCTTGGATATCTGTCCTCTGAGATTTTGCCTTCCAGTTCTCCAGGTGTACTGAAGTCTTCCTTCTTTAGGTCTGGTGCCTTCACATTGCTGTGCCTTGGATTGCTGCTGCTGGAAGGACCATCGGTTCCAGGATTTCCTGGTCACTTTCACCAAGCTGCCCTCCCTCCTTCTAAGCCATTTCTCCCCTTCAATTAAATCTCTTTTATATATTTATTTTTTCAGTTCTGGCACGATAGCACACACTGTGTGGTTTCTGTCTTTCTTCTGATTTAGCATTTATATTAGTGGGTCATTTCCTTTTACTCATTTATGTGTTTGGTGTGATCCAATTCCCACCGATGTTTATCTTTAATGGAAATTGGATTTATCCCTTTTAAGAAGAAAGCAACAAAGGATTCCTCCCAGCTGGCCTGATTTTCAGTATCCTCAATTACTTGCAGTGTGTTCGAGCTTTCATCTCCTCCTACTGTATCCATGGCCGTTGATCTCATAGCTCAATAACAAAGATGGACTTCTTACTACTTTGATTCAGATTCCTTAGGTTCATTCATTAGATTCTTTAGATTAGGCTGTCCTAAGGAAGGACAGCTATTATTTATTGTAGTATTTGAATATTTAGTGCTGCAGTCCACATTCCGTAACTTGCAGACCTGTTTCTGATGTGACATGCCTGTCACTCCAGTGACACTCACAGAAAATTAAGAAATTAAAACTTGAGGTGCGCAGGGAAGCAAAGAATGATCTTGCTTTCTGTGTGTTATCTTCACCATAATGCTACTCAACACTGCTTTATGAGTGCTGCTTACCTGAACCAAAGCTCCTGGTCTGAGGATCCAGGATTCCACTGCAGTGTCGGCAGAGGGGTTATCAGGCATCCCTTTTTTCCCCACTGTCTCTGCCTACCATTTCTGTTTTCCCAGAGTTTTCTTTTCAAAATCTCTCAGCTAAAGTTTTTTTCTGGATTGACAAGTTCTGCTCTTTTGGTATAAATAAGTTTTTTAGATTTTACTTTACATAAGCAAAGAAAATTTTTCCACAAGATTTAACTGATTTTGAAACTAAACTCATACGTTTGAGTTTATTGTTACAGTTATGGCCTATACTGGATACATTTCCATGGGAAAATTTCTTCTTTCATTTGTTAGCTGGTTCCAGTAGCCTGAAGCTTTCCCTTAAATTTAAAACCATATTTTTAGTGAATCACAGAAGGGTTGAAGTTGGAAGGGACCTCTGGAGGTCATCTAGTCCTACCCCCTGCTCAAGCAGGGCCACCTAAAGCCAGTTTCTCAGGACCGTGTCCAGGTGGCTTTTGAATATCTCCAAGGGTAGAGACTCTACAACCTCTCAGGGAAACCTGTGCCAGTGCTCAGTCACACAGTGAAAAAGCGTTTCCTGATGTTCAAACGGAACCTCCTGTGTTTCAGGTTGTGCCCATCGCCTCTGATGCTGTCACTGGGCACCACTGAAAAGAGCCTGGCTCCATCTTCTTTGCACCCTCCCTTCAGGTGTTTATACATGCTGATGAGATCCCCCCCTGATCCTCCCCTTCTCCAGCCTGAACAGTCCCAACTCTCTCAGCCTCTCCTCATAGGAGAGATGCCGCAGTCCCTTCATCATCTTTGTGTCCTTTCATTGTACTCTCTCCAGGTCCTTTCTACTGGATGTATTTAGAACAGATATAGGAAAAGTAAAATAATAAAAGATCTAAATACAAATATAGATTATAAGAGAGGCTATGTTGAGAACAGGATAAAATGCCTAAATCAACAATCATGGAATTATACCTCCTTGACACCATCTCTTCACTCCCACTGATCTTTTCTTGGTATGATTTATATATTGATATCCATTATGGAAATAATAAGAGGCTTTCAGATTATCAACAAGCCTCTAGTTTTTGATGAAACCTGTACTTTGAGTTATAAGTCTAGGATTTCAGTTGTGGTTCTCTGCTTAGCTAGGGTTGAAGCTGATACCTTGAGTCAAGAAGTCCCCAACATATCTGAACAGTTTAACAATTACAAGTTTGTTTTTTAAAGACATATTCTACTGATTTAGAGCACTCCCAGTGCTGTCCTCTGAAACGGAATGCCTGTATGATTTCTTCCGTGAAAGAGAAATAAAGACTTTTCTTTTTGCACACATGCAAAATGTCTTTAGGGTATCTGTTGCTGTAGTCCACAGTCAGCTTATTAGATTGTCTATAAGCATTTAGGCTGTTTAGGTTTCTTAGGGCAGCATATTCAATGACTTGCACTGAGAACGAACCTTCATGGTCAGAGTGGGTAACAGATAAGGTTATTCCTGTGGCTGTATTGAATCATTGTATTCAAATTATCACAGCATTCAGAGTATTTCAGCCAAAAAGGGAGTGTTAATGAAAGAAACCTTTTCCACTTTCTACTGCTCTATAATTTTACCATCTTCATAAGAGTATAGCAATTGAAAAGAGGAAAAAGTGTTCTGTTGCGTAAGTGGTACGTAAGTAAATCTTTGAAGGAAGACCTACTGTCTGCAAGTCATTATCTAATCAAGTGCTAAAGTACTACATCAGTGAAATTTTAGTACAAGCGTCAAGACTTTAAGCAGGCTAGCTGCATATATTCAGCATATATAGTAGATGAGGGCAAGGCTGTGGATGTTGTCTACCTGGACTTTAGTAAGGCCTTTGACACGGTCTCCCACGGCATTCTCCTGGAGAAGCTGGCAGCTCACGGCTTGGATGGGCGTACACTTTGCTGGGTAAGAAACTGGCTGGATGGCCGAGCCCAGAGAGTGGTGGTGAATGGAGTGAAATCCAGTTGGTGGCCGGTCACGAGGGGTGTTCCCCAGGGCTCGGTTCTGGGGCCGGTTTTGTTCAATGTTTTCATCAATGATCTGGATGAGGGGATTGAGTGCACCCTCAGCAAGTTTGCAGATGACACCAAGCTGGGTGGGAGTGTCGATCTGCTTGAGGGAAGGAAGGCCCTGCAGAGGGATCTGGACAGGCTGGATCGATGGGCCGAGGCCAATTGTATGAGGTTCAACAAGGCCAAGTGCCGGGTCCTGCACTTTGGTCACAACAACCCCATGCAACGCTACAGGCTTGGGGAAGAGTGGCTGGAGAGCTGCCCGGCAGAAAAGGACCTGGGGGTGCTGGTCGACAGCCGGCTGAACATGAGCCGGCAGTGTGCCCAGGTGGCCAAGAAGGCCAACAGCATCCTGGGTTGTATCAGGAATAGTGTGACCAGCAGGAGTAAGGAAGTGATCGTGCCCCTGTACTCGGCACTGGTGAGGCCGCACCTCGAGTACTGTGTTCAGTTTTGGGCCCCTCAGTACAAGAAGGACACTGAGGTGCTGGAGCGTGTCCAGAGAAGGGCAACGAGGCTGGTGAAGGGTCTAGAAAACAAGTCTTATGAGGAGCGGCTGAGAGAACTGGGGTTGTTTAGTCTGGAGAAGAGGAGGCTGAGGGGAGACCTTATCGCTCTCTACAACTACCTGAAGGGAGGTTGTAGGGAAGCGGGTGCTGGACTCTTCTCCCAAGAAACTAGCGATAGGACGAGAGGGAATGGCTTCAAGTTGCGTCAGGGGAGGTTTAGATTGGACATCAGGAAGAATTTCTTTACTGAAAGAGTGGTTAGGCATTGGAACAGGCTGCCCAGAGAGGTGGTGGAGTCGTCAACCCTGGAGGCGTTCAAAAAAGGTGTAGACGTGGCACTCCAGGGCCTAGTTTAGGAGTCATGGTGGTGTTAGTTGACGGTTGGACTTGATGATCTTAGAGGTCTTTTCCAACCTTAATGATTCTATGATTCTATGATTCCTGAGATCTGGCAGGACTCATTTCTGGAGAAGCAGCTGCACATTGACTCTCCCCTACATTTCCCATTTTCAAACAGTGGATTATTTTGACTAGACTTTTTGACATTTTTAATTGCCAGAGAGACCATTTTATTGTGACATATTGCTTATACCAATGCTTCACTTTTTTCTTTTCCCCTTGTTCGCTGTGGACACCATTCATTCCATGTAACAAATACCTGAGGCTGTTTTGCACTACACATCCTTTGGATAACCTGGAGATCTCTCTGACCCTTGGAGGACCTTTGCTGACTCTTGGAAGAGGACCGTGTCTCCTCTTTGTGCTTTGTAAGAGGATGGACCTCCTTCTGCTACTTGGCTTTCTCTTTAGTTTTCTGCAAACAAGATGGGTTTTGTAGGAGAAGGAGAGTAGATTTACAAGCAGGATTTAGTTCAGAATAGGCCTATATTCAGGAAGAACAAGAGGACTCTTAAATTGCTTGAATTCCTGTCACCTTTGAAGACCAAGGGTACCTGTTAGTGCAACACTATGTTAAGTGTCATATTCTGAGACTGGCTCTAAATTCCATACCTATTGTTTGGAGTAACGACAGGTAAAGAACCTTAGTTCTAAATAAGTGTCAGATCTTTTCTGCTACTCCTTGGGTACTCGTGTCATGTGCTGTGTGTTGTTCATATTGTCAGACCTCACAAGCTTAGAGCTGTTAGGCTGAGTCTGTCATCTGTACAAAGAGGGCTGGACTCTGTAGACTTTGTGCTGTTTTGGGAAATACACCATCATTATGATTCTTCTTGCAGAACTTCCTTTTGCGATTCTGGATCTATATCTGATACCACTTGTCTATCGCTGGATGCCGTTCAAGTGAACATTCTTGTAATCCTCAATGTTCCTCCTGGTATTGGCAAGACTGATTATAAAACCAGGGAGCTGGAAATGACAAGTGACAGGAGAGGAATCTTTGACTGTTAGATTTCTCCTGAGGGCATTTGGCACTGGAGGAATTGTACTGTTTCTAGCAATAGTGGAAGTACACTCAGAACCAGACAACATGGTCACAGACACACACAGTGGCTGGTTTTATAGGTGTTCCCACAAACCACAGCTGCTATATTGGTCCAATGCTAGGGGAAGTCCCCAAAATACTTTGAGCCTTTAAGTGCAGGTCTTTGTCTTTCTCCGGCTTGCTTAGTTACTTTTAACCATTCTGATTTGGTAGGCTTTTACACTCAGTTGCATTTGGTTAGCTCATACAATGCTTCTCACGAGCATCGATGTAAATAAACGTAGATATATGGCAAGGAAAAAACTAGGCCCATCTAATCCAGTAGGCTGATATACACACTGTCTTTTGTATTCAGTGATGTTCATCTTGCTCGAGCGCTGTGCTTCCTCAATCCTTCCTCTGCAGCTAAGACCCTCCTTGGCCCAGCCTGGTACCAGCTGTTGAAATACCCTCATAGTCCCCCGTGGATCAGATTCTATTATCTTATGCTATAATGAATGAACTTCTATTGACCTCATTTTCTTGAGTTAAATTGTGTTTGGATGTTGGAGACTGAGAAAGAGCTTAGCATAAGTTTAGTTTGACTGCAACCCACGTTTTCCTTGGATATGGAAACAAGACTGGTTTTCATCATAGGAAAGATTGTATTTTTACTCCAGAAGTTGCTAGCAATTGCAGTGATTGTAGAAGGCCCTAGCAATAATTCTGTCCTAATCACTGCTGCAATGGATGGGAGGTAGGAAAGCATTCCCTCAGGCTTGAACTTTGGCTTGGTTTACACTTGTTCTCAGCTTCATGAGTGATTACCATCTCTGAGAGGAAGCATGTTTCTTTACTGTCAAGAAAATGATTTACTTTGTTTCTTATTTTAAACACAGATAAGTTTTAAAGGAAAGACAATACGTATTATCCAACAGAACAGTGAATTTAGCTTGGCATAATATAATTGCATAGGGCTTTGAAGACAAATAGGACAAATAGTTTTAGGCTAGAGAACAGTGTGGGACACTGTCCCCCTGGTTTCTCTTCTCACTTTGCTACCGCTTCACTTTTGGCTTACAGCACGTGATGAAGCTCTCTGCAGAGAACTCTGAAACAATGCGGATGTTAGAGCGGGTCCTGTAGCAAGAAGCAGAGTGGCTATGTCACTCTGGGGATAAGCCCACAGGAATTAGCCCTTCTGAGAGGCACAGCTTACTAGAGTATGTGCCTTGCCATCCCAATACAGCCACACTTTTTTTCAAGCTCCTGTTATCTCCATGTAGCAGCATAAGACACTGTGTGCCCATACCAATATCCTTTGAACTAGCTCAAAGATGTCTACTACACTCCATGTCCAGTGCAGACATAGCGCTCTGGTGCTTGCCAGATCAGGTAACGTCAATCTTTTGAGTCTGTATAATTATATCGGCTATGCTAAGGCAGATCTCAAGATGACACTTGTGGTCCATGGAGATGGAAAGCTGCAAACCCATTCATATCTTGAATTAAGAGCCTGTCATTCAGATGTAAATCTAAAACAATGCTTCCTTTTAAGACTTTTAAAAAATATTTTTATTTACAAGACTACCATTTAGCTTCTGGACTTTGTAGTACTTTCATAGAGTCAGTTCATGAAGTTCTGAAATGCTGTCTCATAGGTCTCACTAGCAATGCATGGTGGTTGCTGGGACTCTGAGAAGTCCACGAGATGCAGTCTGAAGGCCAGGCATGGGGGCAGGGTAAATGTGGAGGTTGCAAAGGTGTGTCAAGACTACACAAAATTATATTATTTTTAATTGTGTTTAAAACCACTTTTCCCTATCATGATTTTCAACTGGACTTCATACCTAATATATGAAGTGTAGGCTAGAGGGGAGAGGATAAAGATTAATAGCTAGATCCTTAACTGGCTTCCATAATCTACTTACCAGATTTTCAAATAAATGCTGTGTTGCTTCTGTCTATTAACCACTCACAGATGTGTTTTATTATCTGCTTTCAAGAGTTTTATTTTTAAAAAATTCTTTCTTGTTCTGCTCCCCAAAGTCCTGTTAATTGTTAGGCCACTGGAGCTCTGAGACCATTGCCTGTCATGTGTATCAGCATCAGTATTGTCTCATTGTTTTTTTTTTTATTGCTCACTCTGCATTGTCTGTATGTCTCTGTTGTTTTCTGTCTTCTTATACTAGGTATGTGCATGCTTTGTCAGTGAGTGACCCATGTTTTATTCTGAGGGGCCAAATGTGTTTCCATCTCTAATAGCCCTAAAGATCCACTAGAACGACTCAACCCAGGGAACAGAGGAGACCAAGACAAGGAAGAGGGCAAGGCTAAGCGCCCTGAGGGTTTTCTGTAATTCATTGTGTCTTTTCAAGATTGTATTTAGTCTCTGACAAATGCAATTTAAATTTTGTTTACTGATAGCATTTTATTGACTTTTTTGAATGTACTTGGAGTGCATGGGGTTTTTTTGCATACTGTGCTTGGAGTTTTAAATGAGTTTAAAACAAGCAAATGAAATCTAAATTAAACGCTAGCAAGAAACAAAACACCTCACTAGAATTCAGGTAGGCAGCCCTGGTTAACCTAGCTACTTCTTCAGAAAATGCGTGCCAATATCTGGAAACTCTTATTTTATGTCATGCAACACTCAACGGTGACATCTTCTCTGAGTAGCACCCTGAGGCATATGCTCAGTGTTGACATGGGAGGAAGAACTTTATGGTGACCTGCAGACACCGTTTCTCAGGATTTCTTTAATAATTGATTTTCCACGTTCTGACCAGTCCTCACAGTCTTGGGGAAGACTGAATTCTCTTCAGTTCATACATTTCAGTCTTCCTTGTTGCATAATTTCCAAAACAGTTTGGCATATCTTTGTCTGAATGCTGTCCATGGACAAGACTGGCACTACCTGGTCTGTTTGGATCATCTGGTCCAACCCAGTCTGGTGGGACCAGATGATCCTTGAGGTCCCTTCCAACCTGGTGTTCTATGATTCTATGATTCTGTGATTCCCTTCTTTTCTCCTAAACCCCTGTCCATTTGGTTGCCAACATCACTGCTGCTCCAGCATCCGCTGTCAGAAGCACTTGCCAGGGTGCCGCGAGGGCTGGCTGCTCCCTAACGGATGGAGGCTCCCCGTGGTGTCCATCAGGGCTTCCCAACCAGGGCCTGTACCACCACTGCAGCCAGGAGCAGGGCAGCCGGGGGGCACCAGGGACAGCCCCAACCCCGGGCATTGGGCACCTCCCTGGGGTCCAGCTGAGGCCATGCTCTATCCTCTCTCTCTGTCTTGCCTCTATACCCTGGGGACGTCTTACCTCCCTCCACCATTTCTGGACCATAACTTCCTTTCTGAACACGATGCAAAGACTGTTGTCCAAATCTTGTGTCTTCATCATTTTCTAACCTCTGTACCGCAGGCCTTCCTGACATCACTGGCGTTTGTGCTCCACAGAAATCATAGCTACTAACTTCTTGCCCATTTCTCTGACTGAGCAACTTGCTCTGCCACCTCCATGGGCACCTCTATGCCTGGCTTTTTCTCATTAAGGCCATGTAATTGTAATAATCCTTGCCTATCAAGTCTTTATTCTTACCAACCCTCACTCCCTTTTCCGTAGCTTTGACTCTTTCTCCTACAGCCATCATTCATTTTCTTCACGTTGCCATTTATAGACGAAATGCCCTTCCTGAAATCATGCCTGGGTTACCCACCAATTCCTCCTGCATAAAAATCTTGTTAGTTATAAGCAAAGCTGCAGGTGGCTGGTAGGTTTATAGAATTATGAAAGTAAATAAATAAATAGATGATTTAGTCAAACCCAAAAGTTTATGATTTATCACACGATTTATACGGCTGAATCTGTGCAAGACACCTGTCTTTCTAGGCTGAGACTAGATCTTATTTAGGTGCTTGAAAATCATAAAACATGAGATGGGAGCTGGTTTCTGCAAAGCTTACCTCATTTTTCTATATGATTAGTCCTACAGTTTGCCTCAATGGATTACTCTAAAGGGCTTGTTTTCATTTAATTGTATTTGGTCTAGTGTCTTTTTTATGTTATTGGAAAGAAAATCCCAACTGACTAACACAGATGCTTTTCTTCTCTATCTAATGTATCAGTAACATATTAGTCAGTGCTCTGAACATTCACCATCATGAAATGAAATAATTTTTTTAGATGAGGCACAGCAGATTTCCCTTTATAAATCCAGTTTTAATTTGATTATAATTTTTGGTGCAATCATGTAGAAAATGCAACTGACGAATTTTCTAAAATCTTGACATCTATGTGAGTAGAAGTGGAAGCAGAATGCATATCAGTAAACTAAATTAAATGCTTACTAAGAGAAGTTACAAACAGACTTTAAAACTTCCTTCAAAGAAGCTCATAATTTCTTTTGTGAAGGTGTGATGCTATATAACAGTCTTGCCAAACATGTATCACATGGATTTACTGTGTCCCTAAAATTCCATTGAAATCCCCTCAATGCATTCCCTTTTTATATCTGCGTGGAATATATCAAGTTGAAGGTATATATAGGAAGTAAATCTCTGCCTGTAGTTTTTTGTTATAATAAATAAAATGTCCGCTATTCCCATTTACCTCTGGACCTGCAACATGAAGTGGCTACTTACACATTGGAAACAGCTGAAAGAAGTTGAGAGAAGAGGATTGAAAACAAGCAAAGATCAGATCTAAATCAAAACCCAACGTATTTAAATTTTCTTTTTCTAGTCCATTAACAACTTCATAACCACTTTACTAATTGTATAGTTGCAAAACATATATGTCACCTTATATTAATCTTATGTATTCCCCTGAGTGTTTCAACATCTGTACAGAAAGTACTATATCTTCTCTGTGTTAGTATTATGTTGTATATCAGTGTCACCCAAAACTTGTCACAAAACCTCTGTATTTTGTTCCAAATAATTTATTAATATGACATTGTGCCATCAAATGACCCCTATAAACCTCGTACAGGAAAATGGCCCGATAAATAATACTTTATGAAAACATTTCTTGAGAGGAGAAATAATCTAACCTAGATAATACATCTTGAACTGATGAATGTAAGGATTTATGTGGAAGATATTCCAATAAGTTTTTATGAGGGCTAAGACGGTAAGTGGAGAAAAATGGAATTGCATTTCTTCTTTCCATCCTTTTTTATGTCTTAATCTACATCACTGCATAAAGAAAAAGGCTGTACATCTCAAAACAAGTAATATTTGTGTGAGGAAATTAGAGATGTTTAAAATCACAGGAATTACTTTAATAATTATTAAAGGCTCAGTCATGCAAGGTGCAGAGTGCTCTCAAATTACTGTGTTCAACAGGAACTGATTGTTTTCAACACTTCTTCAGAACCATCAGAACTGTACAATAATTAAACCATAGCAATATAGCTCTATATTCCTGTTTAAGGGAAGAGTTCTTTCTTGCGAGCCAAATGTATGCTTGGTGACATGGCAAAGAGTTTGAAGGTATTACGCGTTGCAATATTCAGTCTTCATTCTTATTGATGCTAGCAAGCACTTTAGAAATATTTAATAAATTCGGTAGTAAGTGCTGTATTATTTGGGGACAGTGATCCACCCTACCTTTGTTGCTGATGACTTATGGCTAGGAAAGCAGGGATATGTCAGTTTGAAGGTTTGCTTCATGATCACACCTTGTAAGTATCATGGTGGTAATTGATAATATCTTTAAAACCAGAAGTGTGACTGAGATGATAGTCATCTCTGGCAGAATGAGGTGAGAGGAGAGATCAGTTTCTGGACAGAGGACATGCCCCTTGCAGCAACACTGCAGGGGCACCAAGTTCCAAGAGGTCATTTGGAAAAGAGGAGCGAGTTTATTGTTTCTCATCTTTATCTAGTCAAGTCAAGTCACGATCTACAGACAGGGGTCAGCATGCTTACTTTAGTTATTCCAGCTTCAGCAGATAGTCCATATTCTGAACCTCTGAAGAATGTTCAGCTAGTTTAGTGTTAGTTCAGGAAATAAAGTGGAACAGTTTCTCCAGCTAGAGAAAAGCTGCAATGGCAAACTACGATTTTGTGACTCTCCGTGGCTCTCTTGCCAAATGATACATACAGCAGCATGTGAAAAACATGTTGGGGAAGACTTTTAAGCCCTGAAATGCCTGTAGTGGAGACTGGGAAATGTAACAGAAACTTTCCAAGGATGAAGAGGACAGTGGGAAACCTAATCGCCTTCCCACTGAAGCAATCTGCCAGGGAAGACCTACTGTAGGCAAAATTTGGGCAAAAAGCCTCTTCTCAGAAAACAACAGGTTTGGTTGGGGAGGAGACATAAAGACAACTGGTAAAGTCCTTAATTCCTTATTATATTTTGCTTAACTTTGGCATTAGTGGAGTAATACAAGTCAGGCCTTCAAAATCTGGCCCAGTGTTTTGAAAACTGCATTGCCTGAAGTTAAATATATTTTTAGGAACCAAAGCAAAAATGCCATTGAAAAGGTTGAAGCCTGGGAGGGGTGAGCTCACACCTTCACCACCCCAGTAATTTGGCTGAGAGTGTTTCGTGCTAGGTGAATTGGGGACCAGCTAGCCATATTGCAGCCAGATTCACAGTGGTAGCAGGCTGCTGGAGGGAAAGAACACTGGAAAGTGAATTCAGATTTACACGGAGATAATGGGATACATGTGAACAATTTGGGCGATTTTATCAGTGTACTTTCATGTCAAGCTTTTAATTAAATCTGCCAATTTTATTTTTCCTGTATGTGCTTTTGCTGTTTACCTTGGTGACTTTCCTTCCCTGTTTCAGTGTCTGTAGTTTGTTAATCTGTTTTCTTCCGAAATCTCTGAGAAATATTTTCCACCGCTTTTTCTCTAGCGGCCTTTCTAGAGATAACCCACCTCACCTCTTTTTAAAGGCTTTTCTTTTCTTGCATCTTCCTCATCTGCAAATTTTCTTGTTTTCTCCATATAGGTTTTTTCCCCCTCTTTTCCCATCTTTGCTACAACAGTCTCCCTTTTCCCTGTATTCCTTGCTTCGTCCCTAAGAGCTTTTTCTGACGTCTGCCCTCTGCCACTCCAGAACTGAATCTCCATCTCTTCTCTCTACTAAGAGACTGACTTTGGTGGGAGAGTGATGCTCTCTTTTTTTTGCTAGTAAGACATTGTTCTCGTCTCCTGTTGGGCAAAAGAGGGACCAGGCAAACCTCTTTTCCATTCTCCTCCATGAGGGCCTTTTGCCCTATGTGGTCTGGGTGTGGTGAGCTCAGATAGCCTGCTGATGCTTTCATTGCATGGGCCACAGGGAGGGGATGTACCTTTCATTCCCTCCCCTACACAGAGCCCTACCACAGTGTCAAGATGATGAGAATCACTGCAGCAGAGGGATGAAGCCTTAGGGCGGGAGGGGGGAATAAATAATGAATTGTTGTCAACCCTCCCTACTGCATTAGGCTGCCAGATGATTGCTTATTCCTTGCTCCCACCCACACGCTTCATGCCACCACCAGCATTCTTGGTCCTTTGTGGCTGATGTTGTGGGCTAGTCAGCTGATGAGTCAGCTCTGCTAACCAGTGCTTTTCCAGCTCCCCATGGCAGGGATAGCTTTGGCATAAGAGTTACAGCCAGGATTATCTGCATGGAAGGGGGGGCCGCTTGGGCACATTAATTGATTTATTTAGAAGTTTACCATTCTGCATATAAAGAACAGGTTTCCAGGGGTGTGCAATTCAGCTCGTCTTGTTCTCTTTGCATATGCTCCAATGCAGGGAGTTTTGAAACTACACCCTGTATACCATCTGTTAGTATGGGAGTGTGGAGTTAATGGGAAATTCAGACTTTGAATAGGTCAGGAAATTCAAAGTTTTGTTCTCACAGCAATTAACTACATGTTGGTCTCAGATGGTATTTTAGCTCATCGGGTTAATGTACAAAATGAATCTTGCGCCACAGCTGAGTTCCCGCTCCACAGCTGAACTTGGCACAGGGACCAAGTGGGAGAAGAGACGATCAGAGCTTCAAAATACCTTTGTGCCTCCTCGATGCCGGGCAGGCCTGGGCCTCTTTAGTGCTTCCCAGGGGTCAGAACACCCTCCGGGACTGGCGCATCCAGCGTCTCACAGCTCGTGTCAACTGGGGAACATCTGGGCAGTGGAAAATACATCAGGCATAAGAATGTTCCAGCTGCCCTGTTCCCAGCCTGCCCCGTCCTGCCTTGACTTCATCGACTCCCGGCTGCGTTGCCTTGGCCGGGGCGGTACAGTTAGGCACTCCAGCTCCTTTTCTCGTCCTGCACGTCAGGCAAAGGCTACACCGTGTTAGGATGGGTTGTATGGACCCCCACGTGCGGAAGGCTCGGTCACAACAACTACCTTTAAACTAATTTCTGCAGCTGCACTATTTGCTGTCCTCTTCAATCTGCCTTCTACTTGGATAGTGCCCGGTATCCTTCAGCAGTCCTGGCCAGGCTAGAACTTCATTTACGTTGCAGTAATAGAACACTTGTTTCCTCCGCTTCCAGACACAAACTGGCTGGAAAGCACTGGGCCATGGTAGAAAGCTAGCTGAGCATCAAGTATGTACGGTATGCTGGGGCAGCAGGAAGAGGGTGAGGGTAGAAGCTTTTTTTTTGGGCATGCTTGCTATAATTTTTGTAACTGAGTTACTCAGAAATCCTTAAAGCCTGATTGTAATTACTGTAATTTCTCACAGTACTTAAACTTATTTCTAATGAAGGAATACATCTTAGTAGCTATTTAAAGTCAATTTGTTTATTAAATAATGATTTACATTACACTAATCTGAAATCGTTTGATTTTGGATTATTAGTTGGAGTATAAGTGAGCTGGATTACATTTCTCCAGATAATTTTCAAATTAAATAAACTTCACAAAAGGACAAAAAAAATAATGTAAAGGCAGATTTGCAGCTAATCGAAATTACTGTCTGCATGTTCTCATATATATATAGGTGGTGTACAGACATTTGACTGTCAGGTGCAAGTTTTTAGAGCTGTGGAGGGAATGAGGAAGGCTTGCAGTAATTATTTGGAAATTGGTGTATCAGAGGTCATTGTTTATCCTGATTTCACTATACTGAATTCCTGACCAATTCTTTCTCTAGAATTGCAGATCCCATGGCACTTAGGCACGTATTAGATGTCTTCTTGCACCTCCTTAGAAAATGGAGCAATTGACCAACCTGTCTTTCAGTAGAAGAGGTTATATTCTTGAAAAAAGATTGCAAATATTTTAATTTCATATGGTAAGGAATATAAAAAGACTCAGTAAGGCAAGACTTTTTAGGTACCAGCTCTGTGGCCACGCTGCTGTGCAGAACAGAGCTAAGCAGCAAGTATTCTAGCAGCTGTTTACCCTGAAATACCCATATGTAAACTCATTCCTGCTGTTACCAATGATTTTTTCGCCAACTGCCTCCAGAAGAACAGTATAATTTGCTTGTAAAGGTAAAGTAGCACAACAGTATTCTCATGTATCTCTTCCATAAGTAGAAAGGAAAAATTGCTGTGTTAATTAAATAGTTGCATTAGTATCCGACGCTCTTTCCCTTTAGATAAACTTCTTGTGGTTTAGCCAAAGTTCATAAACGGGGACAAAGTCACATCTCGTTGTTTAAGCAGGAGCTGGCCTTGTATATTTTTCATTTCCATGGGAAGTTGTTGTAGTGGGAAGTGAATGGGCACAAATCAGTAATGAAAGACTCAGGGCAACATCTTCAGAAGTTTCAGAAATCTTCAGAAATACCTGCGGCCTTTTCTGCACTGGTACTGTTACCCTCGAGGTCACTCTGAAGGCTGTCAACACCTTCCCTTTATAGATCAGCGTCTCTGTCTCATCACCTCCACCAGCACTTTGTCCGAGCTGTGAAACTGTGGTGATGCTCGGCATCTGAGGTTGAGCCTGTCTCGCTGCCCTGACTTCCCATCCACGACGTGAGTGCGCCAGGCTCTGACAGTGAGGTCCACGAGCAGTAACCTCACAATCCCCTGTCCAGTTTCCAGCCTAATTCCCCTCCATAAATACAGGCGAGACCTGGAGCAGAGACAAGGCTGGTTTTGGGGTGTCATTAGTTTCATATCAAAGCTAGACTGGGAGGTCATCTTTTGTGTAAACAGCCAACTGCAGTGCAGGTGGGAAGGGACCTCTCCCACTGCTTGAGCTGGGTGAAGATACACATCAAGGTCAAGCCTGAATATCACCTTGGATGAAGCCAAGGACACTTCACAACTTGTGGGTGCATCTTCAGAGTCCGTGAAACTGTCTGTAGCATGTGTGGGTGCACCTGAACGAGCTTTCACCTGGCTAGCATGGCTAATAATAGCAATGAACTTGCGGGACAGTGTGCAAACGAGTCATCTTGGCCCACGCTGTGAGTCCTCAACGGGCTTAATGCTGTGCCCTCATTGCTATTGTTACTTATTTAAGCTGGATTATAAAGCTGGTTTGGGCAAGCCTGTTTGTGCTGCCTTTAAATGAAATGTGTCTGTATACTAATCCTCATAAAATGTCAATGAGCAATACATCCAACTTAATTTTTTAAACTGTAGGCTCCAAAGTAATTTAACAGCTTTTGAAAACTTTATTTCAGGTAATTAGTGCAAATAATTCATGATGGAACAACAACGGTTGCTTTCATAGCGCTAGCTGCTTGTGAAAATAGGTCAAACCCCCCCTTCATTGGGTAGAGTTGACTTACTGTAAGAGGAAAGATATTTTTAACTTTTTTCTTCGAATTCCCACCTGCCCCCCATCACCCAAAGGCCTTTCCAGCTACCACCTACAAGGCATGTCCACACAACAGATTAGTATGTTGGTCATTCGTGGGACACTGTCAGCTAAAATATAAAATAGGCTTTTCTGTCCTAGAAACAAGCTCTAACTAGTACTCATTGTATTTTCGTAGCATTTCTTCAGAATAAATTTTTGATAGTAAGCCCGTTTCCTGATCTGCCATTTCTGTATCATTGGTGTTTCTAACACTGCAGCAGGGCAGTGTTTCATTCAGGGCAATCATATCTGTTGTTTATTGAATCTAATGTTAGTTTGACTGTTTACCATGGCTTTTAAATATCTTAATTGGCATAATTCACAGTAGCACATGGTTGGCAGACACAGACCTTTAAGATAATAAAAAGGAACGAGCTGAATAAATATTTGAAAAAGGTGCCAGTATAGTTTAAAAGCTATTTATCGTAAACTTTTATTTAACTCTACTCGGGCAACATGACTCCATCCAGATAAAACTCCAAGCTACACATTTCTTCCCTGCTCGAACTGAAATAAAACAGTCCCGTGACATATTTGGGGGAAGCCCGTATGATAACATGCGTGTGCCTTATATCTGCGTGGGTCGAAAGGATGGGCTGCCTCTTTAAAAGGTTTCCATGAACCTGTATTGTTATAGTAACCTCTGGTAGGCGAGGGGTTGCGTGACTGCAGCAGACTCATTTGTGACCTCAGAAAAGTGGTTATGAAAGTGATCTCTTGATCAGAGGAATAGAGCTCTGCTGCCTGCCAGACCAGCAAGGCAGAAATGAGCCTCCTCCCTGCAAATCTGCCCCGGCAGGAGAAAAAATGTTCCTCTTTTGGATGCAGCGTTCATAGACTAAGTCTTTAATGATTCCTTTGAAAAATACTTGGCTTAAAACAAAGTAGTCTCTAGAGTATACATTTTCTCCAGTTAACTTTCACATTTTTTAAGAATATGTGCAAATTTTTGCAATTTGCAATGTTCATTTTCTGCCTTAAACCTATTCGTGTTTTCCTTAGCATAGTGCTAATACGTTTTCTTTCAATGGTTATTGGACTGACTCTGGCAGCAAGTCGCAGTGTATATCCAATGCAGATCATGTTATAATTGATTAAAAACCAATATAAACTGATGTGTATGTCACAAAATGACTGTAAAACAGATCTGATGAGTCAGTAGATAAGAAATCACCAGTTTTCATCCAGAAGACCTTGGCAGAATAAGAAGCACAAGAAGTAATTTATGTATCATAATTCCCTTATACATACCATTCACCTAGTATTGATTGCTCAGTGAAAGCTGTAATTAACTATAATTGCCTTGACAGTTGAGGCCGCAATCCTATATGTCTCGTGAGTGGGCGACAAGTTTCCTGTCCTTATCCCATAAGGAATACTTGTGATTTCTTTTGTAGCTTGCTATGAGTCAAGGTAGCAGGCACCTTCACAGGAGTCAGACTTGCCTGTTCAAGTCAACGACACATACGCAGAAGAGCTGAAACTGGAGAAAAGGTTATATTTTATTAGCTAGAACTTTGTTTCTGAAATACAGAACATTGTTTGGTTGTTCCTTGTCTTCACATGGGACAAGTCTGATAAGAACTCTGTGGCTGCCTTTTAATTTTATCACTATATCTAAGTACTCTCTGTTTTTAAAAATTGAAGAGCAAATCAAAGCAGGGCCACAATTTACATTTTTAGAACATTCAAATATTACCTTTCCACCTTTTTTAAAGAGTATTTTTTTATTATGCTTAGAAAATTTGAAGGTCCTAATTCTGGTCATTGACATAAGGACTGTGGCATTTTTTAAAAACTTAATTTCTCTAGCGCTAAGGGGGACAGAACATGTAAGCCCATTACTGGCCTGCTTAGGATCTTTAGGATCTGCTTGAGATCTTTTTCTGAGCATGGAACCTGGCTGTGAAAAAAGGCAAAGCAAAACGTTTGTGAGGAAGTGAAAAATGAAGGTTCTTGTAGTAATTGAACGCATCACGTGCATGCGTTTTGTACTTCTGCAGAAGGTTCCTGTTCTGAAAAGCAATTTATTTTTGCACAAACCATAATGCCTTCTCTACAGGCCCTCTGACTTACAAGGGATTCCAGTTGGGAGCAAGGTCCATCTATTTGGATAGCTTTTCAGGACTAGTCTTTAAATGCATATGTTAAAATATTAATGTGTATAAAAACTCATTAAGCATATCCAAGGATTGTAACATTATCAGTTTAGTGTTCTGGTAGTTCAATTTTTGACTTCCGTTGTTGGATTGTTCTTCCTTCTGAGCTTTTAGGTAAGATTTTCATGTTACTGGTTTTCTTCAGCATTCTAAAAAGTTCTGGAATATAGTTCAGTGTTTTAAAATTGTCCTGAAAATTGATTCTGGAAGAATTTTTTAAACTTTTAGGTACTGTTCCTGATGTTTCATTTGCCTGTATCTCGTTTCGGCATGTTCTTTTACTTCCTGGAGTAGAAAAGCCAAAGCTCAAGGACCTCCTCTCAGGCATATTTTTCCCACAGCTTGTTAGCTTCATTTAACCTCTCAAGGCTTCATACAGTCAATCTCATCATGGCAGTCTCCACAAGATAGCAGAAAAGACCAAAGCAAAGCAGCTCTGCATTAGAAAGAGAGTGCCGTGTTCTGTGGTGTGTGTGTCTATTTATCGGTGACTGTGCAGCAGTGTGTTGTGGTACCCTGCTGACTTAAAGGTGGAGATTCTCGCATTTCTTCTGTCAAGTGTGTTTGCTTATTTAAAGTACACTGGAAAGCAAATGTGGCTGTGTCTTTGCCTTTAATATCAGATACGGTATGGCTGCTATATAAAGCAGATATTAAGGAATTACGATATTTCTGACTCTGAAACTGATGAAGCCAGATTTGGTTTTCTGGGTAACATATGCACATCCTGTGCGCTAAGGTCTCAGCGTGAATATTTTAGATGCAGTGTTTATTTCATCTTAAGGTTTCCTTTATCCTCTCCAGATCGTGTGCTTTGGCTATTTTTAAACAGTCTCTTGGGTGATATACTGGCCTACTGACACATGCTCTTTCAACTCTCTTCTAAGAGATACTGACTTAAATTCCCTCTTGGAGCTAGCAGGTATGAATTTAGCCCGTGCCTTTCCATGCAGAGTGGTACAAACAAAATTATAAAGGGACAAGGATGTTATAACAGCAGTAGAAACTGAGGAGTGGAACCTCAGTCTGTTTGAAACATAGGCCTGGAAAAGAGGTTATCAAATCCAAAAAGGCTAGCAAAGATCATGTAAATCTCACGTAAGTCAGTCATTGTCAGGTTGATTTAATCAGGAAAGTGGAGAGACACTTTCTCATATACTTTCCTAGTTGTGTTTATTTTCATGTTTGGTCTTTGATTTTGTTCTTCAAGGATTCATTTACTAAATGTTCTAAACTGTAGATCTAAATTGAAGAGGGTAAAATGGTGCAGATCTTCTGCAGCCAATAAAGACTAAAAATGTTCTGATATTCTCAAGATAAATCTGTTATCAGGACTTCATGACATTTCTTCTACAAGATGCAATTCTTAGTCTCCTTTTTTTAAAGTGGGGAAGATTCCAGTAGACTGTAGTTGCTTACTTATGAACACACACAGCTTTTCTCTTAGCTGTCTTTTCAGTAAAAATGGATTTTGGTCTCATTACTTATGTTTCTGAAAAATACTTCAGACTCGAATTTATTTCAATAGGCTGTTTATCATAAAAGAAATAATTTTTTTTGTTAGGATGCAATTAGTCACAAGCTGGTCTTTCATCATATGCTTAAATTTAGTCACATACACGCTTTCTCATAAGGTTCTGATTTTTCTTATTGTCGCTTCTGTGATATACTTTGTTTTGCGTCACAGATGCTGCTCTTGTTCATCTGTTGTTTATTTTCTGTCTGCAACAAATTTCGTAGACAAGGTCGTGACATTGCAGTGAGAATATAACAACATAAGAAATGCACTACTGTGTCACACCAGTGGTCCCTCTAGTCTGGTATTCTCATCTCCAAAATTGCTGTCTTTTATCTGCTTTAAAGCACTCTTGTACTGGTGTCACTGAGCACTTCACAGTCCTTGTATTGTGGGGTTGGGTGAACAGCAGTTCTGCATTCAGTTTATTCATTGCCTTTACAATTTTGTAAACCTCTGTTACATCTCCCCTCATCCTTCTCCCCTCAGTAAACACTCACAGCCGTTTTAGCCTCTCCTCAAAGGGTAGCTGCCTCTGCTGTGGACCCCAATGTCCATTGTTGTACTATTTTCATTGGGAGAATCAAACCAGTGAAAAAATGGCCTCGGGACAAGGAAATAATATGAGCCATATCAAAAGAGGACTACATTCTTGGACCATAGAGGGAGAAAGTGCTGGGAATTCAGAGGATACAGAGAACCTAAATTTTCTTTTTCCTGGTACAGATTTTTTAAAATATCTGGACAAGGGAAAAGATGAACAGCTATTCAGCCAACAAGCCATCATGAAGGACACTTAGAAGAACTGGGAAACTCTACAAGTTTTTTTGGTAGGCCATCTGCTCCATAGATCCTAGAATCAATGTGTCCTGACGTGCTATTCCTCTGAATACGTATGTATATCATGATCAGTGGGATTTGCTGAGATCCCACTCAAGCAATTGGGATGTGGCAGGTCAGAACACACTGCAGTACACTTAAGCGTAATGTGGATTAGTTTGGTGAAGTCTGAATCCCTCTAGATAGACTTAACATGCAGTGTTTCAGAGTGTAGTACAGAGGAAAATGGAAACTAGAGTAAAACAAACATAAAACTACATTGATTGTACATTCTGAGGTCCTTAACTCTGGAACTAACAAGTTTTCTAAATACAGAATAGTTCTCTTTTAAACTTATTTTTTTCTACACTAAACTTATGCTGTATATCTCGATTCTGATTAATGGATGTGTAATTTACAAACGACTTAAGGGGCAAGGAGTTTGTTGGAATCATCGTAATTTTTATGAGGGATGTGGGTATTGATTTGAAAGTGGACTAAGCGGTTTGCAGATTTCTTACTCGAGGTTGCCGTTAACTCAGGCTTGCGATCCATTTTGTAGTTTGACAGAATAACTCATTTGTATTTACCTTTTATGGGTTTATTCAAAAGGGTGTGCAAGCAAATACACATTCAGACAAGCTAATGTATTACGGCTTAATTAAACTAAGAATGAATAATAATACAGGGATAAAATTAAGGCCCCAGGACTGAACCTTTAAATCAATAAGTTCCCATCATCAAATCATCATATTTAAAGTAGTAGGTAATCAAATGGAATTATGAAGATGAAATGGAAGACAATTACTTGAAATAGGTCGTGTATCTTGGGATAATTTAGGAGCACTGCATGTCTTTGGCAGACTTATAGCCAATATAGTCTACCAGACCAACTGATAACTCAAATATTTACTCACAGTGATGCAAACAGATCTCTAAAATACCTTCTTTGCCAATGCGCAGCGTGGGGTTGTCTGTTGGGGAGATCATCTGTTGAGTCATATGAAGAGAGAAAGGTTGCAACAGTAAGCTGCAGAGAGGAAATGTGCTTTCTAGACAAGTTCTTTTGAGTCTGTTGCTTGTATAGTTAGCACACTATTCGGTTTCGCGTGGAGGCACAGCTTTTCTTTGGATCTGTGATCCCTCAGAAGTTATGGGATAAGGGAGATGTTACAGTCCCAGACTACATAAAAATGTGACATACAAGTGTGGTTTCTTGTAAGCCGGTTGTATGAGATACAGATAGAATAAACCATCAGAAAGCATTATAAGAATAGCTAATAACTTAATTCACATATTCTCCATATACACATGCTTTTCATGATAGCCACTTCACCGTTCTCAGCATTTCTTTAAATTATTCTACACATTTTACAGACCAAGAATTGTGGAAACAGGAAGTGTCCATCCAGAACTTATCCTAATGCTCATTCACCTAAAAACATAAGCAGCTCTTCCCTTACAAAATTAATCCTGTTTGTAATTAAACAAGGAAAGTTCTCCCAGAAGGAATGTGAAATGTCCATTACTGGGGGTACTCAAAAAAACCCCTGAGCAACCTGCCTAACTGAAGTTAGCTCAATTTTGGCCAGGGTAGGGTAGACCAGATGACCTTCAAAGGTGCCTTCCAACCTACAACTTCCTAAGTTTCCATGATTCCTATCCCAACTCAATAAATAGGCCTGGGTTCCCCACAGGTAAAATATTTTCCTAAAGCTTCGCAGAACTCCTTGCACCACAGCAGAACTGAATGTAAGCAGGTAATTGTTTTCAGCTTCTCAGCTTGCCTCATCTAAATTGTATTCCCCAAAGGCACACAGACCTCTTTTTCACATGCAAGAAAAAAATACCCTGACTTGGTCGCCTCCCCAAGAAGTCCTCGGTTCGTGTTTCTTCTCTTTCACCAGTCCCAAAGACTCGGTCTGTTGATCATGAACTCCTACCCTAAACTGACTCCCTTCCTGACGCAACCTCGCTCAACAGTTAGGTCGAGGGAAAAGATAGGACTGATGGGTTTTAGAGGGTAGCGTGAGGGAGAGGGAGGATTTCTTCTGGGAACTGGAGGAGAGCACAGCAGGACTTGCCCAAGGCAAGAGGCTCGCCCTTCTCCCTTTCTTGCCTGCTGGAAACCCTCTCTGAGATCTCATCCTTAATATCTTGTCTGATCACCACTAAATCTTCTAACGAGCCAGATCTCTCAGGGCTGATGTTCATAGAAAAAACTATAGGAATGCGAGCTTTCTCCCTCTTTTCTGTGTTTTTCTGTAGAAATAATTTCCATGTGTACTCTTACATACACAGACAGCAGTGGCAGCTGGATCACCATTTTAGAAAGTTTATCTCATCTGCAATAATTGCTAAAAGCACAAAACCGTCCAGTGGAATACAGCAAAACCAACCATTTTGATGATCGCTCCGGCAGCATTTTTTACTGTTTGTGAAAGGATTTGACTTCAGGGAAACACTCCTTACCTCTCACACTGCAGGTTTCCTGCCCTCTGCCTGCTGCATGCGAGTTATTTTCTGAGGCTTTACTTTAAGTGCCTTTGCTTTTTTTAGGCAACTTCCAGATATCTGATACAGTATATAATGAGGAATTAGGTTCCATTACACGAAGGCTTAACCTTCTCAAAAAGCATTCAGCGCTTGCCAGAAGTCATCAATATTTAACAGCTGTTGTTATTATGAAATACTTCATAGGGTAACGCGGCTCGTCTGCTCGCACGCAAGGGTTTGAATGGGCGCCAGGCCCCTGTCAGAGCCGCTGGGAGATTGACAGGCGGCGAGGCTTGCGTGACAGCGGGGCTGGGTTAGTCAGCAGTCTGCCTCCTCCGCAGCAGGGACTTCTCCTCCCCCTGGCCTCCCCTTCTAAAGGGCTCCTCTGGCCAGGGGTGGGACACGGGCTGGGGTCTCAGGGGGGCGAGGTGGCCCCACCAGCTCCGCACAAGGGCTGCGGGGAGAGGAGGGCTGCTGGGTGGTGGCATCTCTTTGATGCCCGTCTCGTGCGTGGGGGAAAATGGATGAGGCTGACTGGGAAAGGGCAAAAGTAGTTCTGAAAGAAAGAGGGGACGGGATCTGGAAAGCAAACAGTTTGGTTTGTACCTTAAATAAATGTCATGCTGTACTCAAGAAACTTCAAAGGGCAGTCAGATTTCAAAGCATCTCTTAAGAAGAAGCAGACTGCGAAAACCGCTAAGTTGGGAAGAAAAACTTTGCATTATTGCTAGCATAATTTCATCTGGCGTTCTGGTAGCCTCCGCAACAGGACTGAGCAGAATACGTCTTTTATTCAGAGAGTGCATTTTGGTGCTGATTTCTTTCCCGAAGCATTTGTGCAACCTGTATGTTGTGGCATTTCAGAGTGCAAACATCCCTTTCATATCATTTGGCAACGTATAATAACTGTTCTTTATGTTGTATATTGTTTAATTTCAGCGTGCATCTAACGAGCACTGTCCTTATTGTCACTCGGTGTTCTCTGTAACGCAGCAAGAGGAAACAGACCATTTCGGTTTATAGCTGTAGGTTTGTTAAGCAGAATTGCTCACGCCGAGTGTTTCCTAGTTGTTTTGTTTTCTTAGCATTCAGGGTAACACGCGTAGCTGATTCTTCCTGCAGCTAGAAGATACAGGAAGAAAGACCCTGTTTTCACTTCCTTTCAAGTAACAGTTACCAAAAGTAAGACTTGTATGCATAAAGCAGTATCTCTGAACCTGCAAGCTAGATTCAGGTATTTTCATCTGCCCATTTTAAGAAACAATGTTTGCCCTGGGCATCACTGGGAAGAAACAGTCTCACAGGTACTCCTCATAGAAAGGCTTGAAACTGATATGCCCGCATCATATGGAGTCTGAAGAAGACAGTACTGTCCCCTTCTTATACCTCAAATGAACCCAGGCAAGGTGTTCAGATGAGAAACAGCATCCCTTCACTGCTCGTTTCTCTCCTGTGCTGTTGCTTGACGCAGGTAGCCTGAGCAGTGCAAGGCCCCTGGGATGGCTGGGGTACCGTTTGGCCATGCATTCGTTTGTTACAGAGTTTAGCTTGGAAGGTATTTTTCTAATTATTTTCTGAAGAAAGAAGTTGTACTTGTGCAGGAAGGGGTACAGAAACACTTTGGAAAATGTAATCCTATGGGTTTTATGAGAGTCCTGAAATTTCCACCCCTCTGAACTAAAGAGTATTCTGCAATGAATAAATGTTCTGTTATTTCTGAGGGAAAGGGAATGGCTGGTTTCGTGATACTTCTATAGACTTTAAAGTGTCAGGCAGCTTCTCTCTTCTTTACAATACTCCAGATTTGGTTTTCAAGCCAAGGGGTTTGCAAATGCAGATAGCGATGCTCCTATCAGAACTGGAGGCTCAAAAGAGATCTTAGCTTTTTACAGTGTTCTGGGGAGATACAGTGCAGCTGTGAAAGGCTCAGCAGCACTGTCTGAGATAGTCCCATACTCCTTCAGCCAAACTTATCATCCCTTTTGTGGACTTTTTTTCTCCATTAATTAACTGTCAATTCTAACTCTACATTATTTTTTTGTTTCCACTCCTTTTACCGCTTTCAGATCAGAAATTGGAACAATGTCCTTAGATCTTTGACCTTTCCTTCAGGAAATTGCACTGGCCATTTTTCTTCATTTTTTCTCCCTCCTCTTCCTCCTCCTAGCCCGCTTCCCCTCTGCCCTGTATATTTCCACAGTGTTCTCTTTCTGTAGGACCCAGCATTTCCAAACTTGTGGGTTTTTAATGTTGCCTGGGATTGCACCATGCTCACTAGATCGCATGACCTTGCAAAACTGTGAGCCCTGGTACCTGTATATCTTGTATTTATCACCCTATGGTATCAATACGCTCATTCATCTTCTTTGGCAGAACAGCTCCATCTTCTGTCTTATTTTGTGTTCTGGAAGTGCAGGCTAGATAAGCCGTGCTCAGAAAAAGGTCTCTGCTGTTCCTGCTTCCCATCTCTTCAGTTTGCCAGTTTTGAACCTGGTAGGTGAGCACTCTACGCTGAATTGCTGACAGTCTAGTCCAAAGAGTTGCCTCTCCCATAGAAAGCAGTCCAAGGCTCCACAAAGCTGAAACTTTCCAGTTTTTTACAGCCAGCAGCATTCGTCAGACTGCCTGCAATATCATTTTTTTTCTTGCCCCATTCTTGATATATGGGAACTCCAGCAGCCCAAAGTTTTCCCCCGAGGTCACTGACTCATCCTTTGCTGTTTGTTGTTTTTTATCTTTCCACAGTTTGCTCCTCCCTGCCTACTAGAGACAGTACTCCTGCATTCTCCAGCCTTTCATTTGTTTTCGGCATCGTAGGCTTCACCTTTGCTCCAGCGGGCCACCATTTTATGTAACGTCTAAGTCTGATCACAGCTGTCGTGGCATCAGGGCCCTTGCTATCAAGCCACCCATTATAACCAACACTTAATTTCCTTCAGTTCTCCCACTTGATTCTTGGTGGTGACAGGGGTATCGTTAGGCTGCTCTGTTTTCTTTTCCCTGTTTTTCTGCCTAGTCCGATAACATCTCGCAATTTTCCCTCCTCACCCTGTCATGTCTTGCTTTTCCTCCTCCTCATTCATTTTGGAGATCTGCGTGGTTTTCTGCCTTTCTTGCTGTGCTTTCTCTGAATGACAGGCTATCAATCAGCAGCAGCAGTATCTCTTCTGAGCTGTCACTGCAGTATCAGCCAAGCCCTGGGTGGATTAATAGAGTATTTCCTGCACAGGGAGGCAGAACAAGCGTGAACAGTGAGCAGCGGCTCCGCTGCCTCAGGTGCGACGAACAAACATCCTTGTCTCTGAGGAGCTCTTGCTTCTTGGCGCGAGGGGTGTCATTCATCTTTGATAGTCCAATGGTCTCCTTGCAGTCCAGGCCAGTGGGTAGGATATGTTATGAAACGGATGTGTGTGGCCTAACATACTCTAGCTGGCAAAATAACATTAAAATACTTTCCATTTGGAGATGGAATTTATAGTAGCCAGATGAGCTGCGGAACAAACATCTCTTGTGCTTCTGCTGCTGTGTTTGTGTAAGCCTGAAGGCTAACAAACAGGCAGGGAGCTCTGGCCTGCTCAGTCGGGTAAAATAATAGTTTCCACTAACGATGAAGTTCGAACTGGTGGAATTTTCACAACGCCAAAAGAACGCATCAAAAAAATAAACCTTCGTTTCCTCTCACCCCTCCCTGTCTGTCCTTTAACCTGCACAAAGTCTGCAAACCACCACGTCAGTAATTACAAAAACATCTTTTCTGAGGGGGGAAACTCTGAAAGAGGCCATTGGAAGAGGGGCTGGGCTTTTAAAAATTATTGTCACGAGTATCCATATGTCTTGTTCTTATGGACAGGGGTAGCAGAAGGCTTGGCTGATTGGGGGGAAAAAAAGCAACCTTTTCCAATTAGTTCAAAAGGTATACCACAATGAAAATGCAGACTGAAGAATCTGTATTTCCCGTTCATAGCAGCCTAGCTTACAAGTCTGAAATCACAAAATTGTTTTGGCTGAAAACGTGGGTAGGGATCTGTTTTAGGCAGCTTGGGATTTTCCTGGTGCATTTTCCCATGCCCAGGGGAGGGATTTATTACATCTAATTATACATTTGAGATGATTGCTTTGGGGTAATGACCGACATTATCACTGGCAGCAAATATTTACAATGAAAGCTAAAAAACATCGCAAATATCCAGTCAGTGTAGTTCTGTGTTGCCATCATCTGTTGTAAAATGCTGATGTGTCTTGCAACAGCCCCTCACTAGGCTGTTATATTGGTAAGGGGCTCTTGCACAGCCCTTTTTAAAGGAAGTAACTCCATTTAGGTCATATCCTTGGTCATTTGCAGTAAATATTACTCAAGCCATTTAAAAATGTAGACCTTTTTCTTAATTTGGTATCTCACTAAAAATTTAAATGCCATTGTCATGACTTTTAGCAACAAGCTCAGGAGCATTAGAGGCTTGCTGGCTGTCTCCTCTTCTTATTCTGATTTGGTATAAACTATTCCTGTCTGTCTCAACCCTTCTTTTTTTTGGATTATTAACCATCTCTGGCTGTGGCTGCTCCAGCTCTTTAGCTGGAAGGAACAATGTGTATCAAATGTCCTGGCTAATCTCACTGGTATGCTCTCCTCTCCCATTCTCTCCGTGGAAAGGAGAACAAACAGAAGACTGAATCTCTGTTTGCTACTGGCATATTTGTATGACCCGTCTCTGGGATGGGGCAGTAAGAGTGAAGCTGACTCCTTAATTTTCACTGACCAAATGATAAAGACAAGTTCCTGTCACACTCCCTAGGTGATGCAGAAGCCCAATGTATCAAGTGATGTCGACCTTCTCAGAAGTTCTTTCATTATCCCCAGAAATGGGACTGTATTTCAGGGATTCTTCTGTGGGATATATCGATATGAAGACTTCAATCTGAGTATTCAAAGATATTTCAGATCAAGCAATGATAACCCATGTGTGGGAAGAGCACTCAGCAGTTTTGACTCCCATGAAGGTTTTCATTATTATTAGGAAAAATATATGCAATTTTAATCTATAGGGAGAGATTTTAATGAATTTTATGTAGTAAATGATCTGCTAAAAACAAACTTTAAACCTCTGTTTAAAAATGAAACAGTTTAAGAACATTCCCTTGAACCTTACAGTCAGGCTCAGACTTGTAGAAGTGGATAGGGTGAAGTGAGACTGAAAATAATCTGATGCCAGGAAGGTCAGCACTGAAAATAAGAAACTTATTTCAGTCTCTTGTCTTCTGAGCTATATAGACATTTCTTTATATTATCATAATACATATTTTTATATACAAAACAACTTGCTAACTTTCTTTTGTTTCTTTCCTGTGGGTTTTGGTTGTTGCCTTATGTAGAGTACAGTAATGGAAAAAATATGTTCAATAAAAAATGTGATAGATATTTCATATAAAAACCATCTGGACTGCCAAATATGTATCTATCTCCCTCACAGCAAAAGAAAGTTGTCAGTAACTGAGATCCAGACCACAAAGACAGTAACTCCCAATTAAATCAATGCATGTTAAGTGCCTAAATAAGAATTTTAGTCTAGCAGCCCTAATCGTTACGATTTCTAAATTGATAATAACTCTCTCCAACAGCCATTCAAGAAAAGCACTTTAAGAAGCAAGTTGGCCAAACAATAAAAGAAGACAATGTATCTACCAAGGCTGCTGTACAAGAAGGTGGACTTCTACTAGAAGTGAGTGAAAAAAACACTGTCTTTTCTGGCTCTGATTTCTTCAGTTTGGTCATATATTCAGGTTAATGCTCTGTGGCAACTTTGAACAAATGGTCGGTCTTGCTGTGAGCGCTTCTTGCAAGAGCAAAACTGGCCGTCGTGATAGTCCCGATCAGTCTCTCTTTGGACAATTGTACCTTGCACCCCTACAACCTTGAAATTACCAGTGAACTCCAGTGGGCCAGTTCACAGTTCTTCTTCACTTCGAATGATAGCAGAGGTTTATTTTACTTGGCCAATATTTTGAGGGTGCCAACAGGAGCTTGCCCGGTTTCTGATCTGAGTTAAGATTATTCTGGGATATTTGAATTTATCCTACTTCCTCAGCTCTGTGCTCTGAGGGAAGCCGTGTGTGCAGAAGTTATTCCTTCTATGTATTTTTATCCCCTTTAGGATGACTTTCTATTGGCAGAGCAGCATAAAGGGGCCATACTGTTACTGAGAATTGGATCCATTAATCTGGATGAAGAATTAATACTGCTGTGAACTACTGAACCAGCTAGAGCACAGCAGTCCATCCCAGATACATCTGCATTTCAAACACATGATGTAATAATGCCTTTTATACACTGAGGTCCTTGGAAATTCCAATGTGGTTAAGACTACATATGTATAGTTGTTTTGGATAGGATAATATTCATGCTATAAAAATTGTGTTTTAATCGCAGCTCTGAGATACATGTAAATGTAAATTAAATAGTAGCCTCCAGCAAATAAATGCTGCATACTATTAAAGAAAAAAGACATTTTATCATGGGGTCCAATATGATAAGTCATTCAAGTCTATGGAATGGAAACTGGCACCTTGCTTTCCTTCCTCTTAATACTTTAGAAGATTTTAATTTTGTATTTCAAAGCAAGTAACACAGAGGAATCTGATTAGTTAGTGCTAGTGCCAAAATGAGATGTTTGTCTGTCAGGTATTATTTGCAATCATTTCCATTCTCAGTGAATAGGGAGTACAGGGCGTACGGTAAATGATAAATATGGTGAGTATCTAATTTTTAATTAGGCTCTCCTATCGTTAGTCTATGTTTTGTTGGGTGTATATTACATGCCCACAAGTTATAATCGTTAAGGATCTTCAAACAGTAGCCCTACTGCTACGAGCACATGGCGAGAACACTGATACATAATTTCAGGTAGGTTACAAGAGACTAATACTACTGAATATGCTAATGGTCTGCTTACTACAGGGTATATAAGAGTTACATTCCTTTTGACTATATGGGAGATATTTTAGCTTGGATCATACTTAATGTGGATCATTAACTAGATGATTAAGTGCATGTTAATATGAACATATTCACCAGGCTTCATTTACGGGCGTGTCTGACCTGGAATAAGAGGGTAAATTTTCCTTAGGCCTTGCTGGGGACTGAGTTTGGCTCGGATGCTCATTCAGTGACCATGGCATGTGAAGAAAAGTGGGGGGGTTTTGTTGTTCAATCAAATTCACCATGTTGGTTATTACAGACTGTGGGGTTTTAACGAAGTAGTTGCATTTGTGATTCTTTCCAAGGAGAAGCAAACAATCTTGCTGGTGGTTGCTGTGCTTTGTATATTGACTTGTGAATCTGGCCACTTTATTGGCTCTCAGAAGATATTTTTCAGCTGTCAAAAGCTGCTTTCCTTCTCGTGACACCACCTTGCGCTGTGCAACCTCTCCTAGATGCTTTATATAATACAAACCAGAATAATCTGAAGCGCCAAAATATGTGTGAATAATACTGTCCCTGACTGCAATGCTAATGGAAAACCAGGGATAATTGCTTTTTTTTTCCTAGTGGGTATGATCACTGTGCTCTATGTATAGATAGAAATATGGACTAAGAAGAACCCTAATTACTGGTAAATAATGTGTCTGTGACTCTCAAGTCTTGGAACAATGCAGTACTTCCCCTTTCAGCTTGAAAGAAAACAATGGAATTAGGCTGTCTTCAAACTGTGTTTAAAATGTTTTTTATTTCTAAAGGCCTCTGCCACAACATGTGTTTTTTATTTAAGATTTTATAGAGGTTTTTTACAGCTATAATCAAATAGCTTTCATCAGCAATCATAGAATAAACAATGATAGCAGTTTATCAAAGACTTTTTAGTGGAGCACAGCAGGTATCTAAATAAATAATTTCTTCCAGTGTTTTAAGATCACTTCTTCTGGATAGGAGAGTCTTTTCTTGCCATCTTTGTTTCCCTTTGGACGGAAGACAGGCAAAGCTCTAAGAACCAATTTTATTAATGGTCTTTTTGAGTACACCCCATTCTTGCAATCTTTGCTCTCCTTGGAGACTTCAGACTCCAACTGTTTGAGTGCAATAATGATTTTTAACTTTGCACTTTCAAAATATTTTCCAAGACAGGTGGTATTGCAACCCTTGTGCCACATGCCTTCTGGCAGAAAAGGGCCACATTCAGTTTCTGAAGCTTGTTAGTGAATACTTAAAGAACACTGGCCCAAACCCATAACCAGAAAAGTGGGAAAATAAATTGCATTGGCAGTCAATAAATCCAGATAGAATTTATGGGGTGATGGGGTGGAGAAACACAATAAAATGGTGACTTGGAAAAATAAGAATGAATCACTGGTGGGTATCTAGGCAATAGCCTTGATTGCAATAATCATCTCATGGCTGTTAGCCACCTCCTACTCTTCCCCCCATCTATGCTGTGCTCACAGCCTCAAGTCCCGACTCAAGAGTCTACACTGTTGTGCAGGTAATTCCTCATCCCAAATGCTTGTGTAATTTTCACGTGTTATACTATCCCGTTGGAAGAATTAAATGTCCATTGCCAAGAGGGAGGCCCTCTCTGGACTTGTTTTCTCAATGACATGCAGTCAGGCAGTGGCCCCATCATCACCACTGACACTGCTTCTTGCGTAATCATCAACCATATACTAAGCAGCACCCTGCTAAAATTGTCACTTGAACTTTATTGACCACCTCATAGTTGCTCCTGCGGTCTTTCTGCTCGTTACGGAAGAATCACGGATGTTCAAATTTCTGCCTCAACACTTGCTGCTGAAGGAGATGTCTTGATGGGTTTTCTTTCCTTCTTTGTTATGTCTGTTGGCCTTCTATTCTGCTGTTGTAGGCTGCAGCATAGGATTTATGGTATCTCTGTCTCCAGATGTACTGGATATAATTCTTTTCAGGTGTGAAAACAGTGTTTTATATCCAAAATATCACAAAAATTAAAAAGAAATCCGGATGATCCAGGCAGCTCCCAAACAGATGCTAATGGAGTAAGACTGCCTGGTTCCGTCATGCCCCATCTCGCTGATGAATACTGATAAAGGCCAGACCTGGCCTGTTTTGTCTTTTCCGTGCTCACTGGCAGCTCACACTCTTTCAGGGAAGGTCCAACTTGTTTTCAGAATGTTCCAAGCCACTCTTTTGCCCCGTTCACAGATTTCCACATGACTCCTCTACTCTTCACGCTTCAGGGCGCAAGCATCACATTTCTGTGGTTTTGTCTCATGTTTTTCTTTATGGCTGCACTGAAGATGCCAGTCATCATACTATCCCGGTATTTCTTATTCAGTGACACTGTACACTTATTCTTCCTGAGCAGAGATAGTTAGCTATGCATGCCCAATTTATCTTTTTTCTGCTGAAAACAAATAATGACATATGGCTGAATAAAAAGGTATTGGATTTGGTTGCTATTTCACTCTAAAACCCATGCATGGGAGCAAGAAATGCAAGGACCTTTCAGGCATAATTTGAATTACAACCCAGAAGGGTGGCTGCAGGCTCAACATGTCTCCACGTTGAAGAGAAAAAACCCATAGCCTATTTTTCGGCACCTAGTTCAGAGTGACAACAGGCTCCCTTACGAAAGCCTCCACGGCATTTGCTCCGATGCCAGAATCACCTGCTCTTTCAATGGGAACACCTGCACCTCCCTGGTTCTGCAGCCCACCCCACCCTTCCGGAGCATCTGGTGGTAACTACGCCAATCTTTTTATTCATTTTAGCATGTCAGAAGACTGCCCAGGAGGCCTGTGCACTCGGTGTATATGCTTAGCTGTAGGCTGCTGAATGCTTTGGAATCTCCTTGTGCGTATGAAAGAGAGTTCGTTTCTTCTGGCCAAACACAGGACAGACCTCTTCATTTTCACCAATGGCAGAAAAAGCAAATTATTGACATTTTGTGTATTAATCTATAGCAAAGGTCTCATTCTCCACCCTTCCTAAACAGTACTACAATTACAACTTATTTATTTAAATTTTTAGACAAAGACTCTCAGATGCCTGGCATCTTAAAAAACATCTTAAAATCACAGACATATGGTCTTTTATTTAAAAACAAAAAAAGAAATAACTTCTTCAAAATCATGTCTGTCTTCAGAAGTGGAGAAAAACAGTGAAAGCTAGTTTTGCTGGTGCGGCCCTTATAATTCTCCACTGGTATCAATAATCGTAACTTAATTACATTAATCACTTAATCACCTAAAGTTGGATTTTTCAAACTGAGCTTCTGTGTTTTATAGGCATGCTTTTGTTCTACCATTCAGCAGATTAATTTTGCTGATTTGCGCTGTAAGTAACATGACTAGTGAGGCAATTCAGGTATTTAGCTACTGAACCAGCAGCATTTGTGCTTGGAATTGACTGTTGGTGCAAAGCCATAGCATAATCAGGTATAGGCACTTTATCATACAGACAAGTCCTTTATATATTATTTCTTAATTCCATATCACAGATTTGGGCACTATTGTGAATAGGAAATTTTTGTTCTTGCTTGCTAGTTCCCACTGAAGTCAGTGAGGCTGAATTAGCTTGAATACCAAATAGAGCCCAAGTCTTCTTAATCAAAACCAAAGAAAGTCAGACTTTTTATCTAAGTAAAGGATTCAGGATTTGATACAATGCAAGCTTGAAGCATGTTATTTAACATTATGTCGTTACCTTAAAAGTGGCTGCAAATAGTAAGCTTTCTGGGAGTTACTTTGAACAGAGAGGTGTATGTGCACATTTTGGCACTGAAAGGTATTTCCAGGTGGCCTCTACTAACAGCTTGAACTAGAGTTCAAGTTTCATTCCAAGGGAGTTGGAAAATTATACATTAGAAAACATCCTATTGGTGCTGTTCTTCACTCTGCATAAGGAAATAACATAGGAAACCCTTTTCCCACTTGGTTTCCTGTAATTTTTTTTAAACTTGTTAGTCTAATTCCACTTCCTCCTTCCAAACTGATTTATGTAATCAGTACTTGATAAAACTGTGCTCTTGAAAAAGGTACTGCAGTTTGAATTTCAGTCTGAGAGCAAGACATTTTACTTTTCCTGTTATTTTTTAATTTAAACTTGAAAAGGAAAATTGGGAGTCAGACAAAAGTGCGTGGTTGTTATACGGGGCTATGACCAAGGCATGGACCTCAGAAATCAAAGCTGGTAGAGAGAGACTTTTTGATTTATTCTGATCTTGAATTCCTTTTCAGCTTCCAGCGGTGCTGACTCTCTTAGTACAGTCCTTCTAAAGTAAATCCTGTTAGATGATGATACAGTGCTTCACCTTTTAATCTACTTGTTTAAAATGGGGCCATCAAAATAGGAAGTTCTCATAAAAAGCTCATGGTCTCAGTGCATTTTCTTTTTCAGTTAATACATCTTTTAAAAGTTACCCAAACAACCCTTTTGCTTTCCTTTGTTTTCAGACATGAACATTCTCCCAGTAATTCAGATGACATGATTTAAGCTGACATTAGTCACTTGGGATGACTTACAGAGAATTTATCCATGAAAAAAAAAGCCATAAATGGGGTCAGGAGTAACTTGCCATTTTATCACATGTGTACATTCACTTTCTTCTTGCCAGGCGCAGGCAAAACACAAAGGAACATTTCAGAGGCCCTGGTCCCTTTTTTTCCTTTGCAAATAGGCATATTTCTAAAATCCAGACTTGAAATTTGGCATGGCCACAACTTTGTGCAAAAAATATCCTTTCTGTTGCCCTTTAAACAAATAACTAATGTTCTCACTTATTCCTTTCTTCTTTTTTTTTTCTTCCCAAACAGACAGAAAAGCCTGTGATCTCTAAATACCATTTGCTCTCTCCTCCAGTCCTTAGTGCTACTGTTACGACTGTAATGATCACGATGCTGCCACAGTGCTGAGGTTTCTGAAATATAGGTGGTGGCACCCTCCAGCCTGACAGAGGGGCAGAGCAAAACAAAAAGATGTGATCCCCTCCCTTCAGATTTGCAGCCTAAATACGAGACAAGCGATGAAAGATGCATTTCAATGGGCAACACAGTGTGTGGAAATAACGAACAAAATGGTAACCACGATTGCTAGTACTCATAGCATATGAGCAGCTTCACCTTTGCCAGGACTTTTGCAAGAGTTTTAAGGAGGGATTTGAAGGAGAAAAATGAGTTACCCCTGTAGAGGCTTGCGTGGAGCCTTTTAGCAAAATGGGAAACACCATTAAGTGCTTTTTTCAAATCTTGCATATGGGTAAGGGTAACATATTGGACTGATGAGAGTTAGTACTTAGCTTCTCCAACATGAAATGACAGATGATAATTGAGGGGGGAGCAAGCTGTGAGCAAATCGGAAAATCAGGACAAGCAGCTTATGTTTAATGTGATAGAGAAGGGGGAGTGGGCAGCCAGCGCAGGTGTGCAACAAGGAGAGACAGTTAGCATCCTCTCTGGTTTGCACTGGCATCAGGAAAGTTGGCTTCCATTTGTCGGGGCAGAGGCAAGCCTGCTGTCATATGAGGAGGCCTAGCTGAGAAATTTTAGGTGTACTGGTGAACGGAGAAGCTGTCCATCAGCAGTATTAAGGTAAAGAATCAATAAGCTTTGGGCACAGACCAGATGTGGATCCGAATTTAAGATCACTGTTGCTCTCTCCAGACTGTTCATCACAGCCAACTCCACCCGAGCTCACTTTTCACAGCCGCTTCCTCTGTTCCTGCTCAGGCTATTTCGGTGCCTCTGGAGAAGGTCCAGTGGCCACGTGACTTCCTCCCCAACAAAACATATTCTCCCGCTTCAGCTCGGTTAGGTTTTTTTCTCACTGACTTCAGAGCTAACCCTTGGCAACCATTCTTGCCAATCAATAGGTTCGGTATTTGTATGTGAGCGCTGCATCGTATAGATGCATCAGGATTTAGTCTGCTACTAGAACTGGACTTCTTGCATTCAAGTAATGAAGGCAATCGTAACACACTGTTCCTTCCGTACAAGTTTCTTTATCAGCCTTGCTTTTGGGGAAGTGTCCTGTTTTTGAAGATGGCAAAGTCATGCATTGTAAAAAAAAACCTCAAAAGAAATAGAAACACACTTTAAATAATGCCCGTCTATTACCATAGATAGTTGCAATCTTATACTGTTTAACTGGTCTTCAACTTGTTGAAATGAAATTATAAACTAGTAGCCTAATGTGTATTTACAGCTGACACTTTTTTTCCAGTATATTTCTCATTCTCAACTTAGAAAAGCTAATGAGCTGCAGCCTTGCTATCTTCTCAGTAAGGTGAAGTGATGAGCAAGAAAGCAGGTCCAGGCAAGATTGTGTATTGTCTTAAGAATTTTTACCAATTTGCAGTGATTTTGTTTTGTTGTTATGAAGGTTTCAAAAGGAAAATTACATATTTTACTAGAAATAGAGTACATTTCAACTTTACTTTTTGCTTACCTCAGTTAATAAAACTTGGATATGCTATTTGACGGGTTTGAACTGAAAAGAAAACCGCTATTAAAAAGCATGATGTTGACCATTAAATGTACTGTTTCCTATTAGCAAGGATATAATATTGATTTGGAGACAGGAGGACAGATAGGCATCCTTCAAATAGTTCTGATTCTGTTCCAAGCACTTCAAGAGAAATCACCATCATTCTGATTTTAACCGTCCCTGACATTTTATGAGTAGAAAAAAGAAAAAAGAAAAAAGTTTTTGTATCCCGTTGTAATTGCAGTTCTTCCAGGAATTCCTAGCTGCAAAAGCTGATGGTGGCCAACAGCAGGCATTTTCCCCAACGTGTTTTACACCTTCCCCCCACCTCCCAGTACTGCAATGCCCCCAGAATCCTCCAGTAACTGAGACTGGGCTTTTTTTAGCAATAAGAAAACAAATGTCTGCTCAAACTAAAGCAGGGGCTTGCAGAAGGGCCTCGGGGAGGGGTTCATCCAGTCTATAACTCAGCTTAAGATCTGCAGTCGTTGCTGCTGGTTAGAGGAGTCGTCTCTAACTTTCCATCCTCACCTCTTTCCAGATGATCCACTGTCATCCACTTCATATCTAGATTAGAGAAAGTGTTGCTTACCTCTCTGGGTCAGCGTAACATATTAATAGCAGAATTCACACCTGCTGCCAGTGTGGGACAGGGTGTGTTTTATACAGGATACTTACAGGATACAAAACATGCATAAGATAACTAGCACAGTAAGACTGTTCCCAGGGTCAAATTCAGGAATGCCATACTCCCTAAAAAATCCACTGAACTGAAATGGTGTTTAAAAAAGCTGGTTTAGCATATATTATTGAACAGAATGTGAAATACAGATTGTTTTGCTCTTCACCCCATCCCCTGAAATAGTTCTGTCTTAGAAAATGTGATATATAGAGCTAAATACACAGAAAAATAGTGCTCTGAAATTAGGACATCACATTCGGTTTACAGTATATAGGCTACAACATTGTCTCTTTTAGGTTTTGATTCCTTACAGAAAGAGATGTCTGCCATTCATGCTCGTTAACAGTTTGCAAGTAACAAATAAAAGTCAGCTGTGGATGGAATATTATGACAGCGTCTTCTCTTCAGGACTTGATGCACTTACATGTAAATAACACCGAAAAAAAAATCCAGACATTTGGTACTTACATATGTCTAATTGTCCAACATGTTGGATAAATATTCCTCAAGACTCTTTTCAGTAAGTTATTTCTGTGGAAGATAATGGGTAATCTTACTACATTTGTTATTGCAAAGGCTACCTAACTAAATTTGTTATTACAAGTGCAGAGTAGTGAGCAATTAATGCTTCATTTTGAGTCTTCTCAAATGGAATTAATCAGGCTTGCATTTTCTATTTTGAAATTGTTGAAGAGAAGACTGAAAAGCCCAGAACAGCTGCAGAACTCAGAAAGAATGAAGGGCTGAACTTGCACTGAAGATAACGATATTGCCCCAGCTTTGCTTCCATCTGTGAATACAACATCTGCTTTTGAGGAAGTGAAATGAGAAACTGCATAAATCAATATAAAGATTGTTTCTATTTCCAAGTGTAGTCCAGGGCATAGTATTTGTGAAAGAGCATTGATAGTAGGGTTCCATTACTGGTAGTGCACAATTTTAAATTCAACTTCATGATTAATGAGGAGGCTAAAGGAAAAGATATACAAGATTATGTCATACTTTAGTATCCTTTCATGATAATTGCTAAGGTAAATGATGTGTTACTCATCCAAGTACTCACTAGCATATCCAGTAATCATGATGCATGTATCTATGTATTAATAAATAAAATGTGTTTTTTTCTGACAATTTTATAATTAATTATTTCAATATTATTATTCTTTAGATCACTATAAATAGTCTCCAGTACTTGTATAATGTCCATTAATCTCAGGTAGTATTCATATACTCCCTTCCCATATGAAATCCTAATTGGTAATGCAAAGAAAAGAATCATGGATTTTTTACAATTAGACGTGAAAAAATCAACCAAACCTTGCCATCAATAGCAAGCATTGTTGGTGTTAATAATTTATTCTAAACAAACATGCCATATAACAAATTTATACTGAGGTGTTTGGTGTCACCCATGAATTCACTTTTGCAGCAACAAAACCTTCCCTAACCTGTCCTTAAGCTATTAGTCGCTAGTACTGCTCCACTCTGGAAGCATGGTCTATATTCTCATTTCCAGTGTTTAGTACTTGTGAAAACAATGGGATTCAATTGGCATGTATCTCTTTCCGGAGTGCACCACATCAACTTTCTGCACATAGAAAGTCAAGCGATGCTTCAGATCAGTCTGCATACAGCTCTTCTTTCTCAGTACCATCTTGGGCAGAGCGGCTGGTTTTGAGGCGCCGGGCTCATCGGAGGCCAGCGGTTCATGCATATAGTAAAGAAGAGAGGCCCTACACCAACGACTTGACACAAACTAAGCAAGCTTTGTTACAAAAGCTTAGCTTGGAAGGAAAGTCTAAGGAAAGAAAAAACTACATTTACAATTTTGCATCATGCAATCAAAACAACTTTAAAGGCAAAGTTGTTCTTGGTTGTGTCCAATACTTATTATACAAGCATACAAACCCCAACGTCACCATGGTTTAAAATGTGTTTACATGTGTGCACACATTACAATCTCACCCTCCAGGGAACTACTATGTTTTCTTGAAAGTTTATAGCTCACAATTACCAGAGCCCAATGACTTACATTTTCCTAACTGATTTCCAGGAGGCCAGTTTTGTCTGCTGCCTCTTGACGAGCCACAGCATTCCAGCTCCCTTGTTAGACTGAAGACACATATATAAACAAGTATCTCCAAAGTTGCCCTCATTCCTTGGTGGAAGTGATGGGATACTGCAAAATGGAATAAAGAGAAATTTCACCAGCTGAATGGCTCGTAATCATCCATGCTTTTCAGATGGCACAGCTGCTCCCTCCAACAGTAAATGGGAGGGCCAGGGCTCAAATTCTTCTGGCAATGTGAATGATCTTTGAAAATTTTACCGGGCCCTGCTCTGGGTAGCGCAGCACTAGATGCTGAATTTCCATACACTGTCTTTAAGGAGCCTGAAGGGATATCCGGCCTCAAGCAGATAGGCAGGAACATGAACTTTGTTTTATCTGGGAAGACAAGAGGAGTGAAAGGGGCATAATGATCGTATGTACGTATTTCTTTGTATTTGAAAAGAAACATTTCTGCTGTCTATGAAAACCAATCAATCAGATCGAACACTTTCCCTCTGAAAGGCTTCCCATATAAACCCATGGCTGTAGGCTTCAGCCTGTAGGATTTACTTCCTCCTCTGGCTCAAATGATGGAAATTCATCTTCTGTTTTGTTTCTTTTGCCTGAAAACTAAGCAGTACATGCAAGCCTTTGATCAAAACTGAATGCTAAAACCAATTCTGTCACTCTCCCTTTGCACGAAATAGTGCTTACTCACAGAAATATTCCTTTTGAAGTTGCTTTGTAGATACCAGAGAAATACATAAGAGTCTGGAGGGCTGAGAGATACTGTACTTGTTGAGCAAAGGCCATATTTTGATGTCACCAGATACGGTATTTCTGAATAGTCTTTTATGCGGGGTTTTATTTCAGCGTTCTGTAAGAGTTTCAATTTTTTTTCGGTTTATAAAGAGAACCTCAGGGATTCCAGAGGGATTTTTGAGAAGGGCAATTATGAGTCCTAAAAACACCAGTGGAAAGAAATACTGATTCACTAAACAATACAGTTAAAGACAGAAGACACATTAACTGTCTGCATTTTCCTCCTAATATTCATAAGACAAGAATGAGTATATCATTTCCAGAGTTTTTAAATAGCTACTTATTTAGATCACCAGAAAATGGCCCCATCCCACATAGGATGCAAAAACCCAGCGATCCACTATTAAATGAAACTGTTCCAGATAAACTGTGAGCCAACTGACCCTGGAAATTTAGTACCCAAGTTGCGTGACTTGAAAATCTGTTCAAAGCAAGGCATGGCTGCAGGCCTTGACTGTTGTACTTTAGTAACCATAGTAACATGGTCTCTGGAGACCTAATGCTAGTGAATTTTCCTTTATTTCAAGGAAGAGTAATAAGAGAAATGTGGCTTGGAACTTGTTCTCTCTCTTTTTTTTTTTTTTTTCCCCTCCCCTCCTTATTTTTACTATGCCATGACCTTGACCAAAATATCTTTGAAGTATTTGCTGGCTGATTTTCTGCTATGGGACCAGAAAAAATATCAGGATATATAAAGGATCTTGCCAAAGGAAGTCCTATCTTCCTCAAAATATTTGCCTTCATTCCCAAAGAGAACCTCTTGACTAATAATGTTTCGAAACATTTTAATGGAAGGAACTGATAACTTTCATCTCACAGCTACTGCAGGCACCAGAATAATGTCGTACTTTCTTTGAACTGACAGATTAATTGTTTTTTGTTTCAGTAGCAGGTGCAGCTTTTCGTGAGTACATAATTGGATGTACATGTTTTTTCAAAAGAACACAGGCCCCTGTCTGGTGCCAAGCTCTGTTTCTTTTTTTTTCCATTTGGGGAAAAAAAAAAAAAGTTATTTCATTTTTTAAGTACAATGTAGAAAACTCATGTAAGTGTTTTAAAAAAGCCAAATACAAACAAACAAATGTTCACAATACATATTTAAGTCTGTCTTACATGTTTCAGCTATTATGCTGGACTAGAAATTCCATCTGTCATTGAATCCATACGGTTTACCAAATGGCAGTTTACAACCATGTATTTTTTGCAAATTCAAAGTTAGTTGGTTTTTGTTGCAAAAGTTTTAATGTCCACACTAATATCTGTGTGTGTGTGCTTCTATGTGTGTGTCTCCCTGTGTGCTTGTATAAGTATATGCAAATTGCTAAAAATTGTGATAGGATGCAAGTGGACTTTACTGATTAAAACACACCAGTTATACACAAAGCAAATCACATCAACATTGAGCCATGGAGTTTGGTTATTTCCTCCTCTAAATCGAAGAGCCCTATTTTAGGCTTTCCATTATTTCTACTGCAATTCAGGAATAAAGTGAAATGAGGAGAGCTGCCTTTACCTCTCTGTGCTGTCCCCTCTGTGTTTTGGGTAGACGTGATTACATTAGGGAGTGCGATCTTCACGGGTTTGAGGCTGGTCCACATCCTCTTTCCCTTTTCCTCCCCGCAGGTTATCGATAACCCAGGCAGGTGGCTGCTGTGCTTCCGACACAGCGCACCAGTGCGGCCTCCCATTCACTGGGAACGAGAGAAAGCTATCGCTGACAATTTTATTTCAGTAACTGAGAATGTTTAAAATCATAAGTGGAGCCATATACTTTGTTGTCCTGTTTAATGTGAGACCTGGTTAACTTAGAACAAAAAAGCTGGGAATAGTTTTTGTTCATTCTCATGGACTGAAGCTGTCTGTCTCTTCCACTCAGTCTAACAAATCACTAGGATTCTGGCCAGAATAATGAAAAATCTCTATGCAGTGTTACTGTAAAGGGCTTGAGTATGGAGTTGTATATGATACCTGAGAGATTTATCTGAGAGGTCAGAAGAGGTCTTTTCCTACTAATTTGCAATCACTACTACCTACTTCTGGGGTACCAGATCTGTGCTAACAAACACTCTCCTCCTTTTCCCCAGCTGCGGTGAGTAGGTAAGAAAAGTATAAATCTCAGCCCAACTCTGACTCTATTCACAGTCCTCTGTGCTAGAGATGTCAGGTTTCACACTGAACTGCACTTCAGGCTAGTATTGAGAAAAGAGAAAAATTTGCAGTCATGGGTAAGACTCACTGATTATGAAGTTTTACTCCATGTCCAGCTTGTCTCTTTTTAGTGTGGTTGAAGCAGCAGGTTTCCCAGCTACAATGAGGTTTAGACACATGGAATTTGTGTTAATCCTCAATAGATTCATGTGGCTCCACAAAAGTTGTTGTTGCACCAAAGTGGGTTTTGCTTTTCCTGCCTGCAGGGCAGAGCATCTGATGTCCGTGTTTGGGGTCAAGAAAACCAGGCAATGCTTAGTTAAGAGATCTTAACTCAGAAAAGGACATCAGTATTTTGAGAACAAAACAAAAACAAAGCAGGGGAAGTTTGTAATTCTCTTCATTTACATACCTCCCTCAAATCCATAACTGTTTCTGGCTTCACCTAAACACATGGCTCCTTGAACTTTTCCTCCACTTCTTCTTTCCTCTTGCTGCCTTTCACTCTTCCTTAATACCTCCTCCAACCTCACAGATGTAGTTGCCAGTCCACTGATCTGAACCCTTATAAATACGCATGGTCCCATTTCCCCTTCTTGTTTTTACAAACTGCTGCCCCTGGTCCAGCCCACCTCTGGCTCTGTGAAAGAAAAACTGGTGTAAAGAGAAACCTGCCTGCCTTCCACTGTGAGGGAGCAAGTTTTACATTTTTTAAAGACTGATCTCTTAGGGTATGTGTCTAGGCCTAAAAAGTATGTGCCAATATGTTGGATGAAGAAGATTCATTTTTGAATAGGGGTATTTATTTCTTGATTCATAAAAGCAATCCTTGGCAAAGGCAGGTGCTCCCTGGCGATTTCCTACAGGGGCTGAAAAACTCCAGCTTGCCTGCAGGACAATGGAAGGCACATTTTAAGGATGTTCAGCATGATACTGTGTGAGATTCTCTGATCATGTTCAGATCTTGTGGTCATTTTTTAAGCCTTCTCAGATAGGCCTTGGTGCATTAATTTGCATAGGCTAAGGACATTTCTTTAACTAAGAACATTTCTTTAATGTTCTTAATTCCTACCTGCCCCGGCTGCACGGGCAGGACTAGAGGTCTTTTGGAATGTGCATGGTAACAGCCACAGACATGAAGGAGCTTCCTTAAATGTCCTACGGTTATCTTTATGGAAATTTTTAGTCTGTCCAAATTAAAAGGCCTGCCAGATGTTCAAAATGTAATAAAATTCCTAACATCACATCACTGATGGTTTCATTGCTGTGAAGATGAGTCCAAAGAGACAAGGTGCCAAAAATGCTTTCTTGTCTCCACTTGACATTGGAAATGGATATGACAGATACCATCTATGGAGGCTCCTCTCAGCGCAGTGAAAGGCACAGATGTGAAGATGTAGAAATCTTGACACATTGTCTTCTGGTTGGTGAGGTGCTGGGATGAATTTGGGCATTATTTACAGCAGAAAATAGCACCAGTCCAGCAACTCCTTGTGCTTGAAAAGTCAACAGGGATAACTAGTGTTCAACACAGACCCAACTAGGCAGAGGTAACGCTTATTCTGGAAAGGATCTGTATCTATGAAGCTGACCTGGAGCTGAACACGATCTGCCCTTGACTATTCTTAGCTATGACTCATGGTTAGCATTGACTTGATTGAATCAGTTGCTGCTACAGCTCCTTCCAAATGTGGGTGAGCCATTGCACTCTCTCCATTACATTTCTCCAGTCACCATTTCACAGGTTCTTCGAGGTGCAGAGCCGCTGGCCATGTATGGTCCCACTGGGCCACGTTTCCAAAGGTGCTCCACATTTATGGTCGGGGCCAAATCTTCTGAGGAGGTCGGCCTATTGTGCACTGAACTCTTGAAATTCTGCCCACCATTGTCACAGTGGGAACAGGCTTCGAGCAGTCTTGGAAATCTGGTCCTTATTTAGGAACCGAAAAGAGAACCAAGCTCACAAAAATATGTCAGTGTATCTGGTTACTGAGCAATTGAAAATCTGCCCTCATTGTGCTTCAGGATTAACTCAGGATTAATAGGCACATCGTTACAACAGTAAACTGAGAGAAAGGTGAAGCAAGGATAATAATAATATAGCAGTATTTCATCATCAGATGTTTGATCTGTAATCTCAAAAGACCTCAAAACCATCACATGAAAGGATCATCTAAACTACCTTGGAACTGCTGGAGTAAAGATATGTTACTGAATCTTTATCAAGGGAAGAAAGGCAAAATTAGTCAGTCTGCATGCAGCATGATGGATCTTAATGTTTACATCATGTATTTAATTTAATTCTTTTACTTTTTTATTTCTCTGGTTGCTTTCCTTGCATCACTGAGTCTATGAGAATTAATTTAGCTTTTTTCTAGACTAAGCATTGGTCTATATCAGTGAAGTATTTATTGCCTGCTTTTTATATTCATTGCATTTATGCAATTATGCTATGTATGTATTTTTACAGAAGCTTAAGAAAGTAGCCATACTTTAAAAAACACGTCCAGTTTTAAAGTCATAGCTACAACAGCACATGTATTTAATTTTCTTGTTGGAGATTATTATATTAGCTATATGTATCAATGCATATAAATTCAAAGCAATTATTATGGAATGTGACATTTTAAATTGAAAGCAAAAAAAAAGTAGTTGACTTGCTATTAAACTTTTAATTATATGAATTAATGACAAAATAAAATTCGAAGTAGATAATAAACGAGTGATGTGATATGGTAGTTACACTGTAATTAACTATGCTAACTTCTTGAAAAAAGGAAAGAAGCATGTTCTAGATTGTTATTCATTTTTTCATGTTAGGAAAAAAAGGCCTTTCTGCAAAAATTTGATGTCCAACTTTTTTGCAGAGCGATAGTTCATATCTAGAATATTCTTAATATTATTACATTTTATACCCATTTTACCCTTTACTTTCTGATTATCTTTTTCATTATTTTATTTTCCCTTCTTTAGTCACTGAACGGTTTTGCATTGGTGGTGAGTGCAGACGGAATGATATTTTATGCGTCATCAACGATTGTGGACTATCTAGGGTTTCATCAGGTAAATATATTAACAAATATTTAGAATACTTAGTCACTGTCATTGTAGTGGCTTTCTTGTAGTCACTGCTGCTAACTGGCTTTCTAAAATGCAGCACTCTATGTTGTTTCACCTTATCCTTCTACTGCTGATTAGACATACACTATTACTGGAATTAAGTTATTTTACTATGCCATTTCAGACTAATTTTGTTTCTTTTTGTGATCTGACAGGTGAAGATTAATTCCTTGTAATGTTGTTCCTTTTGTAAAGCTTTTGTTAACAGAAACATGATCTATTACAAGAATAAGATTTAGCTAAAAGTTTCCTTTCAATTTCAGTATAAGATGCTGCTATTCTAGACTGGTTGCCTGTGTATAATAAATATATTGTAAAGTCACAGAATAACAGAACCATGTAGTTGGAAAGGACCTCTGGAAGTCATCTAGTCCAAGCTCCTGCTCAAAGCAGATCCAGTTACAGCAGGTTGATCTGGGACTCATCTAGTCAAGTTTTGAGTTTCTGTGACCCCTCTGGAAGACCCTGACTGTAAATTTTTTTCGCTTATATCAAGTCCCAGTTTCCCATGTTGCAACTTGTGTCTGTTGCTTCTTGTCCTCCCACTTTGTTCTTCTGAGAAGAGTTGGGCTTTGTCTTCTCTACACCCGCTCATTCAGTTGATGTAGACAGCAGTAAGTTCTTCCTGAAGTTTTGTCTTACGGCTGAACAAACCCTGTTCATTCCTCTCCTGATATGTCACATGCTCCAGCCCTCTTAAGTGTCTTGGTAGCATTCTCCTGGGCTCACTTTGGTATGCTAATATCTTTCTTTTGCTGGGGTACCCAAAATTAGAGAGAACTTCGCCTTTGTTGAACTTCCTGAGGTTCCTGTCAGCCCATTTTTACAGCCCGTGAAAGTCTGAGTGGCCATCCTGCTCTCCCCAGTTGGTACCCTCTGCAAACCTGCTGAGAGTGCACTCTATCCCATCATTCACTAATCAAGAAATTAAACAGGGTTGGTCCCAGCATCAATCCCTGGGGAACGCCACTAGTCACTGGCTGCCAGTTGGACTTTTTTATGATTCACATTTGCATATACACAAAAGAGTTAAGAATAAAAAGAATCATCTTAGGATGTGAAGTCAAAAAGCAGATGTTAAAAAACAGGGGCCTCTGAAATAACTTTCCTCAATCAATCTGAAGGTATCCTACACCAGTCATTATTTTAAGGAAAGTATCAACCTAAAGATAAGTGTCTGCCCCACTACAAATGCTTACAAATTAAGCATTCCTTGTTGTAATTGTTTCAGACTGATGTAATGCACCAAAACATATATGATTACATTCACGTGGATGATCGCCAGGATTTCTGTAGACAACTGCACTGGGCCATGAATCCTCCCCAGATGTTGTCTGGACAGCAACTACAGACAGAAACAGGTGGGATTGTATATGTTGATTGGAAACATAGGCACCACTGCACAAAAGTAGAATTGCACTCCACCTACACCCATGTCTGTTCCATGTCAAGTCAGATTCTTCACTGGAAGGCTGCATAGTGGCCATTTATAATGTTATTGTCCCATAGATGATGCTTCTTCCTGATCCTTGACATTTATAAGATAGTGTATGCCATTGAGGCTACAAAGTTGATGTTTCCTTTATTTTTCTCTGACTAATGTACCTACAGATATTCTTATCCATGCAGAATGAACAGCGTCAGTGTTCATCCTACCAACCTTTTGTTCACACTGATCAGGACATTAGTATTCCTCTCATTAATGCAGAAACATCCCATGCAAAACGTTTCTGCACAGTACCACAGTCGCAACATCACTTTCTGCCATTTGTTTTCCCATGCCATATTATGTAGACAGGAGTCCTCAGAAGAATAAGTAGGTTTAGCAATGCACTTTTTCCTTTGAGGCTGTATTTCCCTAGGATGGCAGGTGGATACATGTGCTCAAGGTTTCCCCTACATGAGGCATTAAGTTCAAATCACGACTACAGCAAATACAGTGGGATTGAAATTGTTAACTTTATAAAGAATTATTGATCCCAGCAAAATGTATGCATTTCACCAGAAGGTGAGGAAGTAATTGAGGAAAGAAATTGAGGAAGCACAGCCTCCAGATGGGTGGGGAGAAACTTGCAAGGAATCCTTCAGCAGCCTTTATGAAGTCCTCAGGAACACAGTCACAAAACTTCTGTAGAATTTCTTGCAGTTTCTATGTTTTGCAAGAGTCTTACAGATATCTGAGGAACTTTGCAAGATTTTGTAGGGAGTACGCAGAAAACAAACTAAACAATGTGCATGAATATTTCAAACTATAAAAAGTTACACATATTTGGAATTTTTGTCCTAATATATACAGTGGAGAATATAAGTTCCTAACTTCATACTTCTGTACAAATACTTGTGTCTTTTGGGAAGTATTTCAAAAGCTATACACTTGTAGTCCAAAACTGGAAAATGCTTCATTAAAAATCAAGGAGGCAACAGCTGAACATTAGCTAATCAACCACTCTTCATCTGTTTGGGTTTTTTTCTTGCATTAGCATTTTTTCTTATTTTGTTCCTTTTTCTAATGTATTTTCTGTGATCCCTGATCTCAAAACCAGCAACATCTGTTACCCTGCTTTATATCATTAAAAATCACAAAAACTCAGGAAATAAAAAAGTCAAAGTTTCTGAAGAAACTCACCTGAATCCCATTGTAGAGCTTTTCTTTTTTCTTTTGGTAGAGCATGTGCAGATGTATCTACACATGATACAATTTAATATTCGTCCTTCCATAAAGTAATTTTTAGCAATTTCCATAACAGCTTCTTCAATTGGCTACAGAACATTTTCATTCTTTCTTAGTGTGATCTGATATATATTGCCTCCACTGTTGTTCCTAGGAGAAGAATATATTCTCAGTAAATTGTTTAAAGCGCAAGAGAACGACAGCATGACAACAGATTATTCTTCCTTCTTAACTCGTTGTTTCATCTGTCGAGTTCGCTGCTTGTTGGACAGTACTTCTGGCTTCCTTGTAAGTATAATTTCACTTAGAGAACTGTAGTCATGGCATACTAGATTTTAATTACTTCATATGAAAAATATTTCAACGTAAATATTGAACATAAATATTGTGGAGAGCCATGGACAGGATACACTTTTCATTTGCTGTGCACTAACAACAAACACCTAAAGGCATTTATTAATACGTATAAAGAGTGATGGGAGAAAAGAAGGTTGTAATATTTGAAATTGAAAGAATCTATACACTTTTATCTTTTAAGCTCTTTTGGACAATATCTGTCCTCGATTCGTACTGGGCCTAGCACAAGGGTGGCAAGCCTGAGTTTCAATGATCAACAGTTAAGAACAAAGTATTTGCTTTAAGGAACAGGAATAATAATGATCCATTTTCCCCTTTTGTACAGGATCCTTTAATAATAAAAACCAGAATTAGGAAGTCTCTCACACGCTCCTCAAATATCCTTACTAGGAGTGGCTCATTTCTAGAAATCACTTCCCCATTTGCTTAGCAAAGACCAATCCTGTTTCTTTTTATGACAAAGTCCAGCACGTGCAAAGAAAATGAGAGGATCAGCACGAGACAGGGAAATGCAACTTCTGCCTCAGATGCTCATTTGCTGGAAGACTATGGGTCTGAACAGCCATACCAGTTAGTCATTTCTGCATCCCTGCTTTAATCTGGTAGCTCTGGAAAGTGCCCAACTTAAATGGACTGATTTTTCTCTGGTCATTTTGTGGTAGGTAATTTTTTCACTGAGAGGCAGCAGCTTGCTATTAACTTGATCTCTGCCTTCTAATTATATGGAGATTTGAGGCAGGGATGGATGGTTCCTTCCAAGCTATATGTACTTTGTATCTGGCTACTTGGGCATATCTTTTCCCTTGGCATCTGCCTGCACAGCCTTTGGGCTGTGCCAGTCCATATACTTCCCAGAGAAAGTGCAGGGCAAGAGGAAAGAAGCTCAGGAACCATCTCACTGGAGAGAACAGAGCATGGAAAAATAACAGGTCCAGCTTCAGAGTGAGGCACAGAGGAAATAGCTGTTTGCACCACCATACGCTGCCTGTCTTGGTGAACAGAACACAACGCAGAACTTCTACTTTAAGTACACAGGAGAGAAAAAAAACCAAAAACCAGCCTCAAAGGTCTCATTTTACTGTTGATAGTACCTCCACTCACCATGCCTCTGAAATGGCATGGTTTTAATTGTATGAAGATAATGAAATTCCTAGGTTTTCTGCCTGTTTCAAAACTGGTTTTGGTGTTAAACAACACAGTCCATAGGTTGTATTAGCATTTTAAATGTTTATACATTAAAAGCTTAAGATAATTCTGTTGTTTTTTTGTATAACAGACAATGCAGTTCCAAGGCAAACTAAAGTTTCTTTTTGGACAAAGGAAGAAGTCCTCATCAGGAACAGTATTGCCACCTCAGCTGTCCTTATTCTGCATAGTGGTACCACTTCTGCTCCCTTCTGTGACAGAGATGAAGATGAAAAGCCTGCTTGTGAAAGCAAAACACAAAGCTGATGATGCAGCAGCAGTGAATACAAAGTATTTTCAAATTAATCTTTTAGCAGTTAGTAAAGTATACTATGGGCTTTATGTTTGTTAACCATGTAAAAAGCACAAATTAGGCTAAATAACTCTCCATTTTAAAACTCTTTCTTAGAAAAGTGAATAATTTATCTGGATTTAACTACATAATACATAATAACCATGTTAATGTAATAAATATATATTAATATATATTAGATATTGTACTTTGTATGTAATACATACTAAGTATTATATTACTATATACATAATTTTATATAAAAACTGGAAAGTTTGGATATCTTCCTAACCTTCAGAAGTTACCAACGCAATAAGTCATTCTACTAGTTGTAAAAGTGGAAAAGTATTTTTACTGAGAGTTTTCAAATTTTGGTATCTTCTGGTAGCACAATTATTTGGACTTGGGCATTTTGGTAGCAAACAAAGGAAAAGGAAAAATTCAGAAAGCTGAATGTGCGTGGGGGGGGGTGTTCACATAGAGTCAAATGAGATATATTTGATGTATGTATTTATCTTACAACAGAAGGCTTATGAACACGTAAGTCTACAATTGCACTGAATGGCCTGGGGCTGATCATTCGGTAGCAATCACAGAAGATCAGGACAGATTGTGTCCAGACTCATTTCCTTCCTAACACTTCTTTTTGTTACTCTTCTATGACTGAATTTTAGTTGGTGTTTGGGGCTAGGATTACGTTTTCCCTTATTTGGTTAAATATAACCGTAGAGCAATGAGGTCCATTGCTGTGAAGCAAAGTGCTTATCAGTGTGACTGACAGCATCATGATTTGGCTTTTAATTAGAATACGCTTGTGTATGTGTGGATTTACTATCCAGACGTGTAATGTGGTTCTAGCACATACATCCTTTTGACAAGAATTAAATTACTGGAAGGCTGATATAATGGACTATGCAGGCTTTTGGAACAGAGTTGGAAAGTAATTTCCACTTGCTAGTTTTTCAGTCGCCCAGGTAAAATTAATTGATGATCAGAATTCAGCTCCTAGAAGAGAGGTGCTTTACTTAAGTTTTACTAACTGACTGGACAGTGGCCAAGGATTTGACAAGAATGAAGTGGGTATTTAACTTCAGTGTTTCCTTTGGTTCAGGCCTGAAGCAGGCTAGCCAGGGATGGTGGGCAAATTCATATCGTCATTTTTTTTCTGATGGTCTTAATAAAGGGAAAAATTTGTAAAGCAGTGTTATGGACTTTGCACCCTTTCCAAGCCCTAATATGCATTTTGAACTAAAGATTGGAAGAAATCCATTCAAGTCATATGATGATTATTGCAGACTGAAGTCATGCTAACTCTTAAGTGTATTGCTGGTCAGTGTGCTGTACATACCTTGAATAGGCAGAGCAGAATATACACAGCATTTGTCTCAATTCAAGCTGAAATTTATTATTCCAGATATAGTAAGTCATGAGCAGAATATTCCTAAACATAACTATTCCTCTTAATTTAATACAAAATTCCAGTCACACACTAGTTTGAGCAACTGAATGAGGCAGGAAACATAGATAATTATTTAGTGTTGGTTACTATATACTTAAACCATAAGTCTTTGCTAATGGTCAACAGCTTGAAGATCACATCTTTCAGAGTCTGTGATTCTACTGTGCTGTCATTCACTGACAAGGAATTTTCCACACTTTCTGTCCTCTACAGCTCCAGTTCCAAAGGTAATTCAGGGCTGTGTGAAGCAGCAGAATTATATGGAAGAAACAGTCATCATGAAGGTGCCGCTTTCACTAATGTGTTACAGATTGCTGAAAACCAAATCAAAGGTGTGTCTGCTAAGTACTTGTGGATTATACACAGTTTATGGAGAAAGAACCTTGTCTTTTCTTTTCTCCTGTTAGGTTTTTCAGGTTTTGGTCCCTTTTTTCTTCTCTCTAAAACCCTTTCTTTAAAAAAATGCAGAAGGAATCATCTGCCTCAAAAGGTAGTACTGATCCGTCTGCTGTTTCAGAGTGGGCAGAAATACTGTGACGCCAAGTTTACAGATATATAAACAATCATAGTAAATAAGAATACTCAACATATGCTTTCCTAAAAATGGCAGCACTGAATTTAATAAGAGTATGTGAAAATCTTAATAATTAATGACAATATCTATCCGTCTTTGAGGAAAACTGGATGACATTACAAATGCTAGTTTTCTGCAAAGATCAGAAAACAGAGAAAAATTAGAATGTATTGTCTTTAAAACTCATGGTTTGATTGCAGCTTTGACTCATGCTTTTCCAGTGTTTGGCTCTGGCAATATTATGAGAGTCTATGCTGTATTTCAGATTTTACAATGGATAAAATTTTGATGGTGAGTCTACCCCAATGGGCAACTTCTTCTTGAGTAGAGTTGTACTCAGCCTTCTGTCATACCTGCTAGAAACCTTTAACTTCTTTAAAACCATTCCTCTGTCATAGCCCCATTTTTCATGAACATTTTCTTGTCGGTATAGTACTATCACTGAGAGGGAAAAATTATAATGAACTAATAATACTGAAAAATCCTTGGTTAAAGTTTAAAAGTGCCTCATTAGGTTTTTAAAATTTTATTTTTTAAATGTAATTTGCCTAGTTTTGTGACATATTTTAGCTTGTACTTTCCTATGCTGATGGTTCCAGGGCAGCAAACAAACCTGTGAACATTCACCCATAGTTTAGGTAAAAAAAATACTAAATACTGCTTGTATTAAAATAGATTTTCTTTTAAATTGTATAGCAAAGAATAATGGAGAAAATGGCATTTCTCTAGTCAAAGTACAAACAAATGAAGATCACTGGGTCTGGGTTCAAGCTAACACTCAACTTCTGTATCGAAATGGTTGTTCAGAATATGTCCTTGCCCAACAGCAAATGTTAAAGTAAGTATATTTTCCAGTACTAAAAAAAAATCTGTATTTCAGGAAAATGGATGTATTCTTTATGTGTGAGATCTTTAAAAGGACTGTAGTGACCTAAGAGAAGAGCTGAATGAGAAGGATTTAGTTTACTTATGAAATGGAAATCCATTTTTGTCTTGGAACGTACGAAATGGCTGTTATAATCCTAAACAATATTTATTTCTTTTCTTCAGTCTTTTTTTCTTCTGAAGTTGAGTGTACATACATACTAAACCAGAATACTTCAAAACCAAAATGCTTGATTATTAATATGTTTTGACCTTCTTGCACAAAAATGTATTTTTGGGTTTTGTTTTACTTTGCAGCTGAAACTCTTCGCTGATTTAGTGTCCTGGGTTTTCTACTTTTTAACATTTGATTATATTAAGCTTTTTTTTTTTTTTCCTTTATGGATGACAGTTGAGCTCATGTTTTTAGTTGTGGAAGTTCAACATAATCTAAACAGGGATGCTCATATTCATTGCATGTTTGTAGACAGATATATCTAGTTGGCTGTAGGCTCAGCCTCCTGGAGTGGAAGCTAATCTCACAGATTTGCATTCAAAGAGGACCTCTCCGCTGGGTTTTACCCTTTCCTCCCAAGTAGGCTTTTCTTCCTTCCCCCATGGGATTGTCTGTCCCAGTTGCTGTGGGCCTTGTTGAGGTATCTCTTCAAGCTGGTTTGAGGGAAGAGGTAAGAGGGTGGACTGAATGAGCAGGGGCCAGGAGGTGTACAGAGCCACCATCTGGCCCAGTGGAAAAAATGTGGCTGTTATCACTGTTTTTTTCTTTTAGGATGCCTCGCAGGTGGAAGAAATAAATGAAAAAGTCTTTGAACTTCTAGAGTAGATATCACTTGCAGGCTGCGTATCTCTCAGGATCCATATGAATAGCAGAGGAGCTCCCACCTGAGGGTGGTGGAACTCTTTACCATTACTGGGACAGGACAAACATCATCTTGCTGTGCTATTAAGAAGCAGACTAAAAGGGGCTGTTTCTTCTATTCAAGTCTCTACTTCTAAATTGTTTTCTGTGTAATTAAGCATGCTTTTTGATGTTTATTTAGCTAGGTTTTTATCCTCTGAGTGATTAAAATCCTTCCTTTGTGCTTGATAGTTCCTGCAGACTGAAGTGTTACAAGAGTTGGCCTTGGAGATTATGTTCAGTTCTGTCCTCCTGATAGTCTGCAATAGCCTTCATCCTTACTACTACTTTTTTTGTTAAAATGTATGCTGTCTTCCTGGAAACATACATTCTTCTGGAGAATTTTCACTAGATACTATTTCACTGTAAAATTCTTCATTTGGGGGTCTAAGCTTTTGTGACTATTGCATTTTGTTCAGTCCATTGTTTCCCAATTAGATCATTTCCTGAGAAGCTAGTTCTGCAGTATCATACCATTTGCATCTCAGGACTATCAATAATAACAATATTTAGCAGAGGACTGAAAATATTTAATACCTAATGGAAAAAAAGACAGAAAATAGTCTCCTCTATTGGTATACATTTATTAGTGGGACATTCTCTCTTTGTAACAACATGGACTCCCTCTACTGGAAAATCCTGTACTTGCACATTGAGTCCATACCCAAGGAAAAAATTGCTAATAGTGAGCTAAGAAAAAAGCATCCTGAAACCTTTACTAGCTCTCCAGGTTTTCATGCTCAGTTTCTTATTGGGATGTCCACTTCTTGTTCAGAGAGGGAGAGGGCAGGCTTGTAGCACCGATCCTGCCTGGTCAGGAATCAGCATGTTAGTGAATTCCAGACAAATCCTTCACCTGAAGATTTGGACCCCACGTTCTGAAAATTGCTGCATCGGGCATGGAAATGCTCAGGCAACTTTCTCCGCCAGAGCTCTTCACTAATGTTGATCACTTCAGCTGGAGGTCATGGAAAATGAATTCACTGGCCATCTTAGAAAACGAAAGACAACATTAATTTAGACATGTAAAACAAACCTACGCCCAATATGAACATCTGTGACTACTCTAGACACTTAATTCAGGCATTTTATTTCCTCTCAGCTAATTCCACATTCTCAAAATATAAGACCACCATTGTTCTCCCTCAAATCACTTTGATCAGAAGGTCCTTATGTGTCCAGATAATTCCTTGTTAACAAAGCACATCTCATTTAAGATACTCTTTGCATTTTATCTCTAGATTTTTCTGCACACAAATATTATTTAGATATATTTTAAGGGAAGAACAAAAGTGTAAGGTAGTTACCATACTGTACTACAATATTTAAGCTCTTTGTGAACTGTGTGCCTGAAATGGAAGAGTAACTGCATGTCAGAATTTAAATGAAACAGTGCCACAGAAAGGTAGCTGTGCGCACACGTTGACACCCAGATGCATACACAGTCTTTTTTTCTCTCGAACAAATGCAAAGGTTATATGGACAAGAGCGTGAGAGTCCCATATTAAGTTAACGACAAACTATCGCTTGAAATGTATGTCAAGCCACTCCATTTGTATCCCTGAAAACATCCATTTAGAAACCTCTGATTGACTGATTTTTTTCTACTGTTATTGAAAGGGAAGAAGATGAACAACTGAAGATACCAAACAGTTTTGCCAGTTTGAAAGGAAACCTGGAGGGACTTTCCTATAACAGTGCCATTGAAACTCTGGGCCAGTGGAAGCATCTTAACTGGACAACAGTAAAAAATGAACAAGATAATGTAAAAGTGAAGTTTGAGCCTCATACAAATGGTGAGTGTTTTATGCAAGAGGAACCTCTCAGTTCTAACACATCAGTTTTAGGCGTTCAAAACAACTGCACCACAAACAGTAGCTGGACTTTAAGAAACTCAAGCTCTTCTTCTATGAGCCAGCGAATGAACACATGTTCAACCAGAAGAGCTGGATCATTCTACAACAGAGACCAAAGTTTCTTAAATTTAGCATCAAGTTGCCCTTCCCACTGGGGGAGTGCAGAAAGCTGCCAGTCTTACTCAGGCGTACAACAGCGTTGTGCGGAGAACTATGCGACGGATCATCTGAAACTGCAGAGACCGTTAATATCCTCAGAGTCTCTCTATGACGCAACCTTTCCCTTGGAGATGCCTATCAAAACGGAATACGATTCTGATTCTGAAAACATTGCTGATAACTACCTGACATCACAAAACCGAGCCTGGCTGGATGAGAACAGCTCAGTGAGAAAGCAGGTGTTTAGCTACCCCAATAGAGTGCACCTCAAAACAGAACCGGACCTCTATGAGCCAGCCTCACCTTGTCAGAAGCCAAGGCACTACCTTTACACGCCTCATAATTGGCAATGCATTGTAGCAAATCATCCCAACAACCTAAACCTGAACAGATCTTGCAAGAGTTCACGTAGCAAGGAGGTGGCCCCCTTTTGCCCTCAGAACTCCTCTGGGTGTTTGGAAAGTGTGCCCGACCTGCCACACACGGCGTGCTACGGCCACTTCTACAGCCCCAGCCCAGGGGAGGAGAAAGAGCAGAATAACGAGGTCCTTAAAATGCCGTGTGAATTTAAAAGCACCTGCTTGGTTCAAGCAATCAAGCGTGAGCCCCTGGATTCTCCACCATTGTCCAACAGTGGACAGAACAGAGTACACATGAGCTTCCCTGAAAATACATTAGCAGGTCCTGTGCCTCATAAAACCACTGAATGTACATTTTTACAATAGATTTTATAACATTTGGAATATTTATAATGCTAAAAGCAAGAAGTTGTAGATTCTCTTCCAGTTGGGTTAAATGAGTTACTAAAATTAAAAGCCAGTGGAAAGATTTTGAGTGAGTGTGTGTGTGTGTGTGTGTGAGAAAAAACCAGACACAAACACACACACATTCTACACCCTTTACTCTCCCCCCCCGCCCCCCGCCCCGCCCTTCTCTTATTGATTTTTGGAAAGAAAGAAAGAAAGAAAAAACCTCAGGCACAGAAATATAATCATTATTTACTGCACAGGTATACCTGCTAATTTGTCTTTATCATCTTTCCTCTCTTGTCTACAGTTCATTGCCAAGGTCTAGCTATTTCTGTTTCCTGCCTTTGTTCTGTTTGTTTTTCCTCAAGCTGATGTGATGCCTCTGTGCCAGTTTACCTTAGGAGTTTTTGCATTTTTATTTTTTTGCTACTCTTAATAAGAAGCATCAGCTATTCCTTTATTAAATTGATGGCAACAGGCGAGGGCTTCCCAACACAACTTCTTAATTTAAAAGGATAGCATTAATTAAAATAAATCACTTTCATAAAATGCATTAGAAACTATTTCACTTCAAACTGAAGTTCTTCCCAAGTTTCCTTGATAATACTAATACCCATATTTTTCCATTTTAAAGCTATCAGTCTTTCATGTTGCTGTTTGAAAGACTGAACAATGGGATGTTACCCACTTCTATAAATGAGTTACAAAGTGCTGTTAAATGTACATGAGAAGAAAATATTTCTCCAGTTATTTTCCTTGCTGTTACTTGTAACATTAATGAAGGAAATGCACTTTTTTATTTGATAGTAGCTCTTTGACTGATAGCAGCTTCTTACACATCATCACCTGACATCAAAACCAAATCCCACACTAAGATTAGATACGTTATTTTCAAAAGCATCCTAGTTTCATTCCCAAAAGAAAATCTTAATCTCACTGAGAGCTAATTGGAGGATGTATACCTTTCAAAAGCGCACTTCGGTGCTTTTGAAAACAGATCTGTATGCTTTCCTTTGAACCCAGGCAGTAATGTATTATTTCCACCAAAAAAAAAAAATCTACAATTTGTTTTGTTTTTTGTTGTTGTTGTAGTTTGACTCCTGCACTAACCTTTGTTTTAAAATTGCACTATTTCAACTTTATATCAACTTCACCTATATAAAAAACCACATCATTTAAAAAAAGCTTAGATGTATATGTGCTTTTTGAAAGAATCCCTATAATGACTGTTTTCTTTTTCAAAATGTTATAAATAATTATAATGTCTTCATTTCTATACCTGCCAGTCACTAAGGGCACAGCTTTACATGCCAGAAAAGTGGCATGGACTTCTCCCGAATGCTACAAATATGTGGGATAAATGTAGTTTGCAGGTAGCGGAATGGTTCTGCACCTGGGAGGCTGCTCTTCTCCAAGACTGTCTGCTTTCTCTCATAGAAATTACTGCCTGCACATTAGAGTTGGCCGATGTAAAGATGCACATTGTCTGCACGTCACTTAAGTGCTTACGAACAATAGTTTGATCTGAAATGCTGCACTTTACACTGAAATGGTTGAGATAACACCCGTACGTTTTGGTGACTGTCCTGCAGAAGGCAGTATTCCCAGCAGAAAGGCAAGAGTGGACAGTAAAGAAGTGCAATAATGTCTTACCATAGCTCAAGTTAAATCTGCCATAGTCCAGCTGACCATACCCAAGCCATGTGTCTGAGGTAAATCAGCTCCCTGTTGGGTATGTGCTGTCTCTTATTTGAGACAGTCTTGATATCCTTGGCTTAATACTCTTAGCAGTGGGTGCAATGCAACATCAGACCCCTTTCAGAGATGAGATGGTGATGGTGGAATTTACACCGCTCTCTGGTACACCACTGTTCATGTCACATAAATTCAATCCCAATCGCAAAAACACTTCTGGGCAAGCAAACTGGTACTCATGTAGAGTGAGACTGTCAGATATCAATGGTGCTGCACAACTCTGCCTTGTTGATTCACTATCTACAAAAATAAGAGCAGCAGTTCCTTTTAGACTCTCTCAGAGTAGCTCTCATAAGCCATTGCTTGGCATGCAGCTGTGGCACTGCTTACGTCCTGGTGCCAGACACTGCTGTGGCTGCACAGCTGCTGGTAGGGTTGTGCTATGAACTCTCTAATATTCTCCAGTTCAGCTCCTTGTGCAGCTGCCTGGCAGAAATGGGACAGTGTGGAGACAGGGTAGCGTGGGAATAGATGGCTGCAGGCAAGCAGAGGACACGCCAGCATGACTGCTGAAAAGCTGCTCGTTTAATTCCACGCTTGGACTCACTGTCGCACCCCTCTGAATGACAGTACCAAGCCTGGTTTTGCACTACCTCGCACCTTCTCTCGTCATTTACATTGATGCAACATCACGGTAAAACACTATTATCCTCATCTGGGCATGCTGGTGCCATTTTGCACAGATGCAAGTGGTCACACCAGATGCAACTCTGTAGAGGACTGTGCCACTGAATGCCTTGTCTGGGCTTAGAAATATTTCCTGGCATGACTACAGTGGGAGAACCTATACTAGCCAGATTTCTCTCTTCAGTGCAGAAGCAACTTATACTAACAACAAAATTTCTCTACAGATCTCTCCGTTACAGAATAAAGGCTATTTTGTTGACGTAACTCTATCTACTCTAAGGTTTTCCTGGTTTATTTCAGTTGGGATGATTTTTCTCTTGTTCCCAACAAACCCTGACACATTTTACACATCTTAATTGATATTAAAGAGGTAGATGAAGCTTCTGCATATAAGAGAATCTGATATGCGACGTAATGGCCGCCTTCTAGGAGGATGGATGAACGTGTGACTCAAAAGTGAGATGTCACCTTCTGACTCCCCCCTGTGTAAATGCAGTCAGGTTTGCCTCCTTATTGTTCCATAAAGTCTGAACTTGAGAAGAACACACTTACCCTGCGCTTAACTGAACTCACTTAATTTGTGGCCGAGTTGTTATTCCAGGTCTCACAGGAAAAAATGTGGTATCAGTGGAATTCTTTCTAGTCTAGGTTATCACACACATGCAGCAATCTCCTAAGAACTGCGTTTACAAAGAGATCAGCAGCTTATCCTCTTTTTGGACAATCGCTAACCACTGTTGATAGTAAACAAAGACCAGTTTCTTCTAAGTACTTGGTACTGCTTTTAAGGCACAGATATTCCTTCATCCTCTCCCCATGACATGTGCCCTGGATTGAGTCTGCACTGAAATCTGACATTGCAGTGTACCCTGTTAAATTGCCACTGATTTAATCTTATAAAAGCTTTTTGTATGCAGACATTAATGATCCCCTGACACTGATCAGTAAATAACATGAAAGACAGAGCAGTTTTTTTAAATGGTTACATTTTCTTAGTAGTTGTTGTTGCTTTGGTATTATTTTAAAAACTAGCACTGAGAAGTAGGGTTTAAGATGCTCTCAGTCACTGGTGTTTAGCTTTTATCCTTAATGAGCTGGTATTTGTATCCCTGAAGTCTGTTTTAGGAGCCTCCCAATGCATCTATTGTAACAACAATAAAAAAGTTATTCTTGTAGAAGAAATGCCTACTCAAACGCTTGCCTGATACGAACTTGGAGCATTCCGGCTGAAAGAAATGCCTTTCCTTTTCTGGTGCATGCCTCTAACACCTGACTGATGATAGCGTTCAAACTTCTTCAGCCAGAAGCTCTCCAGAGTCTGAGACAAAATGAACTCATGAATTCTGGTGTTCGGGGAGGGTATTTTTTGGTGTGGAAGGTGAACAGTTCTAAAAGCTCTGAGAATGTGTCTCCCTCTGAGATGTTACTCCGTCCACAGACAGCAGAGACTGTTATCAATGCTTAAGCTTCCGATTAAGGTCTTGTCTTTACTGAGAATGTGGCCTGATTTTAGCTACCTGCGGACAACTCCTGAGCACCATACAAATGCTAGTCCAACTGAAGTACACCATTGTAAGCCACTATTTTTACTGAAAACCAACCTGATTTGAGCTAGGGGTAAACCTGTACAGCAAAAAGAGTGGATTTTTCTGCTGCTTCTAAGGTTTGCTGGGATGCAGTTACACCAGTGGCTGAAACTGGGGCAGACCTCTACTGTAGGTAACACTATCAATAATTTATATTCACTTTAGACTCTTTGAATACCAAAGTAGAGCTTTGTTTTGAAAATCTGAAGTGAGGGCAGCAGTATGCAAGGGGTAAGCTGGTTTCACTCCTTCGGCTGGTCCTCAGTTTGGAGACTTAACTAGTGAAATGAAAGATCAAGGGACTGTACCTAAATTCTCTGGAGGAAAGACTGACTTCCTACTGCTTGATTGTAATAGGGTAACGAAGTATATCTCTATGTTTTAATTACCCTTCATTAGAACATAGTGATGTATTCTTAAAATCCTTAGAACTGAGTCTCGTCTGGATGGCATAGGGAGGTCTGACATTTGTGCATCAGCCAGTTCAGTAAGACTTTAGGTGCTGATCCTTTGATATGGTATTGAGATCGACAGGGCATGTGCAATTCTTCCGGAAATTCCTAGTGCTTAAAATGCTTAAGTGGGAGGCAACAAGCCTGAGGCAAGGAATATTCTGTGGGATAAGATCAGCTTCTGCTGCCTAGAAGCCTTTCTTAACTCTTTGTGTTGAAGCCATATTGGAACTTAAGTAGGACAGCCTCACCCACTGTAGTTATTTTAGAAAAGCCATTAATTTGTCGTAACAGTGTGTGATGTTTTAATTGGAATAGTTAAAAGACACCATTTCCCCTACCTATGAATACATACATTGCCTTAGGGAGTGGGAAAAAAGTTAACGTACTCATTTTCTTTCATCAGAGTGTCATGTAACCAAAAAACCCAGCCTCAGAATGATGGAGGTATAGAACCGTTGTTCTATTTTTCTTGTCTTCTTTCTGCTCTCTTCTTTTCCTTTCCTTGTCTCTACTGTCTTAGTGTAAACATTCAAAATGGAAAGACGTTTCTGATGATATTGAGACAAAAACCCTAAACCTAAACCAGACTGTAGAAAATTTCTCGCTAGACAAGGAGTTTCTTTCCCTGGAGTTTCTTCCTCTCTTTTAAATCTTGTAAAGTCCTATGTGAAATCATACGTCGCAATTGAAGCAGACTTCTGTAACATGTGTAATGAGTAAAGAGATTCTGCAGGTGGCCATGCTCAGGTTGTAGTCGCAAGGTTCTTATCTAGCTGGAGGAGACCTATACAAGAGGGCTGCCAGTAGCTTAAGTTCATAGACACTACCACCCTCACAAATGTATCTTTGTTGTGTTTGAATACATGTGGCATATGTTCTTGTCATTTTAAATACATTTCCCTATCATGCTATCAGAAATGTTTCTGAACAAAATAATCAGTGACAGGCTGAAAAATATACTAAAATCACAAACTACTTTTTAAAAAAAAAAAACCATATGGAGATCCAAGCACTTGGCCGTGCTTAGGCAAAGACTTTCTTTGGGTGGAGGTTTGGAGGGAAAGTAAAAAAAGATTGTTAAGACAAATTTTGGGGAGAAAAAAGATCACCTTGATATATTGCTGTCAAGGTGTAATTATGCTGTGACCTCAGCATTAATTCTCCACCCACTGCTAATAACTCTCTGCTCTGAATTCATGTCCTTATTTTTTCTGTAGAATTGAATTTGTTACTTTTCCGCCTGAAAATAATTTCTTGGAAACAAAGATTGAGGTAATTCAGTGCTAAGGTGTATTTCTCAATCAGACTGAAAACATCATTCTAGGAGGCATGAAGTGCTCCTGGTCCTTTCCTGGGGTTGGTCTTCAAAACTCTGGCAAATTCAGTGTCTGCATCAACTCTCTTGCTGCTGGTCATTGTAGCTTAGTCATGCAGCTGGTGCTCTAACTGTGCAGTCTGAAGTTTTTCAGGATTTTCTTGATGCAACAGGGCTCCAGGGATAGCTGTACAACAGCCAAAACTTCCAGTTTCACATTTGCGTTGGTAGAATTATGGTATTCCAATGACTAATGCAAAAATGTGGCAGAAGGTAATGGAAAGAACATCAGCTGCTTAGCTAGTCTCAGTAATTGTATTTAACTAATTAAAAGGCTATGTTAAAAAAATCAGGTGAAGGTCTGGTCCAGAGCTCCCCATTTTGCACAGGAGGGTGTCATAGGAATTACACCGCTGTTCTGCCTCTTCTTAGGTCACACGTTGGTCTCTCCCTTCTTTATACCACTACTTTCCCTTCTGAACCTCTTTTTTTCTTCTTTTTTTTAACTTTTGGACCGTACATATCCTCCCTTCGTTCATTTAAAATATGAGATAAGGAGAGGCAAGCATCAACTGTTGTGTGTTTTTTTAAAATTTTGTCTTTCTAAGAACAAACTTCAAAAAGGCAAAAGTTATCTCAACTCTCAGTAACAGTATTCAGTTTTCTTTCTACTCTTATCATAGCCAAAAAGATTCTTCCTCTACATGGTCAATAAACTACCCTCTTCTGAAAGGGTCCTTCCTCACACCCTTTCCGCCCTACACAGCTTCTTAACAAAACCAAAGAACACTTTATTCCTTAAAGGCAGTTGTGTCTATCAAAAAAACTTTTCCTTTTTCTTCCTCTAGCTTTTCTACCTTTTTGATTTTATAGGATGGTACATTGTGGCCTCCACCCTTTCTGTTTTCTGCGTCTGTAGCTTCATTTCCACTTCAGGCATACTTCAAAAGTTTTGCCAAAAGAACAATGTTAGGCAGAAGTGCAATCCCCCATTTCCCCCCTCCCCTTCTTAATAAGACAGAGGTACTCACTAAATATAGCTGTACTCCTAAAACAGAAAAAAATGTCACTTTGCTGGTGAAACATCCTCCTCTCTTCAGGATGCTGTACTGCCAAGAAACTCTGAGCTACCACCAGCAGTTTAGTTCTGCAAGTATATATACTGCCAAATCCTTTTGTGTTTAGACCTGGTCTCTCTCTCAAAAAATCAAGGAACTCATTTTCTCCTTTTCTGCTTCTCCTTTTTCTACATGTGTTTATTCTTTCACTGTGCAATTGCACTTTTAATATGTAATTTTTTTTAAAAGAAGGGTATGGAAGCATTACACAACATGTACACTGCAGTGTTTTCAATTAGTTTATTTTAGGTTTTGAGATTAGAACCACAAAGAACTATCAAGTGTTTTAATGTGACTCCACGTAAAGGCCTCTGACTGTTACAGAAATGCCCATGAAAAATACCAGAACAAATAATATAATTCATCTCGAAAAGGGGTATAATCTGCCACCGAACTCCACTAATAATCCTGTATTAAAAGTGCCATTCCTGCTCCTCCTGAAGAAACACAGTGGAAGACAAGACAAAAAAAAAGGTGCGTGGAGATCTACCAACAGTTTTGGCCTAACTGGTATTGCACGATTCCCAAAATTCAGGGCACATTTCTGGAGAGAACACCGCAACCACCCGAGCATTCTTTGAAAACGCACCGGTTTGTGCACGTAAGGCGTGCACGTAGGCACGCGATTCGGGCACGCGTGCTGCCTACTTCGACAGCTGAAGTACTGAGGCGGGCCAGCGGCGGGTCAAGCACGACTCCAGCCCCAACGGCCGCCCCAGGGAAGTTAACCCAGCAACTCCTGCGAAAGCAAAACCAGTTAACGAAAATACCTTTGGTAACCTGTAACCTGACCAGTATCGACTATGCTGCTTCGTATACAAGTATAATAGACGTCAAGATATATCACTAGCGGGCTAATTAAAAACAGGTGGTAAAATGTGGATTTGGTATTTTGGAATTTTCTTAAAACCGGTGCACTTTTCTGTTATTTTTTGTACTGTTTCCTCAGTCTGCTTTTAGAAGGAACTTTCACGTGTATTTCTTAAATTATATTTTACATTTATGACCAGTCAGAAGTGTAAAGTTAAGACATTTTAAAATAAATATTTGCATTTAAATTAAAACCTTTGCCGAGCGTGTTTCCTGCCCCTTCTCCAAGGCCCGGAGGTTGCAAACCCCACGGCCGAAGCGCCGGGCCCGGACGGCCTGCGGCACGGCGGCGCCGGGGGGACGCCGCCCTCCCTTTCCGTCATTTCGCTTGCGCTGGCCTCCTCCGGCCCGCCAGGGGTCGCCAGGAAGCCG
>WAAD01042127.1:0-30403 GCA_013389945.1 Fregata magnificens
TATACTTACACTTTTTTTTCCTTAGAAATTCAATTGTTCCAAACTGTGTTTTGTTTTGTTTTGCTTCCTGCAGAATTAACCGAATTGTTAAATTGTGTGTTTCTAAGTAGAGCAGGCAAATATTGAAGGAAAGGACTCCAAGATCTGTTTTACTAATATGAACAACCATTTACATATTTTCCTCAATAAAAATGGTCAGCCAATAGTCAAAGATGCAGCTTGAACAGATATTTCAAAGGCAACCCACAAAATGGGAGAATTTATTAACCCGTTTGATTTTTTTTTTAAGGTATAAATATAATGGATGTTTGTGGGCTATTTATTATGAAAGGGGAAAAAAAGAGGGTAAGGGATATATTGGGTACTTTGTGTGATAAACAGTTTGCTAGTTCCTTTACTGTAATGCAATCTTTTCTTGGGTTTGCACAGTGATTTTTTTGACTGTCTGCTAATAAATGCCCCAAAGTGTAGAAACAATATGAACGTGGGGTATGTTGATATAGAGTTCCTTCCTGCAGTAAGAGTCCTGTGTATCTAGTATTGTCACGGCAGTTTGAAAAGACTACATTGCAATGTTTTCACCATATTTATGCTGCATTCTTTTATTGTGTAAAAACTAATTAGTTCAAAGGTTGTACCGGGCACCTTCCAAAGCCAGGATGGATTTATTTCTCCCCCTTGTCTTCTGGAAAACTTGGGAAGGAACCTAGAGGAGAGGAGGAACTTCTTCAGAGTCACTGGAGACTGGCAAAGCTAGAAATGCGTTAGAATACAATATGACATGATCCGTTTTGTTCACACTTAGTTCATCAGATTTGGAGTAAGGAGCTACCTTTTGCCAGTTTGTAAATAGGAAGAATGGATTTGAGATGAGGGGAAGAATTAGTCACCTACTTCATAAGAAGAAGTATGTGACATGCCTATTTTCTCAAAGGTTAATTTAAATAATCCCTTTCCATAGTAGAAAGATACTGCTGATGAATTTGACCTTATCTTCTTCCTGGGAAGTTCATACTGTTCTATTGCAAGACTTATACTTACTAAACATCTTGTGGACACTTTTTGTCTGGGGATGTGAGGATGTGAAATGGGTGTTCTGTGCACCCTTCTGAAACAGATGGACCTAATGACCCATGTGGCCTATTACTAATAACCAGGCTTTTTCATGCTGTAGATGTAACCTTTGATCACATATACAAAACTTCATCAAGTGAAGATATGAGGAAATAGCTGGGAATTCACCCAGTAATTTTTGTTTATTTTGTCACACGATCTGCAAGTCTTTGCTTAAACTACATATAGCAGAATTATGGTTTGAACTGTTTTTCCTTCGTGTAGTTGAGCAATGGGAAAAGACATGATACACTTACAAAACAGAAGTACAGAAGTGAACAGGCAGGGACCCCCAACCACTCAAAACTACACTGTATTATGTAAGCTTGGTACTTAACTTTTTTTTTAACTTAAAACTATTTTTCAGTGATTGGAATACCTACTACAATATCCTCTATTCCTGAATTTCCTCAGGCGTATAACTGCAATCACTCTATATTCTTTATATACATTCAAACATTACTCTCCCTGGAGATTCCTGTGGGAAATATTCTTTTCTCTTTTTGCTTCAATCAAAATCATCAGCCATGGCATATCGATTACAGAGATAAAAAACTAACTCTCTGCAAACCTAACTAAGCAACAAAAAAGGTGAGAACCATAGGAATATTTTGCTGGTGTGCAGTATTTACTGCTTCATAGGAAGTTCTCAGGAGAAGCAGACTAAAACCTTATGATGAAAGTCCTAGAATTTACTTTAGACTGTTCAGCAGGAAAGATTCCCTGCAGAAAAAGTAAGGAAATGTATGAAGTAAATTAAATATTAAAAAGTTAGTAAAGAATTATCAAAGCGCTGTAAATAAACAATTTCAAATTGAAAACAATTTCAAAAATGTGTGATTTACAGGTTGACTTATCAATGCATTTAAAAAATTGACCACTTTTATACACAATGCTTAATAAGAGTGAATTTATTAACTTAATATGTGATTGACAGACACAGTGTTCGTCAAATGCCGTAGGACATCTCTAGCTAATGTCTAATCATCTCCACTGGTCAAAAACATACTGTCACAGCATCATCTGGCTAATAATTTAAAAAGTATCAAACTAAGAAATTCCAATTCCTCTGAGCAGGCTGTAATTAGTTTTAAATATTCATATGTGAACACAGCTTTCTTCACCTTTATTCCTTGGACTTAACAGTTAAACTATACTCAATCCAGTCTAAAGTTTCAAAGTCAATATTTCCACAATCATTCATTAGCTTCTTCACAAACTTTATGGCCAACACTTGAATTTTAGGTGGCTAACTTTTAACAGAATCTGTCTGGTTTGGGTTGGGTTTTTTTTCATTTTTCATTTTTAATGAAGAAAGAATTTGGAGAATCTATTAGGGATGGACATGGTGGGAGTTATCATGGCAGTGGCAGTAGCAAGAGACAAGTCAGCAATGGGATAAATGAATCTCCCTGCAGGAAAAAGCTTCTGATGGTACTGGCCTGAGCTACCCAGGTTTGGGGGTCTTCACCTTGCTCTGTTTGAGCTTTGCTAGCAGGGAGTTCAGAAAGACGAAAATCCACTGCATGATGCATAGCTGATTCCCATGGGATTTAAGGATCCTCTTTATGTAACACTCCTGTGGAAAAAAATAAAAAACAACAGAAGACTTGGAGCATGGTAACAAAAATAATATTCTTTATGGAAGTCTTTGGTTCTTTTGAATAATTTCTGTAATTCTTCTGGTGTTAGGTTACATAGATTTAGATTTTGCAACAGAAAAGGAAAATTAATAAACTGCAACTCTAGCAGCCCATTATGAGCTACCTTGCTTACTGAAGTGATTTACCCTTTCCATGAGTAAAAGGCAAAGCTACATCATGGGAGAGACAGAGAAAGTGAATCATGTGATCATCCACTTGCATGGGTTACCGAGGTGATAAAATATGTGCAAACATACTATACCACAAGGTAGGAAGGAGTGGTTTCTTAACACTGAAAAATGTGACTGCTTTGTTTTCTTCAGTGAATATATATAAACACTGAGAAGTTTTGTTATTCATACTCTCCAGACTCCTTGAGAATTTTAGTCTAACCTGGAAATCTCCACTGAAAGGGTTTTTCTTCTGTTTGAAGTCCTCACATAAGCACAAACCACCATGAAATCTTTTGTTCTTGTTTTTTAAGCACCTCCACTTCAGACTGGAGGCAGGATAGATTTTGGACAGTGGCAAATATTGGGATAAAAAGCTATTATTTTACACTGCAAACTCCAAAAAACTAGTAAAAAAATGGTATTCGTTCATAAGAAAATGAACTACTCTATTCTTCCATATGTGTTTTTTACTTGTAACGATTGTATCAAGGTTATAAAGTTAGTTTTGTAACATTTGTGTAATATCCAGTTGATAATTTGTTTGTACAATCGTTTGAGAAGGTGATATTTTGACACTTATAGATAAGTCACTCAGCAAAGATCTTTGACAGTCATACATGAAATCCTGGTATTGAATTAATTATAATGTCTTAAGAAATACCAAGGAATGGGTCTGGGTCCTGAACCTGCGCAAAGAATTGTTTCTGGGAAGCACTTGATCCAGCACAGTGGGCCATGCAGATGGCTGTCCTGATATCAGTACAACTTTGACATAAAATCACTCTTCTGCTAAGGAAGTGAAGTAAACTTTACACAGTAAGTAGGAGAATTGGCAAGAAATTTGTCAATGAAAGGTAACGGAATCTTCCTTTATACGCCTGACCCTCTGAGAGTAACCACAAAACAATATCATATTGCCCACCTCTGTGATTACTAAGCAAAATTTTAAAATACCACAAAAAAGACTTGGGGAAAACAAAATGAAGAAGCTGTGCAAGAATCTCAAAATTCTGATTAAAGAACTTATGCTGACTATTCTGCGTAGCTATCTTATGTTCAGCAGGATGGCAGAAAGTCCTCTTAGTATGAAGTAGGAAGTAGTCCTTAAAATAACTAAATCTACATTGCTGTGAGTCTGGAATCACTAAAATCCAAAGCACATCAAAAAACCCAAGGTACTAAGTCTTGTAACTATTTACTGATTTATAAGGTTATATCTTATAAATGCCACTTAGATTTTGGCCCAAAGAAACAAAATTGACTAAGAGGAACAGTTTGAGAATATTTTGTTGGATAATATGTTTGGAGTTTTTTTTAAGTTATACATTGACTTCACATTTTCTTTCCCCACCTCTTCAGTTGGCAAGTGTCTTTATGAGTTATAACCTTTCCTCTTCTAGCCATGTGAATTATTTTACATGATTGATTGGTGTAATTAGGCTGTCTAGTGGAGCGGTGGCAGTTCCTTGTGCTGCCAAGCAAGAGGGACCTCAGTGCTGAACTCTCACAGCCTGGGATGGCCAACAATGGACCTGCCATGGAGAAGCTGGGCCTGACCTCTGAGGAAGGTGGTGGACATGTCACTCAAAGAGCAGACCTGCTGACTGTGAGCAGAAAGCAGCTGCTCATGTGCCTCATATAGCTGGATGCAAACTGGTAGCTGCATAAAGCTGTATGTAAAGGAAACAGTGATGAGGTGAGATGTTTTGTGAATATGGAGATAGGCTATTTGGAGCAAACTGGAGGGGAAGATAACTCTGCATTGAGTTAAAAACTCATGGCTGCCCTTTTACATCGTTGCATAGAATATCTGTTGACATGAAAACATATTTTAAAATAATACAGCCTTGATTTATTATCTTCTAGCCCAATGGTGTTACCTTCTCTCATACCCCAACACTTCAAATAGATCCTTAACATTAAGATCTGTTCTGGTTAGGACCTCTCATGAGATGGCTGAGTAGCAAAATGGCTCTTTTTAAAAGAGTTTAAAAAATTATAACTAAAATTATAATTAAGCCCCCTGAATAAAATATTTAACTGTGTGTATCTATACATTTTATATACTTGTACAGAGATACATAACAGCTAACACTAAAAAGTCTAGATTAGAAACTAAACCTCCTTATTGTTAACTCTTCTCTTCATGCAATGTCTACACGATCATTCATGTTTCGTATCAGTCTTCACCTTGTTAGGTAGGTTTTTCCTCTCTTCTTTGTTATACATTACAATATTCATGTATATAAAATGATGATGTATGTTCTTATATGGCCTGAGAAACTAAAATAATCCTAAATCTACGTATAAAACCAATATAAATAGCATTACCTTGAAAAAAACCCCATAACCTCTGGTAATTTTGTTTTGTATGTCATTTAGATGCATTGTTTCAGTGGTTCTTAATTTCACTGGTCTTAATTGTTGTGATTAAAAGCCATTACACAGGCAAATCAGAAGAGGTTTGGTGGTTCTAAACAGCAGGCAGACACTAGCTGCAGTCCTTGATGCACCAACCCAATTAAAATCAAGTTGGAGAACTGGAGGTCAAAATAGAAGCAGGAGGAGTGGACATGAGTCTCAGAAACTACACTGTCTGTCTATAAAAGAGTCACTGGAAATATCTGGAGAATCCAAGTAATCTTGACGAAATTCCTTTAAAAACTGCACATATTGAAAACAGATTAGAGTTATTAAGGATCCAGACATTAAATATTTTTGGCTCATAAAACTTCAGAGAAAAAAAATTATTCCTTTTTTTGTGCAGATAACAACTGTAAACTCCCCCCTTAAAAACCGTGCTAAAAATTTCCATATCACAGCTGCCCAGAGTGCATAACAAGGAGAATATTAGTAATGTCCAGATGCACATAAATCTACAGGGATGCCTCTTGCCAACAGCAATATGAAAGGGATGACAGTGTCAATCACATCCAATAGACTATGTTAATGCTTTTCAAACAGTTCTTTCACGCTCAAAAATAGTGCTCATTAATAATGTATGGTCCGGTATGAAGGAGAAGGAATGTTGCCTCCAAAATTGATAGAATTCATTGTTCGTGTCTATATTCGTCTGAACAATAAAAACCCATTTCTGAAGGACAATTTTTCTTTTGTCTTTAGGACTGTGCTGAAATGATTTCAAACCTATTATACTAATTGGCCCCTTTAGTTTTCGAACGTGTGCTGCAAATGTTGCACTTTAAGAGCCTTCTCTCCCCCACTGCCGCCGTCCTCCCTCCCGCCCTGACTGGCATTTCTGGATTGTATGAGTAACTTACCAAGCTTTTCAGAATTGCTGGGCGGGTGACGGTGCAGAGTTTTTTCTCTGCTCCCCCGCTCTGTTGTTCGAGCAGCTGTCAGGAAGGTGGGCCTGTGGGTTTGCAGATATATTTTGAGACTAACAGATTGTAAGCTCACACACGAGAACAGAAGAAATACTTAGACTCTGAAAAGGTTATCCACCCCTTGGAGACTAATCTCCTAATATACTATTTTTGTCAGAAAGCACCTCAATTGCTTCTCAAACAAGCCCATTATTTTTGCCTCACAAACCATTCAGAGTGATGTTTATAACTGCCTGCTTATAGAGAAAGGTCCTTTTATACCTGTGTGAATTCAAGTTTTATTTACTTTCAGTCACTTCCCTTTGTTCTATCATCTAAAGTGACAGCCTGTATTTGAAACAGTGACTTGTAATGTTCCTGCCCCAGAGGACAACCAGACCAGCAAGAGATAAATCAGTGCACTTTCCTCCCTTGCCCTTATAGAAAAAACAGCCAGAATAGGGCAGATTATCAAAAACCTTAGCTTTTTGGGCTGCTCACCCTAAACAGTCCCTTCAGTTTTGCACCAATGGTAAAAGACAGACCTTTTTTCTCACTTCCTAGACTTACTTTTTCCTTCCTCTCTTTTCCACACACATATATACACAAATACACATGACACCAACAGTATCAAAAAACCTGATGGTCCCAGCAACTTCTCCCTATGCACTGAGAACAAGAGCGGGAGTTCAGGTTTCACAGCCCCTTGATCTTTCCAGTCAATGTAAAGTTCGGACTTTGAATTTCTTTTTAGATCCATTTGCAGCACTGCCATAGGAAGACTAGAGAAGAAATGTTGATAAATGTTGCAGCCTGGTAGCCCCCAACCTCACAGTCTGTTTTAATTTACAAAGCACAGAACTTATATTCTGATTCCCTTCTGTCATCCCTCATGTCTCATCCTAACCAGCGAGAACTCATAGATCCTACTGTGCCTTTGGCACAGTTAAGTGTTCCTAAGTCAGGTACTGCTCATTTTGAACCATGCTATACCAATCTATGTACTTGTTTGTTTGCCGTATGCTTTTTTTTTTTTTCCTAAGGACAAATGCTCAGTACAAGAAGGACACTGAGGTGCTGGAGCGTGTCCAGAGAAGGGCAACGAGGCTGGTGAAGGGTCTAGAGCACAAGTCTTATGAGGAGCACCTGAGAGAACTGGTGCTGTTTAGCTTGGAGAAGAGGAGGCTGAGGGGAGACCTTATCGCTCTCTACAACTACCTGAAAGGAGGTTGTAGTGAAGCGGGTGTTGGACTCTTCTCCCAAGAAACTAGTGATAGGACGAGAGGGAATGGCCTCAAGTTGCGTCAGGGGAGGTTTAGATTGGACATCAGGAAGAATTTCTTTACCGAAAGAGTGGTTAGGCATTGGAACAGGCTGCCCAGAGAGGTGGTGGAGTCGCCAACCCTGGAGGCGTTCAAGAAAGGTGTAGACGTGGCACTCCAGGGCCTAGTTTAGGAGTCATGGTGGTGTTAGTTGATGGTTGGACTTGATGATCTTAGAGGTCTTTTCCAACCTTAATGATTCTATGATTCTATGATTCTATATTTTGAAACTCTTTCAAGCAGATTGTTTTTATGAGGTCCAGTGCACGAAGTCTCAGGTTAGGGACTGCTTTAGTGTGTGTGTTAAGAAATTCTCCCTATGTGTCCTTTCATATCTTTTTTATCTTTGTTTCTTTGTCTAATTTATAATAATTTTTGATGCAAATACCTCAAGTAATAAATTAGAGTATTTTGAGATGATAAGCCTAGGAAAAGGATTAGCTTAGGTTAAATGAAAATTAATTTAGAAGATCCCAGTTAGAAAGCAAATATAGATCTCTCCAGAAAGCAATTTTTGCAAAGGGACTTTTAAACACGAGAAAATTGTACAGTGTCTGGTATACTTGGAAACTATACAAAATCATGCTCTCATGGTTTCAGAAACTCATTCTTAGTGCAAGTTCCAAAGATACAAAATGCTAGACAAACTTATACATCAGTTTTTAATGTTTGTGAATACTTGAATTAAGATTCACAATGATACTTCAAAATTCTCATTTCAAATTTCATTGCAGAGAGGATGATCAGAAGTATTGCTGTATTCCTTATGAATCCTATCAAAAAATGGGTGCTAGGTCCAATAAGACATTTATACACCACCTAACTCAAGGTGTTTGGTCATGCAGGGGGGAAAAAAACCACTTGATTCCCCATACCTATAATGGGCTAAATAAAGTTTTTCAACTGAGAGTGGAAAGAGGTAACACAGAACAAGAAGATGCTTGAACCCAATCCAGGGTTACCTGTTAGGGAATGTCAAGCACCAGCGCATGTCTAAAATTCCTCTCCATTCTGGATCCCAGAAGCCTCTCTCCAATGCCCTGTTTCAAGATAAATGCCTCCATCATGTCATCTTCATGAGGCTGGCAGGATGAGGAGCAGTGTAAAGGCAGGCTAATGTGGGGGGTCAGCAGGTGAGAGCAACCAACAGAAACAAGCCAATGAGATGGATCACATCAGCTTGAAACAGGCCTGGCTACTCAGCAAGACTGAAACATCCTAAACAGCAACTGCAGTAGGCAGGAAACAACCAGAGTGCCCAGTAGTTACCTCTCCAAAGGAAAGAGGCTGCAAATTGTTATCAAGAGTTAGTTTTTCTTACCCTATTTACCTATCTTGTCAGAGTTTTCTTCTTCTATTAATATAAATGCAGTTGGTTAGCTATGTGATTTGTATGTGCAACTGAAGAGAGTTATCTCACTGATCATCATAATGTTCAGTAAAATTTTTGTGGGTTTCTGTGTTTTCTGAAGTGATTTTCTCAAACTTGAACCAGATCTTGCTGCTGACAATAAAGTCTGGCAGAAGGGTTATGCAGGCATTACTGTTTGGTAGTATTGCTATATAATAGCCCTACAGAAGCTGACACATAAGTAGGACCAAAATTCATCATCATCCTTAACCTGAGAAGATTTCAACATTAGATCTTTTTTTGCCACCTCCCAGAAGTGTCCTGACCAGCTGCCTACATGCTGCTCTTCATAGAATCATAGAATCATAGAATCGTTTAGGTTGGAAAAGATCTTTAAGATCATCAAGTCCAACCATTAACCTAGCACCACCAAGTCCAATGTTAAACCATGTCCCTAAGCACCATGAAGATATACCTTCTCTCTCCCACCACTCTACAGAAAAATATCAAGTCTCCTTGGGTAGTTTCTCATGCAAAAATAACAAGACACAATACTGTATAAACTGATAGCTGGGCCTTTACAAAGGCAATCAAAATGTCTTCTGTTTCTGAGGCAAGAAAGAAGTCTACAGTGGTTGAGACAGTAAGAAGGTGATGACTTACCTCCTTTCCAAGAAAAATGCAGCTATCAGGGCATTTCATAGAAAACCTCATGATGTAGATGTTGGCTCTGACAACAGCAAGGCAGTCCAAGGGAATGCCAAAGCAAATCTAGACAGAGAAAAGCTACTACCTGCATCTTGGAGGAACATTACACTAATTGAGCTTCAGACAGAGTGTGTAGTGGCACGAGGTTGGGGATGTCCAGGTTTTGTTTAAAATCATGAGAGGTGTTTCAATACCTCATTTTACATAAGATTGTTTCAGATTCAGCCCAAATTCCATAGCTTTAATTAGTCAGCATTTTAAATTCAGTTACTCAGCCCCAGTCTCATTAGCAGGGTCTCATTAAATAAATAATAAATAAACAAACAAACAAATAAATAAAAAGAAAAAAAACCCCACACAACACATACCACAACAATATATTTAAGGCGTTACTATTAATTTTCTGTCATTTACTATTACGCAAAATAATTACTAACTTTCCCTTAGCACCACCAGTAGCACCTTAAAGGTTTTAGAGATTGGATTCTGATATGTCTTTGGTGAATTTTTTGTTGAGGCAACATGTCCTCTTTTATGCTTTTCTTCTTATTTTTCCCCTATCTGGGTATTTACAGTATACTGGATTTACAGGTTAAAAGTCAAAAATCAGAATTCTTCACCAGTTTATTGAAGTTAAGACAAGTGCATCAATTCAAGGACTCAGCATAATTAAATACTATTGGTGGGAGGGGAATCAGAAGATAACCTTGCTTCCACATTTAGATCCTCTCCTTCAGTCCTTGTTTATATGAGGATATGACTTCAGGGCCTATTTATCTTCTATCTCATTCATCCCAAATATTCTAGGATAATGCTGCTTATTGTCTTCCCTCCTTAGGCATATGTCTCACTTGCAGGTTATATTAGGCCTGCCTATCTGGCTGTAATGAAGTCAAGGATGCAAAGCTCCAAAATAGGGTGAGTTTTGCAGGGAGTTGCCAATGAAAGAAAATATCTTATTTTGTAGTTCATTCTGGAAAGGCGACCTGATGACCTCTCCATATTTCTAGGCATTTGGGAATGACAGATGGTCTATTTGCCAGGCATATGCCCAGTCCTGGGAATCAAGGACAGCTGGTCATTGCAGAACTACCCCAGAAGATGGTTGTCCAGCCTTCTCTGAAAATTATTGGAGGTGGTAAAAAAGCTGTATATCTAGAAAACATTGACAGTAGATGAAGAGGTAGAATATTGAAAGTTATTTTGGAAAATAATGGTAAATATTTTAAGGTTGGTAAATTTAATCAGAATTTTCCTAGATGTTTTTATTTTCAAATTCAAATGAACATCAGCAGGCAAATGTCATTTTGATGAAACTCTGAAAATAGAAATACAATGAACTCTTATAGTTTTGCATGTCCTGATTGATTCTTCATTCTGGAATATATTTGATCCTTAAGCATCACTGTATTTATATATACTTCAATAGTTACTCTGAATGATCCCTGAGAAACAAGTTTTTTGAACAATTCGTATTATCAAACCTGATGACAGCAGATATTTGATCAGGATAGACTCAGAAAACTTTCTTAGTGGAATCAATTTNCCAGATCTTGCTGCTGACAATAAAGTCTGGCAGAAGGGTTATGCAGGCATTACTGTTTGGTAGTATTGCTATATAATAGCCCTACAGAAGCTGACACATAAGTAGGACCAAAATTCATCATCATCCTTAACCTGAGAAGATTTCAACATTAGATCTTTTTTTGCCACCTCCCAGAAGTGTCCTGACCAGCTGCCTACATGCTGCTCTTCATAGAATCATAGAATCATAGAATCGTTTAGGTTGGAAAAGATCTTTAAGATCATCAAGTCCAACCATTAACCTAGCACCACCAAGTCCAATGTTAAACCATGTCCCTAAGCACCATGAAGATATACCTTCTCTCTCCCACCACTCTACAGAAAAATATCAAGTCTCCTTGGGTAGTTTCTCATGCAAAAATAACAAGACACAATACTGTATAAACTGATAGCTGGGCCTTTACAAAGGCAATCAAAATGTCTTCTGTTTCTGAGGCAAGAAAGAAGTCTACAGTGGTTGAGACAGTAAGAAGGTGATGACTTACCTCCTTTCCAAGAAAAATGCAGCTATCAGGGCATTTCATAGAAAACCTCATGATGTAGATGTTGGCTCTGACAACAGCAAGGCAGTCCAAGGGAATGCCAAAGCAAATCTAGACAGAGAAAAGCTACTACCTGCATCTTGGAGGAACATTACACTAATTGAGCTTCAGACAGAGTGTGTAGTGGCACGAGGTTGGGGATGTCCAGGTTTTGTTTAAAATCATGAGAGGTGTTTCAATACCTCATTTTACATAAGATTGTTTCAGATTCAGCCCAAATTCCATAGCTTTAATTAGTCAGCATTTTAAATTCAGTTACTCAGCCCCAGTCTCATTAGCAGGGTCTCATTAAATAAATAATAAATAAACAAACAAACAAATAAATAAAAAGAAAAAAAACCCCACACAACACATACCACAACAATATATTTAAGGCGTTACTATTAATTTTCTGTCATTTACTATTACGCAAAATAATTACTAACTTTCCCTTAGCACCACCAGTAGCACCTTAAAGGTTTTAGAGATTGGATTCTGATATGTCTTTGGTGAATTTTTTGTTGAGGCAACATGTCCTCTTTTATGCTTTTCTTCTTATTTTTCCCCTATCTGGGTATTTACAGTATACTGGATTTACAGGTTAAAAGTCAAAAATCAGAATTCTTCACCAGTTTATTGAAGTTAAGACAAGTGCATCAATTCAAGGACTCAGCATAATTAAATACTATTGGTGGGAGGGGAATCAGAAGATAACCTTGCTTCCACATTTAGATCCTCTCCTTCAGTCCTTGTTTATATGAGGATATGACTTCAGGGCCTATTTATCTTCTATCTCATTCATCCCAAATATTCTAGGATAATGCTGCTTATTGTCTTCCCTCCTTAGGCATATGTCTCACTTGCAGGTTATATTAGGCCTGCCTATCTGGCTGTAATGAAGTCAAGGATGCAAAGCTCCAAAATAGGGTGAGTTTTGCAGGGAGTTGCCAATGAAAGAAAATATCTTATTTTGTAGTTCATTCTGGAAAGGCGACCTGATGACCTCTCCATATTTCTAGGCATTTGGGAATGACAGATGGTCTATTTGCCAGGCATATGCCCAGTCCTGGGAATCAAGGACAGCTGGTCATTGCAGAACTACCCCAGAAGATGGTTGTCCAGCCTTCTCTGAAAATTATTGGAGGTGGTAAAAAAGCTGTATATCTAGAAAACATTGACAGTAGATGAAGAGGTAGAATATTGAAAGTTATTTTGGAAAATAATGGTAAATATTTTAAGGTTGGTAAATTTAATCAGAATTTTCCTAGATGTTTTTATTTTCAAATTCAAATGAACATCAGCAGGCAAATGTCATTTTGATGAAACTCTGAAAATAGAAATACAATGAACTCTTATAGTTTTGCATGTCCNGGTATCTGCTTGACATAGGATACTGCAATACAGTCATGTCCAGTTTTCCTTAAATCTTAATAAGAAGATCGTTCAGCTTTATAGGGAAGTCAGAAAAAAAATATGGACCTATATTACAAAATAGCACAGAACACATTGCAGTAAGAAATCTATGTACACACGAGTTGACAACACTGAAAAGCAGTTTTGCTCCCAAAAAGACTCTGTGTACCTAATTTAAAATTAATGGAAATGATACTTTAACTTCTGGATTTATGTACTGGCTATTTACTTAATCATCAGCTTCATGGAAGCAAAATGAGAAAGTAGAAAACACTTAACAGACAGAGAGCAAATCTGACCCAAATGGCATCATATAAGAAAAGCATATACAATTTGCAGGACAAAAGTAATTTACTAGATAACATCTGGTGCCAGTTATGTACTGTCTTCCTGGGAATGCTGATGTAGAGAAGTGAGGAATAAAGGAAGCCAAAAACATTACAGAACATCGTCTCACTCATGGCTGATATATGGCCAGGACTTCACTTGCGATTTGAGCTGAACAAGACTATTTTCAACTTATGCTTTTGTAGTTTTTCTCTTCGCCACTTCTCTTATGTTTACAGGAGAGCATTTCATCTAAGAGAAGGAGGAAGACTCACTGGTTTGGAAGTCTACTGGTCAAAAGAGAGACTTTAAAAGAGCATAGTTAATGCATATTGCATTCCAATAGTTGTTAAAGGCCATGCAAAGCCATACCAAGTATTTTGATTCCTAAGGCATGTGTACCTCACCTGCATCCCTCACCATCAGTGCTACCTGCCAATTTTTCCTACTTTCCTTATCAGTGCCTCTCTAGGCAACCTCTAGCTGTGGTGGACTTCCATCCCTCGTTCCTGTGAAACAGCATTATATAGTAGGTCATATTTACCTCCTTTTGGAATCTGCATACAAAAAAAAAAATAGAGATGCTTCACTTACCCCATTTACTACAGCTGCAAAATCAGAGCAGTTCACCTACAGTGAAAGACATTAAAAGAGAGATGGAGACTGTAACACACTTTTCTTCTTTGGTACATGGTGTGAATTTTGTTTAAGTCAAAGCATTTCACAATGAGTTGAGCTGCAGCTGCGATGTGTCAACAAGATCTGTCTTCTCATACATTCTACAGCCAAACGGTAGGTGTATGACAAACTTTTGGGTTCAAAAACATGCATGCCACATGCCACAAATTAGCTTAGCCATCTCTGACAGTTTGTATAAACATTTTCCATCTTCTCAAGCAATGCCACGTGGCATTCATAATCTATTAGAAGATGAACTGCGCCCATTTTTGTCACCCTCTGAATCTGCCAACTTCCAACGAGAAACAAATGAAAAGTTTGTTTGTTTATTTGTTTGTTGGGGAGGAAGATTGCTGGAATTTTTCCTGGTTTGATTATTTTGCAGAGAACTATTCAGCTTTGGTAACACTATCCGAGCGCTAGTTTGAGCTCAGCATGACAGAAGTAGAGTAGAAGAAATGGCCGGATCCTGTATGGGTGACTCAGAGAGATAACATGTCCTGCTTGCTTTCTTTGTTGCTCTGTGTGTGGGGTGGGGATGGGAGGGAAAAGGCAGAAGGAAGTAAATTACTGCAGTCCTTGAAAAGTCTATTGTGGTCAGAGAATAAAGGCAGGACTGGTACAAAAGCCTGCTGACTCCCCTTTCGTGTTTACCTTCTCTCTGTCCAGTTACCAGAGAGTAGACTCATTCAGAGAGCAGTAGCTGTGCCCTGTAACAGACTTGATCCAGGTCCCAGGTGCATCTTTGTGCACCAGTCAGATGGAGAGGGTATGAGGGAAGGGCTTCAGTCATACCACAAGATCGGTGTTAACACAACAGCACAGTAGGGAAAGGTGCCCTTTGTAGAGGACAAGGCAATGTATAATGTTCCTGGAATGCAAGACATCAAAAGGTGTAAAACATCAAAAGTTATCACTTGAAGAATTTTTTATAGCAAGAGTTCAAATTTATCTTAAAAGAAAGAAAATGAGTGCAAAGATTTCAGGATGTGAAAAGGATTTTTTTCTTACTTTAAACTCCGTAAATGATCCTACAGACTAAATTCCTGCTAGACCATGAAAGTAGGAAAAAACCCCACCCACAAGTATTTGCTAATATTCCTGCTAATGGGTATTTTATGGAGCCTTTTATATTTTATATTCTCTTTCAAAATACTTCACTACATTTTTATATGTTAAATGCTTATTTTATTACTGAAAAGAACAGTTACATGAAACTGAAAAAAGGATTCACAAAATAGCATTAGCTACCATTTGAATTGCCAATAGTGTGGCACTTGGAAAACCAAGCAAAACTAAACTGATTTTAGCAACATTTCTATTAGAATTAAGCAGAAAGGTACTGGAACAAGAAAATACATTGCATATCAGCTAGACAGTGTAGCAGAATCTGACAATGGAACACAGATAATGGTAAAAAGATAAAGAGTACAGAGTAGACATGTTCAGAATATATACACCATACACCACAGTAAAGTTTCGGTCTTTATTATCCCATATTTTATCTGAATCATATGGGTTCACTGCAGTGCAATGTTTAGTTTTCCAAATTTATTTACCTTCTCAGAGTCCGATATTAGTAGCATATTTTCAATCTGGGATGATCTGTAGGTCCTTTATAGCCTCCACAGCTACTTGTGTAAGGAAAAAATAGGTGGTGGGGTAGTAAATCCTTCTCCTAAAGAGGCAGTTCTATAGTCTGTTTGCCTGCCCCTCAAACAGTTGATTAATTTCCAATATTTCTGTCTCTGAACAAATTTCAATTGGTATTTATTGTTTACACCTTGTCTACATAGGGAAATATTTTCTATATAACCTTGTGTGTCAATCGAAATCGGCATTTGTACACTAATGTTAGATCTCCATGCTGATACTTTTACCTTGTATAAGGAAATTTTTTATCATTTCACTTGATATCAGTCAGGATGAGTTTTAAGCTAAAGAAGCAATTTTATTTCTAAGTAAGACTGTTATCATGGGAGATGAATTTCTAAAAAAAAACCTCAGAACTATATGGGAATAAGGAGTAAAACTTTTTCTGTCAACAAAGCCTTCAGCAACATAACATGGGCTCCCACATTAGAGGTAAGGAATCAGAACAGAGCACTTCAATGTAAAGGGTGTTTGAACTAGAGGACTTTGAGCTCGTAATGACAACCCATGACTTTGTTTGTGTCAAGATTCTTTTTGGCAATAATTAGTAGAAATGAAAACAGAGTTGCAAGAACATTTGTAGAAAGAAAACATGTCTTGCATACAGTCACCTACTTATCTGAGGTGCATGCATGGGCCATTTTATGAAGTCCTTGTGGGTGGGAAATAGAAGGGAATAAGCAACAGCAGCAAGCAGTGGGCAGCTTGAAACTATTGTCAAAAACACCACCTACAGTATGGCAAAGCTTCAATCTGGGCATGTATATTTGGGCAATAACATTACATACTTCCAAAGACAGGCCATTTAAGCCTGAATAAGAAGATTGAAAAAGGCAGAGCTAGAGAGAGAGAGGCCTGATGTTTATGATGTGATTCTGGAGAAGAGAAAAATGTTCCCTCCCTTATTCACATCTAAAACAAAATGAAGGATGGAAAGCCACAAGGACTGTATGATTTCTGCTGCATACAGTCAATTACTGATGATGGAAAGAGTAACAATAAGAAAAGGTGGACCAGCAATCACTTACCAGTATAAAAAATACTATTATATAAGACTTAAGGATACTACAGTTTCAAACAGAAACAAAACCATGAAAAAATATCACAAAAAAAAATCTCCTTGAATTAATTGATCAGAGGAGAAACACAGAGGAAAGAGTATATTCTTTATAAGTAGGATTATGTACATCCATGCAAATGTTTGCAATATGACAAACAGAGATTGAACCTAAAGACAGCAAAACAGTTAAAAAGTTCTGGGTAAAAGTTTCAAAATATTTCTTAAGAATCCAACCAAATTTTTATACATGACTTATGAGCTTTGAAATTGTCGTGACTTTTTTTTGCAGGAAACTAAAAAAGCTTATTGTGTAAAACATGCTATTTTAAGTGTCAAAATGGCATATCAAATTACAACAAAGATGGAACAAACCTGAAAACACAATATTTTCTTTGAAGATGGTTCACAAATATGACAAGGGTTTAAATTCACCAAATAAATATTTTCTTATCAGATATTAATGCATTTCTTACATTTCTTTAATGTGTCTTGTTATCAGAAAGTCACTATCTATCTCATACTTGTACACAGCTAAAAATGCACAAACACACATGCACAAAGGCCCCCCTCCCCACGTACTTGAGTAGCTATGACATCTTCTCTTTCAAACAGCAACCAGTATTTGCTTGCACTAGCCAGTACATTACACACTGAAGAGCAATAAGACACATTGTTCTGTTTGAGTACACATGTAGAAGTTATGGCCAAGCCAATGAAATTTTTTATCCATGAAAATTACAAAATGAATACATAATAGAAAATCCATTAAGCAAAGAAAACAGTAGCCAAAACTGGGTACTAGTCCAAACTTCATCTTTATTTACTCAGTATATTTAATGCTTAGGCAGTTTTCTAAATTTACAAGTGTTTGCATAAGTGGTCTTTTTCAATTACTGACCTGTAATTTGCTACAATTATTTGCCTTTGTGTCGCCAACATTAGATATTCCTCTTAACAGATTGGTTTATGTTCACATATAATATAGACATTTCAGCTTGGATAAATCCCAGAGGCCTGACCCGGGATATAGCCAATAAACAAGGTCTCAAAATCTGTTTTAATGCAATAAGTATGGATTTTTGTGTGCTAAACAATCTTAGAACCTAATTCCTTCAGTGTCTGATTAATCAATAACATAAACATTAGCTTCTAGGTCTTGTCTCATAGCATTAGAGCAAAAACAGTCTTTCAGTTTAAGAATCAGGGCATAGCTCTCTGAAAATCTTTAATTAATGTAATATCATAGACGAGAAATTTTAAATAGTATTAGAAATATATATATGTGTGTGTTTAATCAGTGAGACACAGAGAGGCAATGATTAGTATGGAAACAGTGCAAAATATATTATTAGGATTCAGTGATGTGATTATAAATTTGACTGTGTAGTGCATGTAGGAGAAAGGGAAACTAATGCAAAAGAAAAAGCTTTACCAGAAATTATGCATACTGAATGTAGAAAATGTTTTGAAATTACCCAGATTCTCCCTCCCTGTGTATTTATGGAATTTCTGTTTTTGTAGTCTGGGGTCTATGGGCAGAAATTAAAGACAGAATGTGGCTCTGCATTATTTTCATTTCTCACTTTACCTTTTTAGTGGTAACTAGTATAGTACCACCTTAGTAGTGGTAAGTATGCATACCAGAATAAGATCTAATTTGATTAACAAACAATGCCTTAGAACTTAGGACAGTTCCTAAGTGTCCTTTGTGTCTATCGTTACAGTGTCTGTGAGATAAGGTAGGACCCTTCTTGCTTCAAAAGAGACCTTGTTTCCCCTGTGAACACAATATATCAGTGCCCATTCACTCACTATGAGGATAAACAACAGAGCTTAGCTCACGTGCATTTGAAAAAATTCCTTTCCCCTCTTAAGACAGCATGGCCTTATTCATCCAGCCCTTTGGGAACTGTCCTGGTAATGTATTATCTTCAGATCATGCCTGTGCATTATCTATCTGGTGAGAGTGAACTAGCTGATGTCAAACCCATGTCAGGAAACACACTAAGAAACACTGAGGACGTTGGCCAGCACTTGAGCAAATGCCCACATCCCATTTTGCTTACCATTACTGACACAATCAGGGAGACCAGACCACAGCTCATCTCAGTGGAGAGTTTTATTTAACCAAACATACGTGAGATTTGGGCAGCCACTACAGGTTACCCAAAAGGCTTCTCTGTGGGTCAGGAGTCCCTTTGGGCACATGGCTGGATCATCTTGTGCTGATCAAGGACCACAGACTTCTTTTCTCAGTTTCTTTTCTTTTGTAAATATCTGTCCAGAAAATATTAAGACCATCACTTGAACATTCTTTTTATATCCCTCAGTGGGTGCACAGGCTGGTCCCCTGTAGCTGTCTGCATGATAATCTATTGAACATGGTTGAAATTTGCTATAGGTATATGACTAGTAATAGTGATCTAATTATGATGCCCAGGTAATACAAATAGAAATTCAATCCTTTGCTTCAGACAAAGGAACACACAAACTACACAAAACACACCGAAGCAAAACTTACACCTTTTCATCATTCTATTTACTTTTTGGTTGGTTTTATTTCGGTTTTGTTTTGTTTTGTTTGTTTTTTCCTACTAGAACACATCAGAGGCTAAGACAACATTTATGCAAGTTAAAGCCTAGAGGATGCATATTTTTAAATATATACAAAAAGTTCTACTTTAAGATGCTCCACACTGTCTTTTTGCTCTTGGTGATGTGAATCACTTTGCATCATCCAATGTGATCCATAATAATAGAACCGTTTCTGAGATAAAATACTCAACAAAAATTAGCAGCTAAGTTAAAAGGATTTTATTTTTTATAGATAGTGGCCAGATGAGGGATAATATTTCCTTTATGATGGTGTACAGAGATTGAGGCCTAAATTGTGGTTAGCCCACAGGGAATGAGTGGTGTGTGTGCATGGAGAGAGGAGAGTAGCTTCACTGTTGGAGATAACTGCATTATTTCTACCAAAAAGCAGATGGACATTTTAATGGACTGAACTGAAGAGAAGAAAATATGAACTGTCAAATTTGAGTCAGGGCTTAGCCAACAGCAGGTAAAAGAGATTTCTGAACCACAGGGACTTTCTTGCCCAAGTGTCTTCTATGTCAGTCTCTGTACTTTGGTCTTCTGTAAAAAATGGGCATCTCTTTAGACATACGGCAAAGCCAACGCTTAAGTTTGTCAAATGAACAAAGAGATAATTCTCCTTCCAGCAAGACAGCCGAGCTATACAAGCTTCTCCCAACTGAAAATAACAAAATAACTATCTATCCCTGATACGACAAAGCAGTGTGATCATAACGGCTTGGTATTTACTGTCACTCAAGTACTGAATGATATGAAGCATGACAAGCTAGAGCTATATTTCTGTCCCCAAATATATACCATGAATATAAGATAATGAAAATAATGGAAAGGTATATTTCTACTAGAACATGCAAGTTCCATCGCATTCATGAAGATAAAACTTATCATGTAGCATGGCTAACATTTTGACTGAAGTTACCAAGCTATTTCAAGACAATAAAACCCCAAACCCCTGCACTCTCTAGGTACATTGTACATTTTCTCTAATTTTTGCTTCACTTCGATTTGGGAAGCAGATATAAAATGACATAACATTTTTCCCAGAAGGAGGCTTAGATTTTTGTTTTTCATTTACATGGCTTTGTGAAACAATAGTACTTTGGTACTAAGGCAATCTAACCTGAGAGTTGCCACTACTCACAGTTGCGTTCAGCAATAACCAGAGTGTAAAATTTTGTTGAATATCTCCTGCTGTTGTTTCCACACAGGAGCTTTAGCTTTGCTGCTGCAGTGTGGATGGTTCTTGTTAGAAGGCAAAATGAATTTAGCAGTTTGACTTCTGTTGAGGAAATACATTCTGACAAATATCTGGAAGCATTCTAGGGAAAGAATGTCTCATGTCAAACACGTTGATCAGTTGCATTGACACACACAATTCTGTCAAAATTCAAGACAGCATTCCTCCCTACCAAATTACCCAAATCTTCAATGCATCAATGTCAAAATATTTTGCAATGAAAGTTTGAAATCTAAACTCCAATACAATTATTTCTGGCTGTCCAGATGTACAGAATGAGGAAACACTTCCCTGTTATTTCCATGAACTTTTCTAGCTCATCTTATTTAGTAGTTTACTAGGTATGTGTTACAAAAGCATGTCAAGTTTGGTAGAAGATCCAATGCATCAATAAATATGTACATGCTATTGGTCACAGGAGACATGCATGCCAACATGCCAACTAACAAGTGAATATGGGAAACATATTTTAGGTTCAAATGCACATAGAATGTTTTCCTTAAGACTGAACAACAAGAATAATTAAAACAATAATGGGAATGACAAGAACGTGTCCATTCAATTAAATTCTGGAGTGGGAACAGAAAATGTGAAGAAAATTAAAGTTCCAATCTCAATACAGCTTTAAGTGATATCAAAAATCTTATCTAGGAGAAAAACATTGGAAAGATAAGACGACAGAAACTCAGCTGGTACAAATCATGACCAGCTTACTGCCTTCAGTGATTTTCTGCTGGCTGGGAATCAGTTTCAGGGTCATTAGTTGTAGTCTGGTAAATCTTGAAAAGAAACTCCCCACAGCCTTGAAAGTAAGAAACTCCTCTTCCTATGAATGATTAACCATTTCAAACTCTACAGTTTGAACTGTCACAACTGTAGCCATACTACCTTAGTTGCGTATAGACAACAGAAAGTAGTCATATTCCCATCGCAGTGCGACCTTCCGATTAGCTTAGTCCCAGCATGAAGTGCTGAAGGCCGTTAAAACTTCCAGTGCTCTCAGGCAGGAATAAATTTTCATCTGGGTTAACATAATATTTATCCTGAAATCAAGTGCCTTTCCTCATACCAGTCACGTATAACTGTGGAAAATACCATTGTGGTGTTATTTTCCCAGTCAGTTGTATTCTGCATCTTAGTGCCTCCTGTTGATATTAGCCTCCATAAGACTCCAAGGCTTAGTTACGCCTATAGCACTTCCACAGAGTTTAAAGAGCTCTGTGGGACTACATTTTCTGAAACATCAATAGAGTTTGAAAAGTATACACTTTTGAGATTACTAAATTAGCTCATAAAAAAATAAAGTTATAATAATGTTAAATCAAAGTTCCTTCATGCTGTTACTTTAAGAATCTTATGACTTCTTTAGCAGGACAAATATTGTCTTTGAGTATCTCTTCTTTATTATATAAGCTCAGTTGCAAAACAAAATATGTAACAGTTTTACCTGAAGTTAGGTATAGGATATGTTTTACCAAATGATAAGGGTATAAAATCTGTTCTCTGACAGGAGATATTTAAAAAAATAATTATTGCTCCTAGTGCCTCAGTTGACTAATATGTTATATCATATGGAAAAAATGTTTATAATAGTTTATAAACATTTATAATAGGTTATAGTTAGTATAACCCTATTCCCATAATATTAAAATTAAAACTAAAGAGATCATTATCAAAATATAATTAATAATTGTTACACTAAAAGTGTTTGGGAGGAGAGGAAAACAGTACTTAAAGGAACTGTGAGGAGAGATCTTATTTTTTTATTGTGTATCAGGACATCAAGTCAGAAAAAGGTCAGGCTTCAAATAATACAAAGATTAAAATACACTCATGGGCTTATTTCAAAAAAAGGAAAATGTTTAGCTCAGAACCTGTCTAAAGTCTAACTCACAGTTACAGGATCTAAAAGCTTATAACTGAAATCCTGATCACATTTTCTAAAGATTTTTGTTCCAATTTGGCAACTTAGCGAGTTGCCTGGAAACTAGGTGAAAAGAATCTTTTTAAATAGGAAAAGAACTTCATTAGTCTTTCATTATAAACTAGAATTAAGGTTAAGTGAAGGTATCATAGTAGATGGGACAATTGAAAGGCTTCATGGATTTCCTCCTGATGAGGCACTGGGTGAGATTCTGTTCACCTGAACAGGGACAGAGCACTGAAAACCTTCTTAGGTTCCACCTAAAGCAACTCACTCTGTCTGGCTTTCAGCAGTGGTTGAAGCCACACAGCTATATGAGGAATCTCCCTGCCCTCCCTGAGGATTTCCAAGGCTCAGCTGCAGTCTCCCATGCACAGGTGTTGTCCCTGCTTTCAGGAATGCGAGTGCATTGAATATAAGATGAAAGAAAACAGGCAGAATCCTAGGAGGGGAGGCCTGTATCTTTCCTGACTGTAAATGAGTGTCCTAAACTCTAATCTAGGACCAGATTCACTTTCACCTGCCCCTGTGACTGCTGCATTGCTCAGAGCTTGTTCAGAGCACTGGTGGCATTGCAGACCCCCAAGGCAGGGCAGGGTCTGGAGCTCAGACTCTCCCCCCATCCAGATGTTCTAACCACAGAGACATGACCTCTCCTCCATGTTGTCACAGGCAAGGAACTGGATACTAGGTGAAGAGAGACACATAATATTTCCAGTTAATTTCCTACTCTCTGGAAAAGAGAGAGGTATCTATTTTTAGCAAGCTAGATCATCCTCTGAGGGTCTCTGCATTTGCTAGGCAGCAAAAATGAACAGAGTATCCAGGTTGTAGGGGATGGATCCATGGGTCTTCAGTGATGATGACCTCTCTTCATGGAACAGTTTGATGAATCAGATGTCATCCCACTGCCTTCCACGGAGGCCAGGTATCAAACTTTGAAGTTGAAGATTGTCATAGATGTCAGACTTAGTCAAATCAATTTTCTGCAGATGTAATCCAGTTTTTCAAAAAAAAGTATGGTAAATACCTCATTGCAAAGTTATACTTATTTTTGTTTTCTCCTGTTGTACTCCCTGATACAATCTTTCGCAAGGCAATATTTAAAAAGTGGGTTTGGTTTTTTTTTTTGAGCCAAGACATTATTGTCTGAAGCTGTGAAATCATTGGCCACTTTTAAATATTAGAATTAGTATCCTGGATTTCTTCTTCTTCCCTTTAGGACATACATTTGTTTCATAAGAACTAGAATATCTGGAAACCAAGCTTCCATTTTATATTGATCTGTAGTGCTTATAAAATACTTCTTTACCCCTGAACTGCAAAGGAACTAACTTTAACGGGAGATTAAACCTAATAAAACTTTACACAGTGCAATAGCTCTCTGTTACTTTCAACATAACTGTTTAGGCTGCCAGTATCTAAAGCAAACATTTCCTGACCCATTTTTGGCTCCTTTTCAGTATTGTGTTATATTTAATGTAACGCTTATAGGCCAAGTCAATTTGGCGAAGCTGAATTTCCTCTGAACGTGTTGGTTGTCAGGGAGCTACATTTCAGGTCAGCAGTTTTGTAAATACGGCTCTGAAAGGGTAAGTATGGCTGATTGTGAAGGTACTCGTTGCTAAAACTGCTTCTTGTGCAAACCTTAGGTGTGCGGTACCCTAGCAACAGTAGGGGTGGGTGCATCATGGTGGATTCTAGAACAAAAACCTTGTTCTGCTCCTGCTAAAAGATCCATACACACCAAGACGACTAATTTTTCTGCTGCTTAACCTCAGATCAGAGCTTAGCTGATGGCCTAGTCACAAACCTGCAGCCCCAAATCACTACTCAATGCTAATAATACTAATTCCTCCATCTTTGATGTCCTATACTCTGGCTCTCTGTACCTCTGCCTTTGTCCTCTTAGATCTCCTTTTCCTCCCTTCTCCTTCCTCTACCTGCTGCTTTCCTGAGTCTGTGATGCTGCTTGTTCATGCTGAAGACCTATTCATTGTGTCTCTGAGTCATCTGAAGGTCTAATAGGCTCTCTTCCTTAAAATTGATAGCGCGCACTCCTATCCCTCATCTTTCTCCAAACCTCAGTGGTGTTGCTTAGCCAGCAATGAGGTTTTCCACTTATTGTGACTTCAGGCTTTCCAGAAGACTCAGGTGTCTCTTTCTTTTCATGTCTCAGACTTTTCCTTTACACTGAACACCAGATATGAAAAATTTCAGTCTAAGTAGTCTAGATATGGGTTGCATTCCAGTGAAACTTTCAGGTTGCTTACTTCATTTTGCCTTCAGTGTGTCATCAAGCTTCAATCTGTATGGTCTCATAGTCCTTGGGTCATACGTTACCCAGCTTAAAGTGTTAATTCTACTCACAGTAGAAGAAAAAATGCCAACTGAGGATATATTTTCAATTCATCAACACAAATAACATGTGAAATGTATAACAAACCGTGGGTATTGGGGTTTTTTTCAAAATGTTTTAAAAATCCTTTATCTTTGTGGAAAATCAAAACCCATTAAACTTTCTCAAACAGGGAACGAAAATATTCACATATCTAAAAGTTAATACACTGCAAAGTAGAAGTAGATTGAAAAGTACACTTTTTTTCCCCAGTATTCTAGATTCAGATAGATGTGAATTTCTAAGTTATATTTCAGTTGCCCTGTAATTGAGAAACAGTGGATCTTTTGGGGAGGGATCAAAGGAGACACACAGGGGAAAAAAAGTTTGTATCCTATTGGAGTGCTTTATAGAGGAAAATATACATTCTAAATTAATTACATGTAAGTATTATCTGGTGCCAAAGTTATATATATGTACAGTACATCTTTTACAGCAATTCTTTCATGTCAGTGCTAGAAGTGTAATTTACATCCTAACAAGTGCATTAATCTCCCTTTGAACTCGAAGAAAGGTGCCCCTATGGGTATGATATATTCCTGCATATGGAGCAGTTTATCCTTTTGCAATTGCCATGTTAATTTTGAAAAATAAAAAATAGTACTTAATTTAAATTTCTCCACCCATAAGCAAAGCCATAGATAATATAAAATTAAATATGTTCTAGCAAGCAAGTAAATTGTATTGATGGAAGACTCCAGAAACTGTTTTAAGTATTTTAGTGTGGTGGTTTTAAATTCAGAAATAATATGTGAGTTACATTCATTATAATTAAAGGAAAATAAAAGATTTAAATGAATTGTTACAAAACTTACATAAATTAGCATTTTTTCTCATTATCTTAAACATATTGACTGTAGTAGACCTAATGTAGATCTGCTTGGCTTTGCATCAAGCTCTAGACCTGCAAATCTGGATTTCATTTGAAATCAAATCTGAAAGTCAGCTTTTCCTAAAATCATATGGAAACAAAACTTCTATTAAAGACATCCTTTTTTTTTGATGGGATAAAGATTCAGTTAAAAAAAAAAAAGCAAGCCCTAATTGTATGTTTCTGCAAAATACTTAAACCCACTTTTGTTTTTGTTACTATGATCTGGTGAGAAGGAGTACAGACAGAATGTTTCATACAAAATCCAATTCTTATGACATCTGAGAAAACTTCAGAGCTTCAAGTAATTCAGATAAATTTGGATATGAAATTGAATAATGAATTAAAAACCTGTAAGCTTTGGAATATTTATTTTAAACAAGCTGAAGGTCCAGCCAACGCTGCAGTTTAATACAAGGAGTGATTTTCCTTCTTTATTTACTAACTTTGCCTCTGGACAAAGTCTCTTTACCTATTATTTTTTTAAATATCTTGAGATCAGGTATACAACTTTCATTGGACATATTCATAAGTTACTTTTTATAGTTTATGCCATAAAAAACACAGAGTGAAATTCACAGAAAACATACATGACCCTCATTTGTCCAGAGAACTTGCAAATTCAAAAATGGACATGTTAGCAAGGAATACACAGAAGCAAATTACACAACACTTGTAATCTCCCATCTGCATGTACCTGTCACTGCACATGCATAATAGCCGATTCCACAGGAGACGCAGAAGGATGTATGTATGCAACTAGAATTAAGTCATCAGGCAGGAGACAGTAATACATTCACACAAATAATAATTTTGTGATAATTGCTTCATAAAACTATTATGAATTGTTTGAAATCTTTCACTATAAACACCTACTTCTTCGCATGTTGAAGAACACATATAATTGTCTGAGCTGATGAAGTGCAGAGGGACAAATAAATACAAGGCTAGTATTTAAAAACACATCTAGCACTAGATGGAATAATGACAAATAAGAAATCATTCATAAAAGTTACAAGGTTTAGAGGGGATACAGGCCTGGGGTACCGCTTAAAGGTGCTGTCATGGTGCCTGATACATCCTTTTTTCAGTCTCAGTCAACTTCAGCTTCTCAGTTGATACAGAGAATTCTGCTGAATTTTAATTTCAAACCACGAGGCCTGTATTACTTCTGCATCTGTCTGTGGGACATAATTTAAGACTGTGTCTTTCCACAGGGAGTTTTAGTAACTGCTGTCACTCACAATGATGCTGTCATTCCCACTTCGGGCATGTGAGGCATAATTAGTGGTGCTTAGTAATCTGTATGCTCTGGTCTGGCACTGTTCTGCTTTATAGCGCACTGTTTTCCTTTTACAGTTGACTGCAAAAGCAAAGAGGAATTATCTTTGTTCCTTGGGTATAGGCTTCCCTATCAGTGTGACACTCAGGCAATGACCATATGTATTGCATCTTCTTCCTCTGTCAAGAATCTACAATGTCAGTTTATGAGATCACTGAAAATAATCATAATTAATTTCTTGTTGATTGACAGGCTAATTCCTTCTCAGAATAATACGCAAAGGCAATTATCAGTCAGTACTAGCCACATGTCTATGTAAATTTTGTTAGAGATGCTTAAGGCGGAGGTTAAGCTTGCACAACTTTAAAAGCTTATGCCATACTTCATACAGTTAAATGAAATCATGACCAGTTAGACAGTCTAATCAAAGTTGTTTTGGATTTAAAAAAGCCTTTTCTGAAATATGCTTCTTTTAGCAATGTTGGTTTTGTGAGGGTTTTTTAGAAGAATGAAACAAGCCCTCTATTGTCCAATTGGAAGAACTATGTTTTGATGACACTTTAAATAAAAATTAAAACTTCTTAATGGTGTAAAAATATTCCACTTCTGCATTTTGTATTGACTACTTCAAGTTTTCATTTAGAACTAGTTCCTTGAAAATAAGTCATATTTCAATATGTAGCTCAGAAAAGACAATATGCCCAAATCACATTAATATTATTTCTACCCTAGCAACATTTTTGATCAAATCAAAATTGATTGTTTTCTAATTAAAAATGTTAACCTTTTAAATTTTTGTTCCAGTTTGGAATTTAAAAAAGGAAGGTATTAGGGAAATTGCAGTGCTCAGAAAGATTTACTGTTTCTATTCATATGTAAAATTGATGCCTTACTAGAGGCAAATGAATTGATTTTATGAGTTATTTTCATCATTTACCAATATAAAGTTTCAGCTGCATATCCAACGGGCTTTTAATATACACTGATGAGGAAATATAGAATAGCTTGTACAAAAATGTAAAAAATGTGAAAGTAGCAGAGTTCAATTTCAAAGCAGTCAAATCCTATTTATTGTGACTCCCAGGTAAATTTACACGCAGGGAATCAGAGAGAGACCCTGTCTGCCACATTTTGCAGCTAGATGCCTCTAAGTGCCTGACTATCTCAGAGATGTCAGAGAGGTACTACTTTTGTTAGCAGAATCACTTCTTGGCCTATTTTTATTAGGAAGTAAGCATTTCTATGGGCATGACCACATGTGTGACTTGAAGGTGAGAATTTAGATATTTTAATGAGCCTTGTCCGGTAGAAACCATCTTAGCATCACTGAAACCAGCAGAGTTACATCCATTGGTACCAGCACAGAATCTTCCCATAAAACTTTATTTTAAAACATAGAGGGTGCTGATATTTTTGGAAAATGTTTCTCAAGCTTCACACATTTGTGATTTGTTCTGCACTTTCAGTGACATCTTCTATTCCTTATACTGGAAATGAAGGATAACGCAATCATCCTAAGGCCCAGTACTGTGATGAAGAATGGCAAAGAGCTGCAGTAAAAAGTAAAATCTATATACCTACATGTACACATATATGCACTTATGTACAATTTTTTACATATAAATATGAATATATTCTTGCTTAGGTAAAATAAGAAGTTCTTACCTTGTTTAAGAGGATGAATTTTGGCTCTGTGGTAGTCAGGACAAAATACTTCACTTTCACTCATTTCAAATGTATCTGTAATATGCAAAATGTCCTCCATTTGATTTAGATGAGAGGGTTTTTTAAAGCACATTTTATAATGAAACTTTGGGAAAAGAGAAAAAAAGATTGCGTACTTGTCCACTTTATAAACAGGTCACATTTATGATGGGAAATAAAATTCAGCCATCATTTTCTGATTTGCTCTTTCTCCTCATAGTTTTCTTTTACTCCACTTCTTTATTAAATATGACAAAAAAAAAATTTCTTTAGCAGTTCAGTCATTTAACACTCCCTCTGAAGCTAATCAGATATTGTGTCCCCCATGATACACAATGAACTCTCTGACGAGCTCAGAAAGTACATTCCATTGTTTTTATGTGGCTTTTTTAGACTGCTTCCTGGAGGAAATCCTTAGTCCAATAAATTTCTTAATCACTTTGAAAAACATGTTTCATTTTGTTTTGTTTGGGATGTATGGGGTTGTTTTGGTTTTTTTTCCCTTGAAAAGGTGTTTGAAGTCCTTGAATTTACCCCTGGGCCCAATAGCCATCTTTAATTCTCATTTCTAATCCCTGAACACCCTTAATCAAGTCTTCAGTAGTTTTAATTATTATTCAACATCTTATTTAGGATTAAAATTTTTCTATGATTGTACAATGAATACAGATCATGAAATACTCATTGTATAATTGCAATTAAAAGAATAATCCCTCCAACAAAGTTTAGAGCAATTTAAGCTACCCAGGATTTAAGTGAGCTAAGTGATTGGCAAGGAGATTTATGGCTTGGCCAAACATCCTGAAAGTTAAAACAGATTTGTAAGTATTCTTAGGAAAAAGGAAATTGCTATGATGAACCAAATGTGAAATCTGTCAGGTTTGATAGACTATCTCATCTTGTGGCCAGTTCAAACAATTTCAGAAAAAAGGTCTGAGAACCTCACAGCAAGAGTGTAGAAAAATCTGCATTTATAGTTAGATCTCTTCCTGATCTTGATATCAGAGAAAGCTTAAACCCTGAAGCCTGAAGGTAAAGATCCCTTCAATAAAATTGGCATTAATTATAAAGATCCCATGTACTCAATCTAGTCTAGCTTTTTTGGTTAAGATTATGGTTTCAGAAACTACAGTCTCCAGAGGACTAAAAGATTTCCAGGAAGAGCAGGATAACTGGCCACACATTAAAAATTTAAATGCATGATAAAATCAGCAGTGATGAAAAACGTGCACAAAAATGCTGTGTCTCCAAATCTTCTTTTCCGCTATAACCAGAACGTCACTTTTTGAGGCTCATTAGGTAAATTATCATTAGACTTACAAAAACCAAGTATCTCACCTACCCAATAAAATACTTACATATATTTTAACCCTGTAATAAGCTCATTATCCTGCTAGTTGCTGTAAAGGTGCTTACAAATAAGCATCTTGTTAAAAAAGCTGAGGAGGGAAAAAAGATGAATTCAAAAGTGGCATGTGTTGAGCTCATGCTCTTCTCAGGAAGAAAATATTTTTTTA
>WAAD01042140.1:0-16177 GCA_013389945.1 Fregata magnificens
TTTACGGTCCCTTCCAACCCAAGCCATTCTATGATATTTCTATGATTCTATCCTTAGTCTACACTTGTTAGTAAAGTATAGTAGAGATGATATTCCAACACTTCAAACTCTACAGCATGCAGTAGAAGATGCAGCTTTGAGATGATAAAAGAACTCTTAGAAATACAGTACAAAGAAGAATAGACTTCCCAATTTTACATGGTGAGGCTAAAAATTCATTGAGGTAGAGTGCAGCCACCATTAGCTATGAGAACAAAGCATTGGGTGCTTTTTTAATATAAGCAGACCTCAAAGATATAACTGCTTCTTAAGCCCTTCACCTTCTAGGGCTATATTTTAAATACTGTTTTAAGTTGCTAACCATCCATACCGCTTACAAAGGCAGCCTGAAACGAAGTAAGGGTAGAAAAGTCAAAATGGACCTCTTGCAAGCAAGCAACCAGCATGGTTTCCTGTTTACTTTTCCTTCTTTCTAACTGGAATTTTTATTTTTTTTTAAGGGAAATAAATTCTAGTGATTGGGGATTTTTTCCCCTAACATTAGATATATATTTTTGTGTGCCCTTTTATGTCCTGTCTACTTTTCTACTTATAGGAAAAGCCAATAAAAAGCCTCATATAATAAGCAAGCAAGCAACCACTTAAAATCTGCTTACTGTCCATTTCAATATGTAATCATCACCATTGTCTTCATCAGGCTGTAACCTCTTATACTTCATTGACAACAGGACATAGCTATGCCAGAAAAGATGATCTGAATTAAAATGCCTTCTAGTATTTGCTCTTTTGGGATCTAAAGACATAGCCCACAATAACTGACATTCCAGCCCCATATTAGGTAAGATTGTGACTGCACACGGGATTTCTTCTAACATGTTGTCTTAGGCAGAATCTCAGAGAACTTGCCCAGCTTTGGACAAACTGTGTATACTGATTTCAACCTTCCAATTTCTTCTATTGCGTAGTTTGCATCACAGTTTACATTTCTAGGTTCATTGCAAGCACATCAGCAAGGCTCGTGAATGGATCTTTTCCCTCTGAAGAAACAGTCATAGCTTTAAATCATTCAGTGCATGAACTTGAGAGCTAGCAAGAAGGTTTTTCTAAACTGTTAATCACAACTTAGTCAACTGATCAATGGATCTCTCTGCAGACTTAAGTTTTTTGCTAATTCTATAAAAATAAATATGATTGGACTGGAAAGCATCCATGCTTTGTAACATCTTTCTTTCTGTGACTTCAGGCTGCAACAGCTGCTTCAAATGTCAGCAGATAGGGCAGAATTAAAAAGGATAGACAATGTGGACGGGGGAATTGCAAATCTAACCTATCTGTGCCTAATGCCAAGAAATCTGCAGATGGATAGCTGATTATCAATTCTTTTATCTAAATTTATTAATACTTTTAATCAGTCCAAATGTGCAGCTGCCACAGTGCCAAATGAAATGAGTCCGATAAAGATCTCTTCTGTGCTCTAGAGGATGCTGAAAAAATGCCACATAACAATTGACATCCCAGGAAATCAAGTTTTATCAAAATATTAGGATAATCAGTGTTTTTAAAAAAATTCTTTGAAATTAATCCTGCTAGGTTTTATAGCACATACCCATCTAGCCTATTTCCCTCAAAGATATAGTTTATAAATAAAAAACAGGCTTCTCATTCCATTGCCTATAGGTGAAAGTCTCTTGTGAGCTGATTACATCATTTCTCTGACTGCCAAGTTATCCTCTGAATGCATTTAATGACCTAAACCATTCCTTAATTCTTATCAACAGTAATCACTAAAACTAGAGAAGTACTTTGTAATTTTGCTGACTTAGTATGATAGGTTACTGCAGTGATTCTGCTAAGTTTGCTACTGGTAATACTGGTCTAAGACATGGCATAATCAAGTCCTCCCCAAAGCAATCACTAGAGTGATTGCACTCCCCAGTCACTATGGGCTGAATTTGCAGTACCAGAGTCCTAGTTACTCTGCTTGTTTGTTCAAATGCAGGTTGAGACCACAAATCAGAATTTTTCTACACATAGCACCAAAAATGGAACAAGATAAATTGTTCTTGCAACAGCAAAGTCTATGAAAAAGTCTCAAAAATGAGATTTTGCAATAGATCCCTTCCACAAAAATAGTGTTTTTATCTTTCCACATATTCTTGTACGTCAGATTATAATTACTGGAACTAACCAGTTGAATTTAAGGGAGGATGACAATACGTTTAGGCCTAAATTGTGACCTACCTTTTCTTAAATATAATTTCTCATACCTGTTAGCAAAGTCCATGTAGTTCTTTATATGTGTTTTTTCCAAAACAAATGCTTCAATGATGTTTTTTCTAAAAAAAGAAAATAAATAATGCCAGCATCCATACTATAACAAACCAATCTGCATGCATGATGGAGGGGAACAAATGGTAAATATTTTTTTGCTGTTTCAAGCTTCCAAGAGGTAATGTTTGCATCAGCAACAGTAAATCAAATGAGTTTGGAAATTATGAAAAATATCTCAGCAGTGTTCTTATAAACTGGAAACATATATTTAGCTCAAAAGTTTATCTACTCAGCGTTTAATAAATTTCCATTAATCTTGTCTATGTATACTGCTTTTTTCCCTTTGAACTTTAAGGCCTTTAATGCTTTTTCCTTTCAGAGTCTCTTCTTTTTTCCCCAGCCTAACAGCTCAGTAATTCACAGGCTGCTGCTTTATGACCAAAGTCTTGCACTGCACTGGCTTGTATCACCAGTATCAGCAGCTGCTGTTAAATCACCTGTCAAATTTGCAAAATTCTCACTCAATTTACCCTGAATGTCAGACTTGCACTTTTTTGTCCATGTTTCTGTTCATGTTGTTTACACAAGGGTTCTGCTGGGACCAATGGACGACTAACTTGAGCTTCATGCACAGATGATCCTTTAATACCAACTGCTTCTCCACTAGGAAATGGAGAACACAGCAAAATTCAAATGTAGGTTAATGTTTTATGTACTGCGTTGCATGAACCATTGATTCATATATGAAGTAGACAGCTTTGCATCTGGAATATCTAACTGGAAAGCCAACAGTCCAACCTATTGTGCAGATACATTACAAATTCGTTATTACTGTGCAATATACTTATCTGTTTTGGAAACAATTTTATCACTTTGCATATGTGGAACAAAATTGGCTTGCATGTGCAATATGTCAATTTCTATGAAAACTCATTCACCAGTGTAGATTAGATGATGATAATAAAATCTTGCAAATGGTGCTTACAGAATTTCAGCCCAAAATGATGGTCTTTAATGTAACATCTACTCCAGACCAAAATGTCTAGAGAGTCAATGAGATCTTATGAAAACTATTCTCATCAGTTATGGCAGTTACATGAGCTCTCTCACAATTTTGGAACAGACCTGTACAATAACAGACATATAGGGATATAAGGGATGCTTTGGGTCGGAGGTTTTTTCATCCAGATGGTAAGAAGAAAAGAATTGCATAACGACTCCTACATCACATAACCAAGAATGTTCCTCTTGGATGCCATGGCACTAACGGGGTACTGAAAACCCTTCAGCATTTCCTCAGTTCTTTCTCCCGCTCCCTGCAAACATGACTGGATTGAAATCCAGATCTGCCAGACCAAATCAATTCAAAGAAATTCAAGGTGAAACGCCCCAGGTTTGGTCTACAATTACTACTATGAGTTCCAAACATAAAACTTAGAGAGAAGTTCACAGAAAAATTGATTAGCTATGATTCCACTTCGGTAAATCCCTATCACTAAGAGCTGTATAGGTCCTTAGCATCGAGTCATTTGTTTCATGAATGCCCAAGTCCAGCTGCACAGTCTAGGATGCTGCATTATTTTGTACACAAACACATACACATGTGCATGCACACACACCATGCTGTTTTAATATTCCAAAAGAATTTTTACTGCCTCCCCAGTGCAGTTTGTTGTGCAAGGAAGGCAGTTTTCAGCCACTGACAGTGATTTTCACCTCCTGTTAAGGTACAGTTTTAGCATTTTGAACATGTACCGTGTTGATGCTAAAACCCCTGTAATAAAACGTGACAGTAAGTAGTATACAGCAGCTGCATTTGTGAATCTGTCTGTCAAGGACACACCTCATTGCTTACTCTGTGAAATATTAAATTGCTTACCTGCATGAAGAAAATACCATTTGTTGTTTTAAATAACTACATTTTTGTCTGGTTTTATATTAATGGATCAGCTTATCTGTTTTCCTCTCTAAATCACTGTTTTACTTTGAGCACTCCTGTCCACATACATGACAGCAAGAGTTAACCCTTCCATATTTGAATACCACTGACCTTTTAACCAAGTTTAGGACAAAGGTTCAAACTGCCGTAATAGCAGTAGTAGTAATACCTACAATATTTATTTCTTGATCTTTTGGACTGAGGTATCAACCATGATATTGTAACCACTCTTTCAACAAAAATAGTGCACAGGTATGGTGGAGTTTGGAACATCAGCTTCTTTCTGTACCAGGCATTGAACCAAGTGGTTTGATTTTTTTCCCAGTGCTCCAGAGGTGGTGAGCCACTTCAGCGCTCGGTGACAGAGAGCTCTCCTTGCTCATTTTAAGGGACATACTCACTGAACTCTGAGCTTCTTGACAGAAATGTGTCAAGCCTACTTTCTGTAAGGTTTTCTTTTTTTGGTTTCGTTGTTGAGACTTGGTCGGCAATAAGAGAGTTTCTCACGGATGAAGAACAGAGTCTGGGCTCTGCTGCTGTACCTACACCCAAATAGTATGAAGTCTGAATAAACACTTCCAAGGCTAATAAAAGACAGCTTTTTTACTCATAGACTTTCCTAGCATGTATACATGGTACAATCAGAATGATTAAAACACGAATACTTCACATACCTGTATGTCTGCAGCATCATCAAAAAAGAAAAGAAACCATTGTTCTAACAGTTTTAGACCTTAATTTGCACAACCTAGTTTATACCACCAAGCTTGCATACAAGTCTTTGTAGGACTTATGCTGTCACTTGAGAATATTAAGAAAATGTGGAAGTAGGTGTGCTGTGGGAGTACAGAGGAAAAAATCTGGAAGGCTATTTAAGAGAAGCAAGCTTTATGGAGAGATTTTAAGAAGCAAAGGATATGGGGGTTATCTAACACATGTGAAGAGACAGCTGTTCCAAGAATAGAAGTCAAATAAAAAAGCAGGCACCAAAATGGCATGGAATGAGACAAAGGAATCTCCTAGAAAGCAATCTGCACAGAAGCCCAGGGCTGCGAGCGTTCAACAGGCAAGGAAACAAAGACTAAAGAACAATTTTCTATTTTTGATGGAAAGCTTTTGATCACAGACTTAAAAAATACATACATTTGTATGACAGAAGATGTTTGCATCACATGTTTATCTTCACTGTTCAGGGAGGGGATATCACACAGTGGCAGAGCCAAAAATGCTGCTCACTATGTCCACTGACAAATGCAAAATACAAGAACTCCATTTTGAAAAAACATTAACATTGCCATTAACTTAAAAAATAAAAACCCTCTCCCAATCCTTTCCTCTGTGTTCATGAGTTTCAAACACAGAAGGTATCATAAGTCACATTTTCACTTCCTTTTTGAGCAGTATTCAGGCATGGTACTATATTCTTGGATGATTCTATACCGACATGTATTTCATGTAGTGCCAGAATGATTTGTCTGACCAAGAAGATATCAGTATCATTAACAATCTTCACCTATGAATATACAGACATTTTTCTATAAAGAATTTTCATGGATAATATAAAGAAGTTGATAAGTATTTGATATTGAATATCAGGTACAGCGTGATAATTTGCTTTCGCACTCCAAAGATCAGGCACATGTTTCTTTGCAAATTCACACAGAAATTTGCCTACTATTTCAGAACACGTATTTTATTTTTTAAATTAAGCTCACAGATGATAATTTAAATGACTTATAAAGACAGAATAACAGCAATAATTGAGCAAAACATTTTCTGTGAGACAAAAATGCTGTAAAGTGAATTTGGAATTAGTCTATCCCAGTTTTAGAAACTTCAGTCCTGCATCAGTACCAAAAAAAAAAAAAAAAAGAAGCCAGAAGTGGTTTAATGGTCTATAAATATATTTCTCAGGTGTCTGAAGGTAGAATAAAAACCAGTCATTAATGGATCATTAAAAAAACAGAAATTCTTTGACAGTAGCAACCACCTGAAACAATTTTCCTCGAGATTACACTTCTTCCTCACTGAATACATCAATTATTCTATCTAGACAGCAAATTTGGCTTAATTACCGGTTCTCATCTCAAGCACTGATTTTCCTCTGTTTAGAATAGGGGAAAACTTACCCCTTTGTTACCCAAGAAGCAGCCTAGTGGACTTGTTGACACAGATTTAATGCACTGAAACAGAAAATTTTACTCCCTGATTAGCCAAAAAGAAAATTTAAAACATTTTGGAATGAGATCCAAAATATTTAAATAGTATCTTAATTGCAGAAAACAGCAAAGATGAAATTATTCACATAATTACAATTCATAGATATTTTAACAAGTGAAAACTGCTGACAAATTTTGTTAATTTAGTCACACAAATAGAATTTGGCAATCCAGAGAAATGGCTATCCTTTTATTTAAGCTATTCAGTTTTGAAATTAGGTGAAAATCAAATCTACTTAAGTACAAGGAGTACAGGGAATTTACCTAAGCAAGGATTACTGCAATAGTATTTCAGTAAATGAAAAGGACATATGTTTGAGTAAGACTCAAAGTATCTTTCTGACAAGGCAATTCAGCAGGTCTTTTAATTTGGCAAATAAGTTATGTTTATCTTGGGAAAAGAAAGATTAAGAGTTATTCTAGGGTGATTAGAAACCCCCAAAATAAAATTCAAATTAAAATTGACAAATGTAGAACTGTATATTGCATATGATCTTCCATAACTTAATGTTTTCTTGCCTCATAGGATGATTTTTGTCACAGTCATGGGGTAGATCTCACTAAACCTTTAAAAAGGAAGTAGAAAGCAAGAAAAAACGCACAACAAGTTTTTAAACAAATCTATTAATGCAAAGCTGGTTTTGGTCCCGAGGTTTGGTTTTGTTCCCCCCCCCCAGTTTTCTCTGCTTTAGTCTGTCAAAAGATTACTATCTCTCACAACAGGGAAATTAATAACTTGGTTCCTTTTTTACCTGCATGGCTTAAAAATTTCATGGGGTTTTTTTTGCAGAAGGATGGCCAAATAATATAGCACTAATCTTATCCCCCAAAACTCCAGCCCCTTTGAGGCAGATATTCTAGTATCTTTTGATAAGAGTGCCGTCCAACTGAAATCTTTACCTCTTATCATATGCATGCAGCCCCAGATGCCCTCTCCACTTCCAGCTTAATGGATAACAGATGTCAAACTCTTCTCTACAAGTGCGACTCTTAAGATAGTGACTGTGCTTCTCCTCCAGACACAGTGAAGGATTTCATGGATCATTCGAGAACACTATAAATAACAACTCGCACATGCTGACTTGCTTCTTATTGCATATATTCAAAAGGCCTATGAACAGTAGCCTTTTCAATCCAATACATTTACATAAATCATACTTTGAGGTTCATTACGGTCTTACAAACATCTGGACAAGAGAACATAAACTACTCAGCGTTCAAGGAGATTTAGAGCATGCTAATAATAAAGAACATGCCTAATACATACTTGGAGCACATGCTTTTACTGGAGGCAATAAGGGTTGACAATGAACCCTTCTTTCATACCAGAAGGATTTACCAGTTACTTTCATCTCCTGGCAAAATGATTTTAACTTCAGAAGCAACGAACAACATTTCATTACAGTTTCAACCTATCTGCATTACTGATGCCTGAAGTGACCAAGCTAACTCTAACATTAAAAACCTGCTCTCATCTAACCTCAACATTGTGTGTGATGTTACTTGGCCTACATTACCCACACATGGGTATTTCAATCACTCACAGAGAGGTAAAGACATTAATTAAGTCTGTGCACTTTTGAGAGAAAGAGTGGTCAGATATTACACTGAACCACAAGAACTGCCAGTGGGTCTAAAATCAAATTGGCTCAATTTAAAATAAAAACTGCATTTAACTCCTGCATGTGTGTTAAAATATGGCTTGCTGGACACAGGCTTTTGATGGTGGATGTAGGAATCAAAATGTTAATCTGGCACACATCATGTGGCCATGTTCTTAGCCTGGAAGTATTTGACTGAACATTGCAATTTCCAGCAATCATGAATTACTGACTGGGAGAGAACTGTCCAGAACTTGCTTTCCTTCATAAGAATGCATTTTTTTTTTCAGCGATTGCAATTGGACAATCACAGCCAAGGAGGCTGAAACTCAGAAGCTAAGAAAGTTTATATGTACTTCTAATATGCTAATACAAGTGATATAAAATGACAGAAACTGATATAAAAACAGAGATGCCCATGAATCAAGAGAATTTCTTATTAAAAATACATTTCTGAAAAATCTGGCAGTCTCCTACAGAAGTCTGTGGAGTGAAGTATTTGTTTTTATTACCTGTCCATACTATACCTGTTCCTATAATAATACATATACTATTGCAGAACTGTTCCTGTAATTTTAAAACCCAGCACCATGTCTTCAGTGTAAAGAGACTATGATACCAGTCCTAGACTGAAATGAGCCTGTCTCAATAAGCGTATCAAATCCAAACTACGTTTTAAACCTTCTGAGGTAACCTGTGTTGTCTGAAATGTTTACACAGTTCTGATATTGGTTATCTCATATTCCCAGCAGGAAGCGTGTCACAGCTGGACCATCAGCCTGGAATTTAGGCTCCATGGCTTTTTTTCATGAGGTCCTTAAATGTTGGGGGTCTGAGGTGACAAATAGGCCCTAATATAAATAACTAAAAAGAAGGTTAAAGAGTATACACTTTTAATGAAAATAAAATTATTTAAATATTTATCTTATTTTGCTGCAAAGAAGGATTATACTGAGCATATTACAAGTACATATTATATTTTGAAATAGAATAAAAATGGTTCTCTGTACATGTGGATATTGATAATTAAATCCTGTATCAGCAGTTTCAGAGTCCGGAATAATAAAAGGAGCACAATGAACAGAATGTTTTACCTCATTTTTGTAACTAGATGGTTTTATGGAAGACTTGGCATTAATTCGCATGAACTTTTCACTGTGCTATCATTTTGTCAAAATCACATCTATCATATTCTTTCTTTCCCACAATCAAAAAAACTGCTCAGATACCCTTCAGACATCTCTGGGGGAGTCATATTTTTATTCATTTTAATTTGCTGGATGCACACTCCACAGTTATGCCAGCAAACAGCCCTATTGCCCACAAAATTAAAACAGCTGAGATACATGCTGTTCCTTCACTTTACACATTTCTAAAGATTTGCTGAATGCTGTATGTGAAATTTGCTCTCCACCCAAACTGTGCAAATGAAAGATAATGTCAATATTGACAGAGAGCAAAGAGTGAGGGGGGCAAAGCAGTCAGCACATAAACCTTTTCTTGACAAACTCTTCCAAAATTTCCTTTAGTATGGTGTATGACTGGGTGAACTATTTAGCAGTCAGCTTGCTACGACAAACTAGTCCTTTGGCAGTTTAAACAATTTGGTAATGAACGTAAAAGTTAATCCTTTCTTGGAGTGTTGTCCATAAGCAACATACAAATGCTTACAGCAGGTAGCAGGTCTGCCATGCTGCAGTAATTTCACAGTGCCTTTTTGTTAAATGACAGAAGAACCCCCCTAAAGATATTAGGGATTCAGACAGTGGAGCCCTCTGGAAGGAAGGGACCATGTGCAGTGCAACTGCTGCACCACAGAGCAGCCAGCGCTGCTCAACACCAGCCCTCTGCTAATGTCACGCAGTCGAGCTTCACTATTTCTCTGAAGTGCACAAGTGAGAATTTCACCATAAATGTTTTCAGCAGAGAAAACAGCACTCTCCAACATGCCCATTTTGACAGGGGAGAGGCTTAATGAACATCTCTAACATACTCATTAAATTTTCATTTTGTTTTTGATACCCACAGCTTGCCATTCATAATTCTTCAGTCACCCCTTGTTTTCTAAGCATGATGTTGGTACTGTAAGAACGGTGTTTTAAGCATTTTGGACTGCTAAATCATTGGATTTTTGGAGACACTAATACAATTACTTCACTACTGGTAACTTCTTATTGATATGCTTATTGGTGGACTGTGGTTAAAAATGACTGTATAGCTGAAACATATTTACACCTCCCCCATCTTAGTATAATTTAATTGTTTTGAAAGCATTGAACAACTATAGTGAAGTCACTTTTTGCTGGATAATTGTGTCTTCCCTTGTGTCTGGTTATTTCACAGATTTTTAGTTTTTGATTAGAACTTGAATAAAATGAGGTACTTAGCAAAAGCGTACACTGAGCAACATCAGATGCATCACAGACAGGTAATAACTTTTTTAAAATGTAGGCATTTATTTGAAATGTCTAGAAAACACTCAGAAAATGTCTGTATAAAATAAGAGGAAATGGCAAGTTACATTTGCCCAATAGATATTAAAAGATGTAAACTCAAGTATGTAAGTGTGCAAGAGTATGAAGTAGATGAAAAAAGTCACACAATAGAGAAGAGAAATAAAAACAGACTTTTTGATACTTTGAATTGCAGTGTATGACTGAGTTTCCAAATACCTTTCCTGGAATTCAGGAACTAGGAACTGAGAACTGGGCTGTTCTACAAGTTCTTAATTAGAAGAATATCGAAATTAAAAATCCCATAACTGATATGAACCTCATATTAAGAAATAAGTATACTCTCTCTATATATACTATATAAATACACTCACTCTGAAATAAACAGGAAATGGGTTATAAGAAAACTTTTAAGCTAATTGCAATAAAGTTTGCAGAAGAAGGATAGTCCTGTAATTTAAGCATTATGCTGGTTTTCCAGACAAGATAAAGACCATTACATGTCTGGGGCCCATGTAATAAATTTCAAACCAGGCATTTATCATGCACTTTTGATCATCTCATCCCTTTCTCTCTCTGCTTATCTCTCTCACCCAGATCTGTGTATACCATTCAAACCTCTTCAGATCTTCAAAGAGCAATGGTTTGCCAAAAAAAATCCCCAAAGAACCACAGCCAGCGGTATCTACTTCCGTTCTCTCAAATGTGGAATAATGAAATTTCCCAACAAAAATACCCAGGCTAAAATGCAGGACAGTCAAGCAATAATGCATTTGAGATCCTTGCATCACTGCTGTGGTATAAACACGAATTTTATACCACTCAAAAGGAACCAGTGGTCCACCTAGGTCAATATTCTGCCTCCAACAGTAGCTGACACTATCAGCTTGAAAGGAAAACCAAATCAAAAAAAACAAATCAAAACAAACAAACAAACAAAAACCCCAAAAACCAAACCCCACAAACAAATCCCAAACCATCATTTCAGTAGGGAGTATCCCTAGGGAAGATCATGATATTATGCCTAGAAGCTGGCTTATGTCCAAAGCTGTACAAAAGGAGACTCAGCTTTTGCTTTGAAACTAGCTAAATTCTTAGACAAACAGTTTTTAAACTTCAAACCTGTACTTTTTAAAGCTCTTTCAAACAAGTCTTAGGTCTAGCTGCACCATCACTTTTTCCCCTGGTCCCCTGAGGTACAGCCAGTTCTATAAAGAAAAAGATTTGTCTGCATAAATATTTTTAAATGTTGTTCAAATGGAAAAAAACCCCAACAACTCAAACTCATGACTATAGCTTTATACTAGTCAGAGCAGGACAGAAATTGTTTTACAGTCTTTAACACAGGGTTTCCATTTAGGACCGCAGACAGAAAATAGAGCAAGTAATCCTATCTGACATCACTAGCAAGACAACAAAAGGCCATTAAACAGGGCAGCCTCCAGAAGAAGTGTAGTTTTTAAACCTGTCTGATACCAATGAGAAATGAGGAGTTGGCAGAATGCTATAATTTCAGGATGCGTAGGAAGGGATGGAGAACTTGCAAGGAGCAAGGAGGGATGAGTATTGTAAATGATCAGGAACAAGAATGACCCTGTCTGGAACGGGAAAATCTCTTTGTACGTCAAAATACTAACCAAATAATAACCAATGATCAAAGAATTCCTCCCTACATTTACTGCTTATTCCCTTACATCTCATTTCAGCTATTGCTGTTATGTTCTGCTGCATCCTAATGTAAGGGTATTTTCCATCAACTCAGTAAAAACTGTTGGATTGTAAAGACTGAACAATAACAGAGTGTCACTGGATGTCCATCTCTTCTAATCCCAGAACGGATGAGTTCATTGAGTTCCTGGCATGCCCTGATTTTACACTAAGGATGGTCCTGGTGAAATGGTGAAAATATTGCCTATAGAACTAAACACCAGTGGGGCCTGACCACTCTAATTACAATTCAGCTGTAGTTTGGGCATCAGAGCAAGCAAACAATAAAAGCCATAACTTTTCCTGATAGACTTAGATTTGATTGCTAAAACTATTTAGGAGAAGGAAGTTCTGGTATTACATATGCCAAGTGGGGTTGCCTGCTATTGTGGTGAGTCCATTCTCCTCTTACAGCCTGTTGGAATTCTTGAATTTGGCATTTCCACCTCAAAATACTCATTCTGAGAGTCTGTTCAGAGGCACATCCTCAGAGCAGGCCTCACATACACCAACAGCTCAGCCGAAAATGCTCACTTCCTTTCAGCACCCCAGCTAGCATGAGAGGTTCCCACCTCAAAGTCCCTTTGGGGATATCAGCATATGTCCCTAGTCCTGATACACCTTTCCTGAATGAAATTAGCTACATCAACCCAACATTGTCTCACATACATATCTGTTAAATGTACTGCTGTACCTGCATAAATTAGCAACACAGACTGGTATTTTCTATAAACTTTTCACGATGGTGACTCTGACTGTGTGACTAGCCAGTGGTTAACCCACTGAATAATGATGATCACCTCAACCAGTCTTTAGCTTTTTATGGAAAACACAGATAATAAGATATTTATATGCATACACATTCATACAAAAATTTGCACAATTTCTGAGGTGTTTTACATTTTCAGACCATTTTTCTCACCCAAAACAAAAAGAAAAATAATTCATGCAGCTTTATAGTTGAAATATTCTGCATGAAATAACTTGGAAACCAAGTCAAGCCATGTTTACCACCATCTAGAATATTCTGACAGTACAAGCTGACCAGACATTACATTTTAACATTCATTATCCAGTCTTTACCCCTTTTACCATAACCCTGTCACAAGATTTAATGTGCATTAGTCCTCACTATCTACAGCTTCTTGGAAACCTGAAAAATAACTGCCTGAACAGTTTTCTTAGTTTAGTCTCATTTTTGCCAGGCTTTCTGCATATGCGAGCCCTCTGAACATGACTCATTCTAGTTTGGCTTTTTGTGAACCTTTTAAATCTCTCTGTCTTTTTAAGGTCTCAGATTATACATGTGCTCAAAATTGCATACAGCTGTCCAAACACAATCTTAAAAGCCCCTTGGAGCATTAAAATAATTTTCCCTGCATTGCACTCTATCTTCCTCTTTAACACTAACAATGTTCTGTTTGCTTTTCTATGTTCACTTATGTGTAATATGTTTGATTCCTTGATTGTCTACTGTCACATGCAGATATTACTCCTCATCTGTGTTTGACAGGATGTGCCTGTTAGCGTACATCCTGGCTATTCTAAATCTATTGCTCCACTGTTTCACAATGATCTCCTTGAAGACACACATTAAATTTGCCCACTACAGTTTCATAATCAAATGATTCTTCAAAATTAAATTTCATTCTTCTATATTAAAGGCCTGACATAAATTCTCTTTAAATAAAAGTAGGTCTTTCTTTGATGTGATAGGGTTGTCCATAACTACCTGGTTTGTTTTATTTGCATGTTATGTGATGGTGCAAATCAAAGAGCTACTATTTTGGTGCACAACTAATCTAACAACTATCTTCCTAGAGCAGGTAACTAATTCATTCCCTCATGCTGCTAAAAATTATTTTAGGCTATGTAAGTGACCTAAGATTCAGGCAAACATAGATGCAATGAGCTCAATCAATCAATACTCAATAGTAATATAAATACTCAAGGCTCAGAGAAATGGTGTTATTTTTTTCCCAAAGTGTAACTAATTATGTAATTTTGCACTTAAAAAGACAGAGGAGGGACACAGAAATGACTGGAGATTAGTTTTCAAAGCTGCTATGGGGGTCTAATTTTGGTGACAATAGCATTTGGAACATAAATAGGCCTATTTCATTTGAGGAATGAAAATTCTGGTACTTAAAAGGCTATTGTGCAAGACATTAGCAATGCTCATTAGAACAAATGCATTCTATGATACAAAGCTTCATTTTAATTATCTGTTTAGTTTAAACAGAAGAGTTGAAAAAATTATGAATGACAAATATTGCCTCATGACAGGCTGAAAAATGTACCTGTTTTTTCATGAAGGCACAGAGTAAATCACAGAACCATAGAACTTATTTATTGAAGAGGAATATTATATTAAGTAATCCATTCCTCTTGCACGGGTACAATTAATTCCTTCTTCATAACTATAAATATGGATATTTTCATTCTTATTTGATTTCCTTTGAAACATAAATATGAAACCAGAAGAAGTCAAAACTAGCAACACACATAACATACACAGAATAAAAGACAGTTTATGAAAAGACATAACTGTAATTTTCTGTCTGGATACAGGTTTCTAGAGGCTTATGGAAGACTGTAGTGGATTTTAATTTGTGTCTTAAAAATAATTTTTCATATTTTCTATACTTAGCTTTTTAAAATGTCATTTGTAACTATACAGAGTTAATAGTGTTGCAGCCCAAAGAGATCTGTCTCTGACTGACAGATTGAGGACAAGAATAGGGCGTGCAGTAAGAGCTGCAGCAGAGAATGCAAAAGGGGGATAGGATGTAACACAGATGCATGAGAGCACAATGAACAAAAGCTCTCATAAAGACATTTCCTGTAGCCTTTCTTTGACACCTCTGCCCAAAACCACCTTTAAAAGTAGGAGAGAGAAGCAGTATTCACTGCCCTTTTGTTAAGTGTGATAGCTGAAACCAATGGATCCACAGTCAGCTATCATCACCTATATCCTTCTCCGGAAAGGATTTTCACTAGTCCAGTGATAGCTAATGAAGTTACCATGATGCATATGAGACCATAAGCAATACCACATGTCCAGATAAAAGGGAGAAGAGAAAGTGGAAGGGCAGGAAGATCCGAGCACCCTTTGAGTTCTCGCCGTACCCCAGACACAGTGCTGTTCAGACAAGGGACTGGAATATGGTCCTGAATGAATGTTTCTCTTTTGCTGCTGGATTACTTCCTTCAGCTGCTGAAAAATTATAGGAATCCACACTATCCCTTTTTAATCATTTGCTCTCTTTCAAAACTAATTACTAGGACTTGTTGACTTGCCCTTTGGGCTCTACACCATGTGTGGTATGTAGTCACATTAAGATGACTTAATTCCTTCTATTCAAATTATTTGATGGAGAATTGCAAAGGACATCAGATTTTACTCTCTAGGACCTTTGCTCTCCAGTGCCTTGCCAGTTTAAGAGATGTCATGCTGTCAATGACTTCTAAATCTGCAGCTTTCACTAAAAAAAAAACCTAACAAGGACTGGTGTCCCTGGTGTCCCAGTGAAATAAATATTCATTTTTAAATCAGCTACCTTAGGAGATAACAGTGAACATAGTATTGACAAATGAAGTGTAAAATATATGGTCCAGAATTCTGACCTCTAGAGCCAAACATTTACTTCAACAAAAGAGACAAAGTCTAGAATTCAGTTTTACTAGCTGCACCTCTGTTGAAGACTTTCTTTTTTTGGTGTGCAGATTCAACTTCAGAATGCAGTGATTTATTTGTCTGTGGTTCTTAGGAGAAAAGCAGAAACTATAGGTCCCCTTTATGAATATTTAATTACACAGAAAAATAACATGGATTTTTTTGTAAAGGAATCTCATTGTCACCTTAGGCAGAGAGCATACAAGTGAGACACTTAAAATATGTGAAACAGCAAACTGCAACTGGAAGTTAAATATCTTTTACTGTGTCCCCAATAACAACCCTTTGACAAAAGACTATGCTACATCTTA